>JAJJWW010004881.1:0-77184 GCA_023531295.1 Papaver armeniacum
TAGCATGTGCCAATGACATGCGTGGCCAATTTGGCCTAGGTTGCATGGCTCGCAAGCCTGGGTGTGGGCGCTACTTTGGCATGGCTGCCAAGGGCTTGTAAGTGTCTGGCTTGGCGTGGCGCGTGATTAGTGTAAGCTAGGGCCAAGGCAGAGTGCATTTGGCATGGCACGGCTAAGCTCGGGCTAAGTGTGGGCGGCATGATTTGCCGTTGGCACGGAGGTGCGGCTAGCATGGTTGGCATGCTTTGGGCGCGTTTGTGTGGTTGACTGATTTGCCATCGGGCAAGTGCAGGTGCGCAGCTAGCTTGGGCTAGGTGTGGGCGGCATGATTTGCCATCGGCACGGAGGTGCGGCTAGCATGGCTGGCGTGCGTTGGCGCGCCATGGTATGTAGATAGCTTGGGCCAGGTGTGGTGCAGGCATGATCGCCATTGGCACGGAGGTGCTGCGCGAAGCATGGTTGGCGCGCCTTGGCGCACTTGGTGTGATTAGCGTAGCATAGGGCCAAGGCGAGTGCATTTGTCATGGCGCGCGCTGGCCATTGGGCCAGGTGTGGGCGACATGATTTGCCATTGGCACGGAGGTGACGGCTAGCATGGTTGGCATGCTTTGGCGCGTTTGGTGTGACTAGCATAGCTAGGGCCAAGGCGAGTGCGTTTGGCATGGCGCGGCTAGCTTGGGCTAGGTGTGGCTGGCATGATTTGCCATCGACACGAAGGTGAGTTAGGGTTTCGTTCGTTATAACTCCTAATTTGAAAAAACCACTATTAATTACGACGACATGCATGCATTAAATGTCCTAATAAATGTGTCACGGTGACATTAGGTTATTTGGGGTTTTTACGACTTGCCCTTCGTTTAAAAAACCACCATCGACATGTTGCATGACGTGTATGCATCCTTTTCGTGGTGGTTTGCATAATGGATATGCATTCAATTTTCCGGAATCGCACTTAAAGTAAAGTATCGTGTTTTCTCGAAGCTAGGAGGAGTACATCGCTTTATTAATCGCAGGTAAGATTAGTTGGCGACAAACCGTAACCTTGCTACACAAAGCATTATGTATCCTTTGCGGTGGATTTGCATAAATCTTTGGATATACATTTAATTTTCTAAAATTGTGCCTAAAATGATAAAATACCTCCGAACTTTTCTGCTGGCTAAAACTTTTAAAATTTAATATTGTTGTTTGTACTCGTTGCGTAGAGCTTTCTTATAGTCCCTCTCAACGCAGATAACATTTGACTAAAAATTCCAGGCACTGGATGTTTAGACATGTTATATTAAAGTTCGGCTGCCAATTAAACCCTGAAAAGTATGGGCAAGACAAATGCGCAGGCTATAATAATCGGGCTAAAGGGATGGGTCATTATTTCGGCTTTTCTACTTCTAACCGTTTCCAGTCTTTTTGCGGCAATTGACCGATCACTTGGGATTTTACAAAAAGTGGTCGTATAGGCCATTATACGTCTTCGCTGCTCACGTGTTGCGCGCTGCACTATCGCATAGTTTTTAAGTTTCATTGGAAACCATATTACATGAAATTCTATTCAAACAATTGCATTTTAATCATGGAATTTTTCTTCTCGGAGAAAATCAGTCGATTATGTAAAATATGGTTTGTTTATCTTTCTGAGTAGGGACAACAATTCCATCAGAAGATTAAATTCTAAAAAGAAGAAAAAAAAAATTAAGAGTTCTCATTCTCTAAAATTAAAACCACTACACTAATATTGGATTTATTTTATTTTTCTTTATACTAAAAGGAATCTGAGGTCGAGACCAAACTCTTGTCCTGAACCCTACAAGTACAACAAAACTTAGGTTAATGTACAGGTTTAAATAAACAAATTAGATCAATTGTCCAAGATTTAGATTAAACAAGTTTAGGAATAATAATGGATGGATTTAGAGGGGGAAAGTATTATAGTTATACTGAGTGGTCTATTTCATTTTCAGTTAGGTGGGAGCAACAATCAAACAGCAAAACAGTAGTTCAGAAACAAAAAGGGTCAAATATTAAAGAGAGAACCAACCCCATGGAGACAAACCTTTTATTAATTGGGGAATCATTTTTGCTTTTGTGCTTCTTAGATGATTTCTTTATCCACACTTGCACTTTCCATATAAGTACACAGCCACTTAGGTTAGAGCAACAATAATTCCAGTTGTTAAATTGAACTAAAGAACAGAGACATGTTAGATCTTAAGATAAGCTAGTTGATAATCTGGGGCACGGGAATGACAACAAATTATATCCATCCCACTCAAATTTAATACAGTATATGCGTGTGTTCTTTTATCTGTATAAGATTAAGACGCACATCTTGCTTGCCTTCTTTTTCTTAAGAAAGTAGTATTAGATTAGTACTAGATTGACAGTTTGACACCCATCCGGCTACTTAAAAAAAGCTTCAAATGTACATTAGCTGATATATTTATTTGTTAAAACTGTACCGAGAAGTATTGAAGAATTCTAATTCTTGAATATGAGAATATTATTTTATCTATCTATCATAAAGATTGTTTTGTTTTATAAGAATTCGTAATCCTTATGAAATTTGGTAACGCCCAACATAATATGATTTGGGAATTAAAAGTTTAACGTTTAAGTGAAATATGAGGTTTAAATTTTCAAGCCAGTTTTAACAAGGTTGGAGTTTGGAAGTACCAAGTGCAAAACATGATTATGCTATGGTCTTGCATAAAAAAAAAACACCAAAAACACCAAAAATCAGCACTTAAATCATCCCCGCTAAACTGTGTGCCTACGCTACAGACAATTTTTTTATTAAGAGATGAAACTACCAACTTACCCTGCATCAAATACTAATACTACAAATGTGTTCTTTATTAAATCTCCCCCCTTTTAAGAGCAAGTCTATGCTGGTAATCCATCCATCTTCCATCTTCCACGCCACCTCAATACTTGAACCTGTGGATAAGCGCAAGTTCAATGGTGGAATAGTAGAACGCAGTAATCTTAATGGAGCTAAGCCCCATTCTTAATAGCGCCAAAGAAACACCAATCTTAATGGAGCTAAGCTCGATCTTATTAGCGTTTTTCTTAGCCATTAGATTCTCAACAACTCAGCTTTAAATCTACAGGATGCAAAAAAACGCTGGTCTTAATGCATGAAGCTCGATCTTATTAGCGTTTTCTTGGCCAGCCTTAGATTCTCAACAACTCGACTTAAATCTACTAGATAAAAAAACGCTATTCTTAATGGAGCTAAGCTCCAATCTTAATAGTGTTTCACATGCTATTCTTATTAGCGTTTTCGTCCTCTACGCCATTCTTATCGGCGTTCAAACGCATTGGCATATTCGCGTTTGATGGATTCCCACAAACCCTTCCACGAAACCATGAAGGTCGTTGGATTTTCCGTGGAAGACCCCAACTTGGAAGCCATTAGACTTGACATTCCATGGATTTTCCACACTTGGAATAGCTTGGATTCCACCATAAGACTTGCTCTAATGACAAGCGAAGGAAATCCAAATTCGTTAACCATTTTTCGTTCACCACCAAATTTCAATGTCCGCACATTTAATCTCAGCCGTTAAAAAGCATGGAAAGCCAATCGTTAAATCTCTCCTTTTAACAACGACAGAAATAGATATTCATCTCCGCCAAAGATTCTTCCCTCTTCTGCGAGATCGGACAAACAAAGAGACGAATTGAAATCTAGTGGTTTAGTTTTATTTGGTTTGGGGATCTAATCAAATCAAAAGTTGAAGAATGCAAAGAAGGGGAAAGAAAGAGGGACTGAAATGTAGAAAGATGATATTTGAGGAACTAAATTCCCAAATTCTACATACAGAGAGGAGAGATAATGACTAATCGAGAATCAATTAAGTGAAGTAATAAAACACGAGGATGATGCTGCACTCTCAGATTTTCTTGCTTCTCTTATGGATTACATCCTACTGTAAGTGTAACCCTTTCGTAATCTCTCTATAAATTCCATTAATCTAAGAGAAAATCTAACTTAAATTTTGTTGTGTTCATTATGAATTAAAATTTGGGTTATGGATGTTTTTGTATGATATTCTCTGATTTAAATGTTGTATAAATTGTATAATCAACCTCTCTAACATGTATAAATTTGATTTCCTTAAGTAACAATGTCCTTCACTTTTTGGTTTGTTCCAATGTTGTTTTAGGGTATTCATTTGATCTAATTAGGGTTGTTTTGTTTTGTGGATTGTAGCAAGTCGACTGCACAAGTTTGGACTGTGATTTCTCAATAACAGAAATCTTCTTTAAGGGTTTCTTTCCACTTGATCAGGAAAATTTTTATTTAAATCTCTCAGTTTGCCCATAATTGGGCTTCATTAATTGTAGTAAAATACATAGTTTTACCTTCAGTGGTAGCTTGAATTGGTAATTTTTATGTTGTTTACAAGTGTTGCGTAAAACATCAAGCTCCCTAAACATTTTGGTGTTGTAGTTCTAAAGTTTACCTATGGGGTTCACTTATTACTCCCTTTGATTTTATTGTAAGTAAATACATCGTGTTTCGTTTTACAAATGATTGAAGTTCTAAAAGTTAACTTCTCACGGTTTAGAATCATTTCTTTCACCATATGAGAATTCAGAAAAATTTCACGAAGCGTTACTTATGTATTTTAGAACTTGCTACCTATGCTACACCCATGATTTCGTGCTGCAAATATAGATTGCAATCTTATCATGGAAGTGCAAGGATGCAAAATAATCCATGTTTGTAACATGGTTATGCAGTTCCAACCCGTTTGCAGGTGCTTGGGAGGGTGACCGAATTAAAAGTATCGCAACAACAAGAAGAAGCTCACTTCTGCTTGGTACCGAGAACTAATAACCAACAGGAACGACTTTTTGATTCAGTGTCTTGATGAATAGAACATCTTCATTTAATATCACCCTTGAAAGCATTTTACAATAGATAAAATAAATTATTACTATTATTGTGCTTTTCATAGTGTTAGACAAGTGCTTCTTTCATTCAAATCCTTATATTCAAGCTGCAAGCACCTATGTGATTCCAGTACTGTACAAAGAATACTAATATTGAATTGGCGCGTGCTTGCAACTCATGATAAGAAAATGGTTATCCTGATCTAGGGTTAGGAGTTGCAAATCAATGCTAAGCAATTGGCCTAGCTGGGGCGAACTGCTTAATTTGACGTGCAACGCACGTGCACTCGACTTGTCCTAATAATAAAACTAAAAACTTAAAAACTAAAAACTAAAAACTAAAATCAAAATCAAAATCAAAACTAAAATCAAAATCATAAAACTAAAAACTTAAATCAAAATCAAATTCATTTCCATCTCCATCTCCAACCGATTCTTCTTTTCTTCTTCTCCCCTAATACGAACCATCTTCGATTGTCATAGAAGCAGATGAAATGACACGAATCCAGTACTTTTTTAGCAACCCAATCCTATAAATTAGGTTTTAGCAACATGCAATCACTCAAAATTCGATTTTTTCGAAATCAAAGTGTTCTGGGTTTATTAGAATCGGTTTACGTCAATGTACTTATGAACCGATTATATTTAGAAACGGATTTTGTTCATGCCCACAAAGACCGATTATACTGAATGTGTATTCACGGTTGGAAATATTGAACCAGAATCGAGTATATGATAATATCCACATAGCTTCGATTCTAGTATGGAAGAGAACCATTTTTTTCTCGTATATTTTTTTGGTTAGAATCGGATTACATGTATGTCCACATAACTCCGATTGTACAACCTTTGATTTCTTAAGCTCGCTATGCCCACAATCGGATTATTTAAGGGTCCACATAAACCGATTGTTATTGATGTTCCCCAAAATCGGTAGATATGGTACACCTACATAAACCGATTCTGGGTTGATGTGATGAACATCAACCAAAATCGGTTTATGTTGATGCACACATCAACCGATTCATTAACCATGTTTGAATTTTTGCACAAATATTGAAATGTTTATCTTTATATTATAGAGCATGAAATTTGGAATTGAACGTAAAAAGAATCGAGGTCATTCCGGCATCTAACACTGCTATGAGCAAACATCAAGAAATGCATTCTTTTAATCGGTTTATGTGAGCACAAACATCCACCGATTCTCGACGAGCTTTTCAAAAAAAAAAAAAAAAGTCACGTTTGATGAAGAATCAAGATTAGTTAATTTCTTAGTTTAATTTGATTAAACATCAATAAAATTACGATTAACAACTAATTAATTAAGGGGTAAATTAGCTATTTTAAATAATAATTGGATAAGGGGTGTTTTTTTTACCTTTCAATGACCTTTTTTGTCCTGTAGTGTAGGCCCAAATTAATTGTAATAGCCCCAATTCTAGCAAATGTATGTCTATGTCTCTCCAAGAGGAAAAAGAGAGCTGCTGAGTGAAAAAATGGCAAATTTCACAATTTGACATTAATTTTCGGGGAAATTCTCATAATTTGACATTAATTAAAGGCGGTCACAAAGGGTTAAAGGAAAACATATTATCCAGGTATTCATTGTTAATTTATAAATGGATTTGAGGACAACTTAAATAAGGTAAGCATAGACGGTTCGTGCTGAAATACCTTGCAAGAAATTAGGAAAAGTTGGGAGATCTTTCCTCAAGCTAAAGTGAAATATATATTAGAGAGGAATAACTTTGGAAGAAATGGACTATATTACGAAGGAGGGAAGGATTAAAAAGCTTCAACACATGTCGATAACATCGAATCAATAAGTTCTTTCAACTAGCATGATTCCTAATATTTTCGATAAAAATGATATTGTAAATCTCATGTACTGTATTTGCTAGTTAATAAATTATCTCTTTCCATCAAAAAAAAAATAAAAAAAAATAATAATTTTCTAGATAACCTCTAACAAACATATACTAAAAATAAGATACTAGTACAACCAAAGACATATCCTAGCATTTTTAGGGGCCCTCAAAGGAATTAGGGTCACTTTTATTCCCATTCATAGAGGGGGTGTCTTGAAATAGAAAATTGTCTATATTGTCCTTCACCCCTTTATACTAAATCTAAACCTATATCATTTATTTTCATAATCATATCATTCCTCTTCTTCTTTTCTCTTTTCTATCCATTGAAATTGTTTTCATCATTTTAATTTTGATTGAAAAATGAAGATCGTCGATCAAACAAATGTTATGATTAGTATTTAAAATTAAAACCCAAAATTCATTAACCTTAGTTGAAACTTAACATCAAAAAAAAAGGAGTTAAACAAACAAACGAAACTAACCAAAATGAACATCTTGAAAACCTAATTAAAAAAAAATGGCCGTTTAAGCCTATTTTAGGCTTTTTTTAACAAAACTTAAAAATAACGACTTTGGGCTGGGCTTAAGCCATCCCAAGTCACCATGATGCGAATAGATGATGTAGTTGTATTTCAAAATTAGGATTTGATTACTTGAAATCAAAAATTTGATCCGAATTTTTTGGATTCTGATAACATAAACATAATCGGTAGATAACAATCTATTTTACCTACCGATTATGGTTGATGTTCTTGGATTTACAGTAGCAGAAACATAATCGGTAGATAACGATCAATTTACCTACCGATTATGGTTGATGTTCTTAAGAAACGAAGAACATCAACCATAATTAGAAAATGACTTATCACCATTATTCTTGATTCAAAAATTCAATTTCTGTACTAAAAACAAGACAGTAGACAGATATGAACACCATTAACTACCGATTGTGAAAGTAGAAAATTTCTTAAATTTTATTAAGTTTTGAAATTTGAATTTGAGGCCATGAACTCAATTCCAGATAATAAGATCACTTATTAACACAACTTACTACCGATTATGGTAGTACTAAAATTCAAAAATTGAGTATATTCGGAGGTTAGTAATACACTTTACTACCGATTATGTAGTACCAAAGTTCAAAATTTTGATTTTGACAAAACCACATTTTGGGGCCAATATACATTCGGAAGTTAAATTTACTACCGATTATGGTAGTACTAAAATTTGAAAATCGAGTATTTCCGGGAGATTAAAGTAACACACTTACTCCGATTATGGTAGTACCAAAGTTCGAAAAATATAGGATTTTGGCAAAATCACATTCACATTACATTGGGGCCAATATACTAAAATTGAAAATTGGAAGGTATATTCGGAGAAGTTAAAGTAACACACTTTAAATTTACTACCGAAAATATGGTAAAACTAAATTTACTACCGATTATAAGTGTAAAATTTGAGTATATTCGGAGGTTAAAGTAACACACTTTACTACCGATTATGGTAATATCACAAGAGTCAATATATTCGGAAGTTAAATTTACTAAAATTTTCGAAAGATTTTTGTAACACACTTTACAACCGATTATGAAGTAGTACAAAGTTCGAAAATTTTAGGATTTTGGTACACCAGTATTTGGGGCCACGACATATGCAAAGTTCGGAAGTTAAATTTACATTCGGAAGTTGATTTACCGATTATGGTGGTACTAAAATTCGAAATCGAGTATATTTGGAGGTTAAAGTAACACTTACTACCGATTATGGGTAGTACTCAAATATACTCAAGTAGTACTACCAAATTTTAAGAAAATTCTGTCTAAAATTTTGGCACATTACCATCATCAATATACTCAATTTTTAATACTGCCATGTCAATAATGCAAAATCTAAAATTTTTAAATTTACATTAAAAATTGAGTATATTAGTTTACTTTTTACCGATAATACAAAAGTTGGTAGTACTCAAAATTTGAAAATACACCGAATGGTAGTACTAAAATTCGAAAATTGAGTATATTTGGAGGTTAAAGTAACACTTTACTACCGATTGTAGGTGCAAAGTTCGAAAATTTTAGGAAGAAATCTCAATTTACGGAGAAGTTAAAATTTACTACCGATTTGTAGTATTAACTAACACGATTGTGGAAGGACAATTTTGCCATTACGAAATACGCGAGATAAGGGCTAGCTTCAATTTAGGTTTGGGTGGCCCTATTTTGTCTTATTGTTGGCCCCTAATTCCTTTTGGGTGGCCCCTAAAAATGCTAGGATATTTATGTTTCATGACCACCAACCAAAAATTCTTTTATTAGGACACGCCAAAACTTTCTCCCTAAAAATTGATTATGGGCCCTTAATCCATACAAACTTATGGATCATATAGATATAGAAGTAGAACAAAACTAATCAATGAGAAATAAAGAATGAAATTTAGAGCCAAAAATTAAAGGAGGAGAAAAAGGAAAGGAAGAGGATATTATTACGCACTTATGAACTTGAGGGATTTGTTTAGTTCAGAAAGAGAATGGTAGTGGAAACTTTGGAAATTTAGTTTGAGTACTGACCATGCTTTATAAGTAAACTAAATGTCCTTGACAAACAAAGTTTAATTTCTACCTCAACAACCCCATAATCCAATTCTTAATTAATAGGGAACAGAGGTTTCAAACTAAAGAGAAAAACTTTAGTCCAGAAATGTTGACCTTAATCCAAGAAAAATCTCAACCTAATCCAACCCTTGATAACTTTAATACTGATCCATTTGAACACTTAACACTGTAAACCAATTTTAGGACTTTCATAAGAATAGAAGTTTTGAGGTTTCAGAATAGCTCACAAGAAGGAAAGGCATCTAATTCCAACGCTCATTATGCTTTGGAAAAGTGATATTAAAGAGACTAGTACAAAAGATATTTGTGGGAATGTTATATATGCCCACAGCTATCCATGTGATTAGCACAAATACCCTTATCCATTATGTAAATACCCCTCACCTTCCATAAGTAAATAAAAAAATATTTTTATTCCAGTTTTACCCATTAAACCAGATTAAATTTATTTTGGTTTCCATTTCGGATCTCAAAACTCGCCTCTCTTATGTTTTAACCACCTCTTCCCCTCCCTTAGCCAGCTGCCAATATCACCACCACAAAAATCGATCGAGACAAAACACCACCACCATCATCTCCATTGCCACCACCGAGCACCAAAACCATTTAGAAGAGAACAACAGTTCACTTATCTTCTTTCGTCTTCTTTTTCCTTTTGTTCTTTCATTCCTCTAATTGCATAATCTGTGAATCATGGATGTTAATCATGAGAAATTAACAACTATAATCGAATCAAAATTTGTGTTAAGGAGATTGTAGAGATAAATTGGTTAGGGTTCGGTGTTAATTGAGAAAAGAGGAATTAGAGGAAATTACAGTTATAATTTCTAGAATCGAATGAAGATTTTGAGTGAAATTGGAGGGTGAAATCAAGCAAGGAATCATGGGTATTTTGTGTTACGAACAATAAAAAATAGGTAGCAACTAATTCTCCATTATCAAGAATGAATCAGTAAATTAGGATTTTCAAAGTTTATTAGGTACTCAAGTAGGGATGGATAATAAGAAAGTAAAGAATGGGTTTGCTTGATTTGAAGACCATGATTGAGAATTTGAGCTCGAGTAAGGGAAAAGAGGATTTGGGTATGTATTTTATTTGATGTTGTTTGATTTGAATTGGAGGATTGTTGATGGTCTGAGGTGGGTAATTTGAATCAACTCTCAAAATAAAGAAGAAATCGATCTCCATTGAGCTTGTGTGAAAACAAGTAAATATTAGGTAAGTCTTTATGTTGCTTAGTTTTAGTATTTTGGAATTAGCGTTGTGTAAAATTGATGAGTTATGAGATTGTTAATAAGCTAATATGTGTGATGGATGTAATGAGTATGGAATAAAGCTATAGATGTATGTTAGGTATTTCTTGAATTACAAGGAGTTGGGATGATGGAGGAATTGAGTTTTGTTTTAGAATTGATAGTTAAGGTGAGTTGCGAGGGGATGAGTATTGGTTTTTAGTGGACTGAACAAGGAAATGATGTTGGTGAAATGAATTGTTGGGCGTTGTTGTTGTGTTTCAAGTTGTAGTAAATAACAGAAGAAGTTTTTGGTGATTTATAGAGCAATTGATGGTTATCTCAATGTCGGGGGATGAGAGATGAGGCTGGGTCCTAAGGATGCTGTGGCTGTATTCGCGGTGTTGGTGAGGAATTTGGTGATTGTTTTACGGAGATTTAGGAGATGGCTTGTGATGGAGATGTTCTTGATGATTCGGATGAAAGGTGTAGTTGTTGAGATGGGTTTGGGGTTGTCTACAAAACGAGAGAAGATGAAATTGAAGAACTAAATCTAGGGTTTCGTTTTGAAGTTTGTTTGAATGAAAATCTCGGGTGAAGAAAAAGTATTGGTCATTTACAATTTGAAAAAGTATTGGGTTTGTACTTGAATGAGTTCTGGTTGATTTTGAAGCTTCCAATCGGTGAGAAATGAATTGGAGTTGTTGATTGCAGCAGCTTGGTATGGTGGTTATGAATTTAGGATGGGTCTGGTCAAATTTGAGATAGAGATGTACGGAATTGCAAGTATGAATTCATAGAGGGTTCGATTGTGAAAAATGGAGACCTTATCTGTGCGAGGTTGCATAGGTGATGGTTTGAAGACGTAAGCAACGAGTATGAAATGAAGAAATCGGGAGTAAGAGTTAAGATGGTTTTGTTGTTTACTTATTCATGCTAGTGATGGGTATTTGTGATATGAATTATTACGGGGTGTGATCGTTACTTTGCGTATGAATGATTACTGAGGGTAAGAATGAGTGATGAGGAGCTAGTTACGTTAGGTGATTTAATGGGTTGTTTATGAAGCTACGGGGATTGCAAGCAGAAGAGTGGACTTAAATGAGTTTAGATGTTGGTTACGGTGGTTACTAATGAAGCTTCAAGAGTGGAGTTAGCGATGAGACATGGAGAGTAGCTAAGCTATATATATGTTGTGTCTGTGGTCTTTGTATGGTAAGTGGTGATTGATGTTGTTGTAGTAGGAGGTATTGTTTCTTTACAAGAGCTGATGAGATGACATCAATCTTGAACTGAATTTGGTGATGTAGTTTCTAGGTCATAGTGTAAGCTTGTGGTGTTATCGGTGACGCATGTGATAATGTAAACGGTGGTACTTGGTGATCAAATGGAATGTTGCGGTGAGTGCCTTGGGTTTGTTGAGTTGTCTATGTTGTATCTTGTGTTGCGTATGGAGTTGGGGATGTTGTGGTTCTGTGGTAGTAGCTAGCAGAAATGCAATGGTCAATTGGTAGAGGAGATGCAAATGCTAGATGTGTGCTTAGAAATGAATTGCATATAAGGCTTGAAATTGCATAGAATGGGGAGATGATATTGCGAGGTGATTATAGTGATTGATCTTGCTAAGATTGTGGTTATGGTAGATTGGTAGAGATGATATTGTAGGTGATTATAGTGATGAATCTTTGGTGCAATGATGGAATGCTTGCTACTAATGGGTTTGTTGAGGTTATAATGGAGCTGCAGTTAGGAGATGTGGTTTGATGGCCTTGCATTGGTGATGTTGATGTTACGAAGTTTGAGAAGATGATATTGTAGGATTGTTGAGTTAGATTTTGGGGACAACTTGATTCCATATTGGAGGCTAACTAGTTTACTCCATATTCGAGAGGCAACTTGAGCTAGTTGATTCCATATTTGAAGGCAACTTGAGCTAGATTGATTCCATATTTGGAGGCAAACTTGAGATAGTTGCCTACATGTTTATGAACAACTTGAACAAGTTGCTTTCAAATATGGAAACCACTCGAGCTAGTTGGCTCGAGATTCAAAGACAACTTTGTGCTAGTTTCCTTCAATTTTGAATACAACTTTAGCTAGTTGTCTCATATTCGGAGACAACTTGAGCTAGTTGGCTCTATTTTTTGTTTTGCGACTTGTTCTTGCACACTTATTTATTGGAGACAACTTGAGCTAGTTGCCTCCACTTTTGGAAACAACTTCAAGCAAGTTGACTCCACATGGGTGGTGGTGGAATTGGTGGTTGCTTGGTGGTGATTAGCGGCGGTGGTGGACATTGGCATAGTTGTCGGTGGTGGTGGTGGTAGTTGGCGGCGGCGGTGATAATTGGTGTGGTGTGGTGGAAGGAAATGGGGCGGTGGTTCGCGTGGTGGTGCTGCAGGTCGAAGCTGGGTGGATACGGTGTGGTTAGTGGCGGTTACCTGGTGGTGGTGGTGGCTGCTGAAAGTGGTAAGTGTCGCCACAGGAGGTGGTGGTGGTTGGTGGCTGTGACTAGTGGTGGTTGCCGAGCAAAGTGTCACACGCGCGAAACGCACGGCTGATGAGGTGGTGGTTGGTGGACGGCGCGTAGGGTGGACAAAGTGGCGTGGGTGGCTTCGCTGCAAGTGTGGACCGAATGGTGGTCAAGAAAGTGTTTTTTTTTTTTGAATAGTGTAGAGGTAGTGGTTTTGTATATACATTATATAAAAGAGGGTATTTTAGTAATGATTGCTTGTGGCATATATTAAGTTGGAAAGAGTATTTTTCAAGGGGTCTCATACTGTGGGTATATAGATAATGTTCCCAAGATATTTGTATCAACATTCCAGCGCCAAAACAGTGGCCAAAATCCAAATTCAACACAGGGTTCAAGGGTTTGCTTGAACGGCCCCGGAGTCAAATACGCGCGCCGAATGGTTTGGCGTTGTACAATTTACTTTTTGTGTCAAATCATTTGGCACTTTAAATCAGAGACATTAGATTTAATGTTTGGAAGATAAAATCTAACGGTTATGTTATTTGCAGCTAATCATTTGACGTTTCTATTATTAATCATATGATTTTCTTTAAATTTTAAAATCGATTTGCTCAATTTTTCGCCAAACAATTTGACGCTCGTAGTAAACCATATGGCGCTAACTTGATTCAACCTTGAATTCTTGTAGGGCTTGGATCTTTGAATCAATCTGACATGGCAAGACTTGAACCTAATTGAATCTTGACTTAAGATAAGAAAGCCTTGGCGAAACTCGTGCATGCCTGTTTAATAAATATTTTTATTTTTCTAGAAAATATTATAAAAGCAAAGGGATTACACGACTCTCCTATCCTCACCGAGGAATGTATTAATATAACTTGGGGGTTATACTCCCTAGACATTATACTGATTTAAGATTTTGGCATGGTTATAAAAGAAAATTCTCCGCGTCGTTACAAGATATTACAACATGAGAACATTTCAGAACCATAGCTACTTCTAATAACCTATTAATATCATCTAGGATATTTTGATCCTCCAATTTCTCATATTCAAAATCCGAAGCAATAACTTCATTTACAAATCGCAATCTACTTCCGAATAACCACATTCTTATATTCATTTTTTTCTTATCAACTTAGCATCTTGGGCATTGCTAGCGCTTCACCATGCTCATGATCTCTAACTTTATAAAATTTATTATGGCCTCTAAAATCTATACGCATCATACACGACAATTAGATCTTTCCACGACATCTTATTACTATAATCGAAAACAACATCAAAATGCATTTTAATCCAATCTTTTGGTTGAATCCACATTAATATATATGTTCTTACTTATTATTTTTCTGGGAAAAATGTTAGATTTTTTTAGTATGTCATATTTGATGCAAGCTACTTTTAAGTTATCAAATAACTTTTTTATGGTTTTTTGTTAGGAGTTAATTATCTTGTTGTGTCTTCAAATCCTGCAAGTTTTTGTTTTTGTAATGGTGATTCAAGTTAAGGTTTACCGTACAAGTACTTGTAGTTGTAGCTGATTCTTTCCAGAAGAACAAGCCCTTTGGAAAAAAAATGGAAACCACATCGACATTAACAAAAACTCGTTTAGCAACTACCACATCAAAAACTCTATCAAGAGACTCTGGAGACAACTAAAAACAAACGATGCCAAGATTCGAATCATCGATTCATCCGAAACAAAGACTAGCACTTATATTCTTGTTATTATTTTATCCAAGAGATTGCGAACGTTTAGTTGGATCTTTTTAAAGATTCCTTTACTTCGTTTTTGCTAAGCGTAAATCTGTTTTGTTTCAAATAATTTTAACGTTTTAACGTAGTTATATTGCTATTACTAATTGAGTTATTAGAGATATTTAACGAATACTTTGTCATAAATTAATGGAGTCTCCACAACTCTGATGATTGCAATATGGTCCTATAATTATCCTTGTATCATTTCTGATTTTGAATTAGTGTTATCTATAAATATATGATACTTGTCCCTTTTTCGAGTAAAAATTGAACTTACTCCATATAAAATGAGACCCCAATTATGAAACTACCTACAAAATGAAACTTTGAAACCCGATTTGAAACTTGAAGCAATATTTCTTCTAAAAACTTGTGATCGGAGAGAATCCATGGGCCGATTTACGGCAGATCAAATCTTCTTTTATCCTCTCTTCTTACTTATTACCTAGAATTAGTTAATTCAATCTTAGTTCCAGTTTTTTTTTAAAAGAATTTCAGCAACTTTTATTAGTGTTTCACGTGAAAGTTATTTTGTTGTGTTCTTCAAGTCTTGCAAGTTTGTTTTTATAGTGATAATTCAAGCTAATGGCTAGTGTTAAAAGAACAAGTTCTTGTTGATTCAACTGTACATCTCTTCCAGAAGAACAACTCTTGTAACATCAATAGAAATTGCTTCAAGGAGAACTCTCTTAGCAACGAATTCAATAACTCCTCTAATAGACTTATCTCATAACAACATGAGATACCCATATTCCAATAATGGTTCAGAGCGATTACGACCAATCCAGAAGACCCGTGTTACTGCTAGTGTTACTTAGATTACTGATCATGTTGCTCTTTTACCCAAAAATTAAAAATCCTTAGTTAAATCAAGAGAATGTAAACACTTGGTTGGATCTTTCAAAGATCCCACTGTTGCTTCATAGGCAGTGTAAATTTAATTGTTTCAAACAAATTTGGCGTTTTATGATACTGTTACTTAGTTGGTCTTTAGGAATAGTTCGAATGGTTGAAATTGTAGAATTTTTAATTAGGAATAGGTAGAGTCTCCATAACTTTGATGATTGTAATCTGATCACCCATGTATCGATTGTGATTTTCAGTCAGTCTTATCTATAATATACGAGGCTTAACATCTTATCTCAAAAAAAAAAAAAAAAGTTAGAAAAAAAAAAAAAAAACTTCACTGTCGACTAGGAAAGAAAAATCTTTTGAGTTCAATTTAACACAAAAGATTAAGAATTTTATATATAAAAGAAAAACTTTGGGATTAAGAGGAATTGAAAATAAAAAAAAAAAACTGCCATATGGCAAAACATAGCTCCAACCAGCCACTATACCAACTAGAATAGTAGCTCGCGGATACTCGCCCTTAAAGTCGGTTGGTATACTCACTAGTCAGTCAGGCACTGGAACAGAATAACTACTTGGTCTAACTTTGATAATTTTGATCCGCAAACTCGCCAACTATAGACCCTAACCCTACCCTTATGTTTGTCACGGTCAAATCAAATTCAACCACAACTGTTTTAGTACGGATGGGAAGATATAGGCATCCAACAGGTAATTTAAGTCATTGAAATGCTTCTTTATTTCCCATACTGATCGGTTTCATCACTTTCATGTTATACGAGAGCAGAAAAAGAGTAGACAATGGAGAGAACCACTCAATCAAAAAGCATATACACCTCATAAAGGATTTTAGAATAAATTCCTTCTTACTAAACTTTTTAAAATAAAACAAGTATAATTCCATCAGTTTCATGATACCAAAAACATCAAAATACAAGTTTGAAAATTACGGTGCCATCAGGTATAATTCTTGCACGCAAATTAATCAAGGTATATGTTCCAGGAAATGCGAATATATGTTATCAAGTAGAATTCTCCTTGATCACAATCAGGGATGGAGGTAGCTTTCGGAAAGCGGAATGCCAGTGAAGTGTTTAGGGAAATTAGACTTGATTTTTTTCTTTTCTCCTCTTCTATTTGTCCATTTTACTATACACTGGAAAGTAAAGAAATTTGTGATATTTTGCTGGGAAAAATAAAATAAAGCAAAAAAGAGATGAATAAAATGTAAGGTGAGAGAGCAAAAGTGAGAATTCAATTGCCCCTGTTTCTTCCTTTCTCTCGTGATATTTAACAACTGTATGTACATCATAATCCAGATCACTAAAGACCCATGAAAAAGAGAGCGAACTTAAAAAGAAATTTAATTTCTTTTTTCACTACCACAGTACTTAAGAAAAAACTTCTAATCTCTTAAAAATACCGTTGATTAATTAAATTAACCACTAATTAATGGACATATTATTACTGAGGAACAATAGCCATTGATTCTTCTCTACGAAATAGTCTCTGTTTCGCTATGAACTCCTCTATAGTTCTCTGGAACTCTTCATTACTCATCTCTTGCTCGTAATCCACTTCTTCGGATTCTTCGACAACAACCGGTGGGTTAGTTTTTCTGCATTTCTCAGTCACTGATCGTCGTAACTCACTTTTGTTAATAGGGTTCTCAGTAGTTGAAACACCTTTGGGAATCCCAGACTGAGTTCTCCTGAATTTTTGTATCCTTGGACTTGTTCATCTTCTTCGTCATCTTTGTGTTCGTGTTCATGGCGGTCGTTGAAGCAGATACATAGGCAGTAGTATCAGAAGAAGGAACTGTATAATTCTTCTTCTCTTCGTATACTGTTTGTTTATCTTCGTACACAATCTCTTCTTTAGGAGAAAAGTGAATGTTTTTCTGAATTTTCTGATTTGTTTCGTTACTTTTCTTGATGAACTCATCATAAATATGATCTCCACCACTGTTTACTGTAGATTCATCATTGTTTGATATTTTACCAGACTTGATGAAAAGTGTTAAAATGATTGCATTACCCAAGAAGAAGACGAAACGAGGACTTACTAAAATGATACAGAATTCCTGAAAGTAATACCCCAAGACTTGAATTACGTTTGGTAATCTAGTTGAGAACCAAGAAACTAAGACCAGAACTACACATATCTCAAAAATCCTGAAGAAGTTTCCGATATTCTGTAATTGATCGTAGTTTTTGATTCACATTATCCACAAACTCCATGATCTTGGTAATATCTTGGTAACTAATCAAGTGTAAGCAAAACTGAACAGAAAAACAGAGGTTTAGAATTCTGCAGAAAATTTAAGAGACAGTGAAGAAGAATTAGAGAGAGATTTGAAATGGGTTCTTGGAGAAAAATGAGAAAAGGAAACTAAATGTTTCAGTTTGAGTGAGTGATGATTAGAAACTGAAAATTTGGGTAGAATAGGTTCTCCTTTTATAGACCTGTGAAACTTCTGTCTTTAATTAATTAATTAATTAAATAAAAATAATTCATAAAATGATGCTTCCACGTATACATCATGTAGGCTCGAAGCTTTTGAAATATTTATTGTTATCAGTCCATGGTATATACGTGCCCACTTCTTAATGTACGACAGCAAATGTTTTTCTAGTCTCTTTTTGATGATTCCTCGAGAAATTGTCTATCTATTTGGTTGGTTAAAATATCTTTTACCAAGTTGAAGAAAATTATGTAACTAACAAATGTGATTGAGATTGAGTTATCATGATTGATTTGATAGTTCTAGAAGAAAAAAAAACTATCTTTTGAGCGCTATACAGCCGGGATACATATGCTAGTGGCTCCTGTGAATTTGTTCTGTATGTTTGGAATCATCCCATTTTAAATGGATCAAATTCCATTAGCTCATCCATATATATTTTGATGCGTGCAATCTCCTCTTTTTTTATAAAGTTTACGCGGTAAGTTCATCCATTAATCCAACTAGCTAGTAGTAGTATTCCTTGATTCCTCATCAGATAACCGAGCAAAAAAAAAAAAAAAATTCCTCATCAGTTGCCTAATAATATATTTGTAGGTAGGATTTGAAATAATTTTTACACATCGGGTTATTCCTTTTAATTTTTTTGAAATATGGATGATTGAATCTTTATTCCCGTTCATGTTGATTGATGATGGTCACAAATCTGTGCATGATGAGGAAATATTCAAACACTCCAACCGTGTGTATTAGGTATGAAACTATAAATGCACAATTGCACATGAACGTTCAAAATACTGCTAACAAGTTTTTACAAGTTCTTCCACGTGAGTTGTCAGATGGTACGTACGATCATGCACGTACGGCGTAGAGAAAGAATCAATCAAGAAAGAAAGTTACCAAAGGCAGCAGCAGCAGCAGCAACTTATCTTGGGAATCAACGAGGTCTTTCCGGCCCAGAATCAAAGGTGATATTGACATGGTCTCTCATTAGGGTTATCAATGGTGTTTCATTGAGTCTGACACTCTTATCTCAGACACGCGACCATACAGTCAAACTTCAACTCCCCCTTTACGTGTTCTCTTGAGTTTTCTTTTGGTGAGAGGACTGCCTGCTAAGGCTAGCCCCAATCGTGGTCAAGATTCAAGCGAAACTTGGATCCACGTCACCCAACTCATTTCGCCCTAGGTGTAACGGGGATCAAGTTTCGTAGCTAATCGCAGTTTGAACTGCGTAAGACGATTAGAAACTGCGTTTCATTGGGTAAATCAAAAAAGCGAGTTTCTAGCTGCGTATTGACCTGTTGATTTGGTCAATCTGCGATTAGAAAAACGTTTCATTTAAACACCAAAACATCCAGGACTCGCCCTTCCTCATCTGTTCTTCATTTTTTCTCTTTGGTTCTTCAAAAATAAAACCTTAAAACGATTTCACCCATTTTTTAAGGCGATTTTGTGAGGAAGTGGGTGTGCTCTAGCAAGGTATGTTGTAAAGGGGAGGAAAGCGTAGGTGGTGTTTTGGAGCGATTTGATAAGCATTTCCACACAAGGTAGGTAAATTTTTTTTTTTTGATTGATTCATTTGATTTTTTGTTTTTGATTTGTGTTTTAATGGTGTGATTTAGAAGCTAATTAATAAATCATGTTGAATATGTTGATTGATCAGTAGGATGATTGTTGATTTAATTTCAAAAAATTAAAATGTGGAATTAGGGTTTATGTTATTTGGGGTTAATTTAGGTGATTTTGGGTGAAATTGATTATATGGTTTTTGTTAATATGATTTTGGGTAAAATTGATTATATGGGTTAAATTGACGTTGTTATGTTTTTGATGGTTATATGGGTTAAATTGATGTTGTTATGATTTTGATTATGTGGGTTAAATTGGTGTTGTTATGATTTTTATTATATGGGTTAAATTGATGTTGTTATGATTTTGGTTAATATGATTTTGATATGATGTAGTTAATATGAATTTGATGAAATTGATGTTGTTAATATGATGTAGTTAATATGAATTTGATGTTGTTATGATTTTGTGGGCAAACCAATGTTGTTAATATGATGTTGTTAATATGAATTTGTTGTTTATATGATTTTGTTGTTTATATGATTTTGTTGGAAATTGATTTTGTGGTTTATATCATTTTGCAATGTGTTTTTAGGATTAAGTCATGTATTCTTTTGAGTTGATGTTTAGAAGATTCAAGTGGTGTAATTGATGTTGTTAGTATCACTTTGACTAAGATTTTCATTTGAGCAATGTGCATCCCTCCATGTGATCGATATGTGAACGTGTGAATTCATATGTTGATTGTGCATAGATTAACATAGGCGTTTGATATTTGTTATTCACATGTTGATTGTGCTTCCCTCGGTCTTTTCCCTTTTAGATTATGGAGGATATCGATTGGTCTAGGTATGAGAAGTTATCCCAACTATCTCAAGGGTGACGGAGATACAACATAAGGTAGACAACTTAGTAGATAAAGCGCGACGGAACATTTAGGAGCACTTGGACCAACCTTAATAAATTTTATAAGATAGTGGTTAGAAACAACCCCGTGCATTATTAATTCTTCAATGTTGTGGTTTAGAGTCTATATTCCAATTTCATTTTAAGTATGGGGATAAAGGATTAAGAAGCTATATGTGAGAGGTGGTGGAAGAAGACTAGAACTTTTCACTTCAAAGAGTTCGAAATAGGTTTGACTCCTCTAGATTTCTATCGTCATTGGTATTCCAATTGGAGGAGGTAAGCCAATCCAGAATTACCAAAGGAAACAATGACGGCGCAAGAAGTAGAAGCTATGGATGCTTTAGGTATTTAAGGGGTGTGTTGGATGTTATGGAGCAGAGAAGACGACATGATGTGAGAACGGGAGATTATGATTCCAAGGCATGCACGATGCAGAGTTTCTCACTTGTCTAATTTCATTCTAAGTAGGGACAATGTTGACAAGCTGCGGCATTGCGGAAGAAGCGACTAGAATGTTCTTGCTCACGGTGTATTGGTTCTTTTTTGTTTGCGGGTTTGTAGTGTTAGAGTAGATAAACGATGGTGTATAGTGTTGGATAATTTGGATGTTGTTGGGTCTTATGATTGGGGTACTCCAACTTTGGGCGTTACTGTACAAACACTTGGATGGTGGAGTTCGTGCAAACGAGAAGGATATGGGTGGCATGTCGATGATCTTAGAGTTACGGTATTATTTTTATTTTAAAGTAATTGTCAACTTTGTTTTGAAAGGAAAACACGAGAGATGATGAGCTGGATCCACACCCGGCTATAAGTCTATTTAATGCATTGAACCTTAGGAGTAAGGGACAAAAAGATCTTCACAAACACTCTCTTACATCCAGATGCACGACGCTCGAGATAGATATTAGGATGGGTGATGCGGTTATCAGGACCCCTGGTTTGGGGATAGTGAACACCAACACACGGATGCATTCCAAACCGCACTAGAGATGTCTAAGAGGAGATGTGTCTTTAAGGACAAGGATGGTGCGAGAGCTTCGGTTTATCCGGCCGAGAGGTGTATGAGGCGGGTGTTTGGTGCGATAGTTATCCCATGCAACCCACCTAGATTGGAGGACGTAGTAGATGGTATGGAGGTTGAGGTTAGTGATCACTTCCTTCTGCCATTTGAAGAAGTGTATTCCAAATTTTGGAAAACTCATAGCGTGGGGGCCCTTAGGACCAAAACAACTCACATAGACACACACATGATGATATCGGAGTTGGTCACGGCGGTATACCCAGTAGTTTGATGCCCCAGGGTCCACCCCCTAGCATGTCATCCCAGGACATACACATACGACCAAGCCGGACAGTCCATGACGCAACTCCCAAACCTACAATGGGACTTGCCCTTCTACAAAGATTCGTTTGAGGAGCTAGTTCCGGTCCCCATGGAAGGAGAGAACCCATACAATTTTTCGGACGTCAACGTCTCGGAGGTTAGTCATTTTATATCTCATCTTCATTTTCATTTGTAGTTTCTTCATTGTTAGACATAATTGTTTAAAAAAAACTTTATTTTTTTTTTTAGGAAGAGTTACGCAGTTTGCGGGGAGGCATCTGGGCTGATTGAGTAGCGAGACGGGTGGCATATGATGAGTCGTCGTCGAGCGGTTTATAACACCCCCACTACCCATCGCGATTCAGGAACATCGAAGGCCAATTCTATTCAAGTCGGGAAGAACAGACATTTCCCACCACATATTATTTGGAGTATCCTTCATAGGAAACCCAACACATCGCAAGCGTCCATTTGGAGACCCTTCCCCTTCGAATGCTTATTATGTCCCTCACCATGATGATAGTAACCCCCTCGGGCATAACCCGTTATTGGATCATGCCTCCCAGGTGATTAGTGACTTACCCACCTCAAGTGATTTTTAGGGCTTAGCTTGGGTGGTAGTTGGCCGAGTAGTGTGCGGGGTAGTGGTCCTAGAGGTGATGATGGGCGATATGGATGTTGTGCCGAGATAGTCGGTTTTTGGGTTACTCTAGTAAAACCGAGATAAAATTACGTTGATTAGCTAGGGCGTAGTACATGTTTGGTATTTAGTTCTTGTATGATATAATAAGTTTTTTCCTCATGTATGTTGGTCCTCGTCTTATCCCTTTTTTATGTTGTTCATATCCCATGTATAAGTGCGTTATTTTTAATTTTCTTAATTAAAACTTACAAAACAATACCCAGTTTTAAATCCGTTGCCATGATGATTTCAATTGATATTTAGCTGAAAAATGGAGTCGCACATCGTTAGATATATGCGCCCAAACGGAGAGAGGCGACATACCGAAAACGGAACCACGATGATAGCCATGGAGATTTTGTCGTCATGCATCAGCAAATTTTGCGGGGAGGCCCATGACTTGCACCACCGGCCGGCAGTCTTGGTCTTGACTAGAAGAACCGTACACCGATGTCGTGTGGAGGCGGATGCCGAGGATGATGCGGGACTACTTTAACCCGGATGCAGGTTTGGACCTCGGCGTTTTAGGGGCGTCATGGTTTGCCCAGAAGTTTTCTTAGAATACGCCTCAAATTTGCGCTAGAGATCCCGATTTTTGCGGCGAAGAGATGCGTGTAATTTTGGTCACACTCCTCATATGAAAATGCTTAGTCATGAAACTTTGGCAAAGGGGGTGGCGGCGGATAGCTTAGACGATTACACCGCGATGGCTGCTACAACAATATACATGTATGCTAAGAAGTTTATGGATGCACTACTTTGGGAATTTAACGACCGTTACATGAGGCTCCCAACGACCGAAGATACTAAAGGTTATTGGCTCAAAACGCATCTCGTGGTTTTCTGGAATGCTAGGAAGCCTCGATTGCACCCATTGGGAGTGGAGGTTATGTCCCTTGAAGAAGCGGGGGCAACACGTGGGACACCATAAGAAGCCAAACCTTGTTCTCCGGGCGGTGGCATCGTACGATAGATGGTTACGCCTTTTTTTTGGCGAGCGGGTCCAACAACGACTTGAATGTGTTGGCGCGGTCGGGATTATTTGAGAGACAATGACGCGTTAGCCCCCTTGCAATTTCCGTATCATGGGCAACGAGTACAAACATGGATACTATATCGGTGGACCCGGCATCTACAACGAAATGCAGGGTGGTCCATAGCTATAAGAAACGTGATGTTATGCCGCCCATCCAGAAGAAATTTAATGAATACCACCACGCAAAGAGGAAGGATGTGGAGCGTGCTTTTGGTGGTCTAAAGTCGAAATGGGGTATAATAAGGAATCCTTGTCATTCTTGGTCTCATCGTGACATACACACTATTATGAGAGCGTGTTTAATTATGCATAACATGTGTGTGGAACATGAGTGCCAGTGATACGGAATGGGCAACTTTGGATGAACGAGAAGATACACCTACGGGTACAAGGTAACGTGGCGGAAGCCCGCGCGCATGCTATCGAGCCATGCCCGTGGAGATTCTTGCAAACCGAGTATCACGGAGCACATTTGGCGGCGTCACCTCCCAGGATTGCGAGACGGTGGGTGGGCCGGTGAGGAGGAGGATGCCATCCTCACTTCCGATGCGGGGTACTACCGATGTGGATGAAAACGCCGATGTTTACCCATTGGGTGATGATAACTTTTATGAGAACGGAGAGTAGGAGGAGCAGGCACTTACTTTAGTAAGTGAGGATGCCACCATTGTTGCCTTTTATAAGACTACTACTTGCCCTTGTTTCTTAAGACCTGGTTATGTTTTATAATTTTAATTAATAATTATGATATTTTAAGATATTATTTTCTTAAGAAAATTCGCTTTCTTATTTGTCTTACTAATATTTATTTTAGATTACTTGAGTATTTTTAGATAAATGCGACCCCTCATTCGCCAAATCCACATTGTCATGATTGAGCCTATGTACCGCTAGATACCGACATACACTTAAATAGCTAACGTCCTATACTTTTTGGAAAGAGCATGTTTACTATTCACAAATGACCCATTTACATGTTGCTCTTGTAAACGTCCTTTCTTCATTCACAAGATTACCTTTTCCATCAGGACTAACACTATAAAACCGTCGATAAGGTTGCCTTTCAATATCATCCCACCATTATGCGCTTCATAGGTGATGAAGATTTAGGAGTAGTAAGAGCATGGATTGCGGCAACAAATCATGGAACACCACGGGGGGTTTTAGAAGATCCAAAGTTTTAAGGAACAGTGTTTTCAAAACTTTGAAGATCTTACGGAAGCAGCGACAACCGCACTAAAGCCTCGGTAAAAAAAAGGCTTGGTCGATAACAGCGGATGTTGATGCTTTTGTTGCATGTCTATTTGCATGTAAACATAAGCCATCTACGCTATCGTCGAAGCTCGGGTTAGTAAGCATATCCTTCAATATATTCCAGTGTTACCTCCATTATTATAAATACGAACGCATAATTAATTTTTTTAACTACCTTTTACAGAAAACAAGAGCCGGGTCGATTTAAGTGCGGAATTAGCTAAGCCTTTCATGTATGATCATCGTACGAGCTACTAAAGGACGTTATGCCCGCATACAATGTGGAATGATTACATACTTTAGATGTATTCTTCCTAATAATAATATGTAGTAATGTTTCAACTAAATATAAGGTGGTCTCATTGAATCGAATAGTCTAAATAACATTAAGAGGTACAACATATAAAGAAAGCTGCGACATTGCAAATTAAATACCACAACGACAACCTAGGGGGAATAAAAAAAAAGAAGGATATAAGGAAAAACCAAACTAAATAATGCGACACGATTAAGTAAATACTTAAGTTCCGGACAATAGTTAAATGCAACCAACTTCTCCAACTTAGGTGTAACGGCATATTTGGACCTGGCGAATCATAATTTCATTTTTGAGATTCGCGAAATACTCCCTTTCACTCTCGTCAGCTATTTGACCCAGGTCAATTCTCATTATCTCCATGTCAGTCACCTGTGTGTGTTCCTAGCCAACAACTCGGTGCTCGCCCAAATTTCTAATAGACGGACCCGTGTCGTGCATTCTTAGAAAATTCATCCTTTCCTCGGCCTCTTTTGTTCCCATTCAAACCTTTGAACATCCCTATGTTGGAAATATGCCAGTCATCTGGTTCACCCCTTGAGTGACTCTTCTCTCTTCCGCTCTAGCTCGTTTTGATCCCTACCGGTGCAAGGGGACCTTGATCCCGATAAAATGCATTTCTTCGTCCTTGGTCTCGAGGATTCACCGTTTGTGGTTTGAGAATTGTCAAACGATTCATCATTAGTCTCTGTACCAGCTCATAGGTTGGCTTTGTTGGGAGGCTTGGTTGCAAGTTTGAGGAACTAAGATGGACGGATCATATTCCACAGGATAGTGCATCTTCAAAATTTCGAAAACCTTTTGATGTCTCCGGCGTTTTGGATCTTTCGGATCTTCCTCGTAGAGAGTACCTCTCATCCATCCCGTCTTGCAATTAAATTTGAACAACTCTGGATTAGGGATATAATTCCTTTTATATATAATAAATATTTTGCATTAATTAATTTTCTGAAGCTCACCATAGATTGCGGGTCGCTTCCGCAGGTTTGCCACGAAAACCTCTCTAACATGACCAACATATCTCTTGACTTCCTTTCTCAATGTGGCTACTCTCGTTTGGAGCGACTTGAGAGATCTTGTTGTCTCTCCCCGCCATCGTGCGTTGTATTCCACAACAATACGAGACCGAGAACTCTCTAGAATCTTGTTCCCTACACATGTCGGGTCGCTAGTTATCGCACACCAAGCACCTATTACCGCTACATCTTCCATTCTAGTGAATTTTGACATGACGGAAATTGTTGAAGGAAGTGTGAAGCAAGAGATGATGGAGATATGGTTGTTCTGAGATGGAGAATGTATTTGGGGTGTTTGGTTTGGGTGCAACAAACATGAATTTAAAGGCAAAAAGAAAATCGAACGTTGGGCCTCATTAACGGGGCGCTGCTAGTAGCCGTCGGATCAATCGATCCGTTGGTGATCCAACGTTTAAGAAATGGAACATAATTTCAAGATGCGTGTGGCGTAAATTGAAAGCCGTCTGTGATTTCTAGCTGCGTGCCACGCTATTTCTGATTCGTGCTTGAACTAACAGATTAGATCCACAACAGTTGAAAGAATCCGATGGTTTCTGTGGGTGGATGGTATTTTAACTCTCGTGGGTGGCTTCAACGGTTTTATGAAGAGATGAACCAATTTTGACTCTATAATTTGAGTATGACACCAATTTTGACTCTATAATTTGATTATGACACTGTAGTACCAGAAGACACATAATTTTATATTTCCAGTTATAGTATCGTTATGTAATCGGCATAAATAAAAATTTACGGTACAACCGGTTAAAATAATTCTTAAATAAGTCCATTTTATTGAGATACTTAAACAACGTAGTACAATCGTAACACCAAACATGAAATTAAAGCCGAGGAGGATGCGATCAACGATATCTCATACTTGTCGACGACGCATCTCACATTTGTGGAATCCGAAGGTATGAATGTAGTATATAAATGAAGTTAATAATTTTTTCATAGAGGTCTATGACATAAACACGACCGGTTTTTTTTGGAACATACCTCTTCTATATTGGGTAGGGTTATGTTAATCCAATGGTTTTCTTCGTTGGAGAAAAGATTACCACTTTCTTGAACTAATACCGCTCCCACCCTAATATGCTTCCCATATTCCGGATGTTCCACAACCTGCGATGGACGTTTGCGGCATTTTACCACTAGGATCCTGCTGATCTTATTAGAAACCCCACAATGAGTAATCGAATCCAATAATTAATCACGAAATTAAATAAGATTAACTAAATGGACAAATCACCTTCACTTTCAAAGTCAAGTCACCAAAATTTTGTCGTACCTCCTCGACCCGGTACAACCAACCTTTCGATTCTCGGTTAATTGGTTTGATAGATCCCAGTAGCGGTTAAGCCCCTCAGAGAAAGTAATCCGCTTTGTGCAAAGAACCGAGTTTAGTCACAAGGCGAAGATCGTTAACACCTTACATGTTTCATCTATTTGTTGGAGGACTTGTGTAGATACATCGGCCCCTGCCTGTTACTATCCTTCGATCGTGATCTTGTAACTTTTGAAGCTCTCCCGCTGGTCCGGAATGATTTTTCTACTCTTCTGGATGCACCGCGTGAGTTACGGATTAAACATGCGATTTTTCACTCTTGGACATGGGGTGAGATCAACGACAACCGATTTATTGCGGTTATGATATGGGTTTGATATGGCACCACATCCCGGTGTGTTTGTCGAGTACTCCATGGAAGCGTGTCGTGGGCCATCCGAGTAACTATCTAACAATCGCAAGCTCTTCATCATCAAAACCTTCCCATGGGTGGCGTCGGCCATTTGTGGATGATTAGTATGTTTGGAAGAATGGACACAAATTTAGTTGCCTATTGGTTGATTGAAGCAAGTTTGAAGGATATTATGTAAACTAGTGTTGGTTTATATAAACCAACAAAAACGAGTAAACAACAGCCCACTTGCGTATGGTGCTATTTTAACATCCACTTGTGTTGGACATGAGACCACTTGCGTATGGTGATAATTACAAACTTCAAAGTACCTCACTAGGCGTCCCTTTAGGCTTCGACATGTTCCCGATATTTTTATTAATTGTGGGAATCTTACGTAGTGTATGTGATTATAACTACAAAGAATGAAGAAAACAATTCTGACTTCTGAGCATATCAAAATAGGTCCCAATTACCGACATATCAAAATAGGTCCCATTCAGAAACATATCAAAAATAGGTCCCGATTCACGAACATATCAAAATAGGTCGCGATTCCGACATATCAAATAGAGTTTATTATCTTTGTACCTCATAGGAGCGTCAGGTGTGTTAGTATAATAAAGGTTTTGTGGGTGTACCTCTGGATTTTTCTGTTTTTTTTTTTTTTTTTTTGGATTTGTCATGCAAAACAGTAATCCTCCCTTCAGAAACGATGGGGTTTTTTTGGACCATTGTTTGTCCCTTCCATCAATGAAGGGTTTATTTGCCCCCGGTGCGTAGGATAAATGATAGTCACCAACCACTTTTTAGAAATTATATAATGGGGTATGTGTAATGTCAATCGGGAAACACCCTCAACTACTCTTACATTCATACCAAGTATTTCATCTTTTTTTCCAAAAAAAAAAACTATGGCCGGATATTCAAACGAAGAGGATGTCGCGTTAATTCGCGTTTATTGTCGCGTTGCCATTGATCCTATTATTGGGAGAGACATGGATACTAGGAGTTTTTGGGAGCGAATCCTTGGAGAATATAGATCGGTGATCCAACGACAATGCAAGATCCACAAAGTCAATCCGAGTGTCGAGTCTCAATGTTAAAAAAACATATTAAGAGATACGTCGGTTTTGTGAGAGTGAGTATACGGGGAATGGATGATGGGGGTTATGACCTAAGAAACGGCTGTAAGTTTTATTAAGATTGTATCATTTACGTTATTATATGACATATTATCAAGTAGACTAACACCATAAATGAATTTGCGTGATCTGCTTTGGGACAAGCGCATATGAGGCGGAGGAAGATTATGGACGCTTGCGAAACAGTTTTCAAATGTTTTGAAGGATACATTTGGCGAGAGCTATGATCCAGTTCGTTCCTCCTCGGTTACAAGGAAATCGATATGGGGGAAGAAGCTTAAGACATGACAAAAAATGTCTAAAGGTTTTGTGGGTTAAACTGACATGAAAACCCTCACGAGACTAAACTCGTCGGTAGGGCCGCCTAGTGGTTTAAAGGCTTGTTACACGGGCTAAGTGTAATCGCGTGTCACACGATAATGACATCCTTTTATATTTAATAATAAATTGGTGTGCTTTCCAACCAAATTTGGTGGTGAATTGGTTTTGTGGTGGATATACATATATTTTCAATTTTCATTTACAGTGAGGTGACTGTCATAATTATTACCACTTTATTTTATTGAATATTGGCGTCCCTAAGTGACCACCTATGCGTCCCCTACATCACCACTGATTCACCATTCACTAGTTTATTGTGAACTCTATAAATATAGCATCACTCATCTTAAATAAAACACAGAAACAAACCTTCTTCTTTATCTCATCCATCTATATATCGTCTTCCAATTATCAAGTCTTCAACATTTTAAAAGAATGGCTAGGTTTCATGCAACGAGGACGTCGCTCTGATTGGTGCATGGTGTTACGTAAAGATTAGATCCAGTGGCCACGACCAAGACAACGTTGAATTACGGTCCGGGGTTAGAAGTCGGATACCTAACCTCATGGGATAATGGGACGGTAATAAGGAACGATCACGTGTTGCGGGAAGGGGTTAGGTTGTTGGTTAGGAATTACAAGATATGTTGTTTGTTCGGGCGTTTTTGATGAACGTACCTAATGGATGGAACAATGCACGATGTGTGAGTAAAATGTAAATTTATTTTAAATTTAAATCCTTTTAATGAATCCCGGGTACTAACACATCTTATAAATTTATATCCAGTATGAGGAGGGTAAAATGGCTTACGAACAACAAGGACAATTCTCCCGAGAGATGGCGTCTACATGCGGTATTTGAAGTGATGAAATCACAATTTTCTGAGTATGATCCACGAGATCTATGTACAACCAGTTGATTCCTCCTCCTCATCGAGGATGCTATGCATGATTAAGACAACGACACATTGTCCCAGAAGGCTTTGTGGGTAAACCTTTATGAAAACCCTCACGAGACAAAACTCGTCCAGTAGGGCCGCCTAATGGTTGAAGGCTTGTTACACGGGCTAAGTGTAATCGCGTGTCACACGACAATGACATCCATTTTTAATGTTTTTGTAATTTTGGTTTGTTTGGTAACTTGGGGAGAATGTATTTGGGGCCAAATACATTCTTGGTAGTTATAGAGCGTGGTCTACATCGTATAAATAAAAATTTAATTTCATATGGACAATCGGTTCTTAACATTTAAGGCAAAAAAAAAGTATACCACACTAATTTTGTGGGCACACATGTACCACCTTATGTGCAACACCATCATTAAATGACATTGCAAGCAAAGGGCAAAAATTGTATCGCAAGGACTCCTACGGTCGACATTTCCCTATAAATGGATCTTTGTTGAACCAAGATGGAATACACAATGTTTAACACATCATTAAAATTTTCCCTCTACTATTTTATTCTATTCTATATGGCTGCGAATTCACCGTTGAGAGGACGTTGCGATTGTTACCGCATGGATTCTTTGTATTGTGGTAGCCGGTGGGTGAAGGTGTTGATAGACCCACCGAGCATTTGGCATCGGTACATACCAAGTTTGTCGAAAGATTTGGAGATCCAATACGTAGATCGAGCCAAGCATTAAGATACCTAGGATTGGGAGTATAAAGAGACGTAAAATTGTATGTTGCCTGCAAAATGGACTAATGATATGCGTTCCACCTAGGTCCTTACGGAGGATATGGATATTTGTAAGCGGTTTCGTCATTAAATACCCAATTTTAACAAACATAATATAGCATATGATAATTTGAATGCTTCATGCAGAAACGATGACCCAAGCATATTTCCTTGAAAGAAACGGACGTCCTTTCGGATATTACGAATGCTTTTACTTATGAAGGACGCCATGAGCAGTACAATCCGACGAGGTTATATAGGCTTTTACCATAATAGATCTCGTAATCGCAATAGTTAAACGGAGCTGAAGTTGAAGATGTCTCGACGCGTAAACGCGTTTTATCGTTTGTTTTAGTTTGGTTAACAGATGTTTATGATGTTAACCATGGTATTACTTATTGTGTGTTTCATCTTTCTTGCAATTAGGTCATGAACCTTATTAAGAATGACGAGTTTTATTATAAACTTCCTTATTGACTGGTCTTTGGTGAAATCAAATTCAGTCATTGCAGATTAGGATCCAGTAGGGTAAAGGAAACCAATCCATTTTTTAGGGTTTTCTATATTGCGGGGCCGACATAAAAAAATTTCCTGGTCAATAATTAATGTTCATAATCACCAATCTCATTTGAAACATGCCTTGGATGATGGGAAATTACATGCCACCGGCAAACCCTAGTAGAGACTAATCAAGTAAAAGACGAAAATTTTGAAAGTTTGTGTGTATGACAGCGACATACTATTCGATGACATTTAATTGTTTCGATGACATTTAATTATTACCGATCATTGTATCCTAAATAAATGTTTTGGGAATACAGAGAGTACCATCATATTTAATATTCCTATTATTTTACCATGAATTAAGGGCAAATAACTAAAGTGTCGACAGGTTGGGTGTCTATTCATCGCTACATGAAAAGTTACCGGGTCCTCTATAAAAAAGTTTTCGGCCATCGGGATGATGGTGCAAAACATAAGGTATTCAAATCCATCTAGTTTAAGCTTCTCCTGTAACATTGTTTCATCTCGTCTCTTTTATCTCAAACATTACAACAATAGTATTATGGCTAGGTATACCGTCGAAGAGGATGTTGCTATCACTAATGCGTGGGCAAGTGTTGTTACCCTTCCCGAGGTGGACCATCTTGGGTTAAAAGGTCATTATCTGATGCAGAACAGCGTATTTGAAAATTACACACAACTATTCCCAAATATTCATCAAAGAGCGGCGAGTTCTTTGTAAAAGGCTAAACTTGGAGTAATTAAAAGGGGGTGAGGGTTTCGTCCGATACGAAAGAAATTTATATGACACATAACCAATCTCTCTGTGGACAAGTTCGGAGGTGGTAAGTAGTTTATCTTTTTACTAATACCACTTTTTTTTAATCTTTAACATGAACACTAAATGCGTTATGAACCATTTGTCCAAAGGAAGCGATATGCAAATTGGAAATACGCTCGTGATACTGACCCAAAGATTTCATGTTTTACCAATGCTACTTAATCATGAAGGCTAACATCCCCCAACTAAACACGATACAACAGCCACCGAATCCTCATGACAAGGGGATGAAGATTAACAATACCGCATCAACACCATGATATCAATTTAATGGTTTTGTGGGCAAACCTCTTTGTAAACCCTCACGAGACAAAACTCGTCCGTTATGGCCACATAACGGTTTAAATGGTAGATGTCTTTGGTAAAAGTTAGCTAAGTATACTTTTGAAAAAAAATTTAGCAATCTTTAATCATCCCATCAATGTATCAGCATCAATTTATTACGAATGGTATTTTCTCCTTTCATTTTATTCATAATGACATTTTAAAGTAATAAATATCGTCATGGGTCCCCCTTGGTTTGGTTTCACCACGCAATGCACCAGATTGGATATTTGATTCTTTGGGAAGACAGGAATTTGGGTCGATGCAATGTAGGGTTATCGATAAATAGTAAGGGTCGCTATATAAACGGTAAGTGTCCTTGGTAACGATGCGACTTTTGGATAAAGATTCAGGGGGTGGTTAATAATTTGATCTATCTTTATTAATATTCCGGATTCATTTCCACCATGAATTGTCATTTGTGTTGAAGCATTATTTTGAGTCATCAAATCATGATTCGCAGTCTTCTTGTTTCCAACCCTATACTATGACACCATATGTACAAGTTGATTTAACCCCAACAATGGTCATTGTACCATCTCTTCTTGCACGAGATAGGTCTTTCCTTGTCCCCAAAAGCTGTTTCAAACGAGTAAAGGGCGAATGTGAACATCAAAAGTGTGTTTTAAAGCGAGGAGGCTTGTCGGTTGAAAGCGCTCATGCGTGCAAACAGTATTTCATTTACTACGAGTGAATTGGATGTGTTTTAACAATTTCCACTGAGATTATTAATTAGGATCCTATAAATATCCGAGTTTACCCAAAGGTACTTCTCACCCCCCGAGTAATTGGAAATCGGATTATCTTCCTCCAAACAACATAGACACTGGGAAATCTTCTCACGGCCTTCTAACCCTAAATTAACTCATCGTACGTACACAACAATGGGATCGTTTGATTCGTTTGAAGATTTGCAAATCACTAAAACATGGTACAAAGAATCTCGAGTAGCGGACAGCTCATAGAGTAAAGAGCACAAAGAAACCTTTTGGGCAAATATATACAACCAATATATAAGGGAATATGGGAATCAAACGGAAGAAGTCTTTAATGATTCATGATAGGTGCAGTTATACAAAAATCCATTTGCGATTTTATAGATATTCAACAACGACTCACCAAACACGGCCGTATTAGAATGTCATCTCGACAATTTGTGAGTGTCGTTTAATTTATTAAAATCCATTGTTAAATTGATTGGTTCTAAATTTGCGAGTATATTTTCTTTGTGTTTTAGCACCAATTGGTTAAAGCGGGGTATTTAGAGGAAAAAGGTGAGGCATTCACATTCGATGAATGCTATAATTTCATGGTATCCAAAATCCCAGTATGGATCACGGGGTCAATTCATCGACTTCATCGAGTGAAGTCTAAGCGGGATCTATGTTTGTAACTACCTTGTGGGTTAGTCATTATGAACCCTTACGAGACTAAACTCGTCCTTTAGGGTCACCTAAGGGTTTAAAGGCTTGTTACACGTGCTAAGTGTAACCGTGATTCCTACGAAAGTGAGTTAGGTTATTTATTTACGTTGTTCTAATGTAATACGATGTTAAACATGAAAGTCGTTATTTAAAAGTTGTACATTACGTCATTTGCAATAAGTAAGAAAACACATTACATCATAAAAACGATACGATTTCAACCAAAGTATTAACCACTCATAAACATCTCACGATTTCAATCCGAAGCTGTATTAACCACTCATGGCTTGTATTAACCACGCCTCATTGACGTAATTAAACACGGGATTAAACATTACATCATAAACACATAACATAAGTTTAGTCATATTAAAGAACAAACCAGAAAATTTAATTACTCGGCCCATTCCACCAAATTACACCAGGACATTGCGAATTGTTTACCATAGGTGTTCTTATCTTTTGAACGATGTAGTTTCATAAAAAACCTACATCGGGGGCCGGCATGACGCGCCCCTTTTCATGTTCAACCTTAATCATACCTTTCTCTTTGAAGTTTTTACGTGACGTTGATGTTGTTATCATCTTTGGACTTGATTGCATCTTCTAACCACTGAGCTTCTTACGACAATTATCGGAACCGGCATCGAAGGTACCTACTTTTTCAGTTCGCTTCTAATAACAATTTGATTCCCGGACAACCTCTCTGCGGGCACTTGGAATACATCCAAGGGCATTGCATGGCCGAATGGTCATCAACGAAGCGAGAGCGGACAAATTTGGTTTGCTTCTACACACACAATTTGTTTTCCCTTGCGATTAGAATTCATTTTTATCCAGGATAAATTTGAACAAGCTTTTATGTTTGATGGCGTGTTTCTTTGAGTGTATTCATAGGAAGAAATAATTATTATTTATAAAGGAAATCCCCTTAAAAACAGTCATTCGTTACGGTGTGTTGATAAGGATAACAAGATTTTTATCGAAATCACAGTTATCAAAACGATTATCTGGATGACTTAATGGCAAGCAGATGACTGAGTGAGTACGAGTGCTTTTATCTACATAAAGCTGGGCTATGTTCAACCGAGTTCTATTTGAGATAGTATACGAAAAATACTCGAATTTAACATTACGGTGTAACCTAGGGTGTAGGAAAAAAGGTCAAACAAATATTGAACCGCCACGCGATTCAGAACTGCGTCTAAGCAATCCCCGAGATTCAATAAGCGTGCGGCGCGAGTTGAAGCTGCGTCCCGGAAGAATATTCCCTGATTTTTTTCCATACGCAGTTGTAAGCTGCGTTTTTGCCTTTTCCACACGCTGTGAGTTTTGAAATGCGTACCTTGCTTTTAGATCCAACTTGGATCCAAGCGAGCAACAACACTACTTCCGGATTACACACACTATTCACGGATAAACGACAGTTCCACAGTGACCAATCTTGGATCTTGGACATGATTGGGGCTAGCCTAAGCCAAAATGCTTGTGTACAAATCTGAATTATAATGTAGTCATTAATGAAATCTTCCATGAATGATTAAGAAGTGATTAAGGTTAGGTAAATGTTTTAATGTCAGCTGCACGCCTAATTCAAGAATCATGATTACCTACAGAGAAAAGAAGAAAGGAAGATAAAAAGGAAGAATTAATTAAATATAATTCACCAATAAAGGTGCCTCTAATGGAAATCTCTAGGTTTTATTTGGGGATCAATCCAAGTGATTCTTGTAAAAGGTAAAAAATGTTCGGAAATCAGATACATGTATGTAAATAATGCAACCTTTCAGACCTAATAAACAAGTATTCCCCGTTAGCTAGGGCTGGCTAGGTTTTTGATAACCTTTTCCACTATGTTTTCTCTCAATCATCCACTGCCTAAGTTTCTAGATTATCTTTTTATAATCACTTGTTGATAATCTCAAAGTTGATATGTTTACTGTTTTGTAAAGTCATTAACTAGTAAATTCTTGATTCTCTTGTGTGTACAAGATGGATTTAAATTTTAGACCAACTAACCCTCACAAGTATTTTTTAACCAGTCAATATCTTATATTTTCATCTTTTGGTCGAAAGTTAGATGAAACTTATTAACTTAATACTAAATTTTACGGCGGTATTTTGCTTAAATCAGCATTATTACGGCGAATTATGGAGTGTGAGGCCGTATAATGTACCTAATACATTTGAAATTTGTATTGTATATAAGTTTGAATAAAGCGGGAAGCAAATTAATGAAAGTGAAAGAAGGATTAGAATAAGTCGATTAGACATAAGCACAAGTTAATGCAGACAAAAGTATTTGCGGGGTTCGGAACTCGAGGTTAATTAGTCCCCTTAAGTCTTGCAATCATGACAAAAACTTTTCTTAAGACAAATTTTTTGAAAAGAAATTTAAAGTTTCCATTTAGGCTAGCTTTTTTAATCGCCACCCAAGAATTAGTGAAAGTAGTACTCTTTGCTTTATAAAAAGAAAAAATCATGCTTCAAAAAAATAAAAATAAAAATCAGATTATGATTAACAACAGTAAAGCTAATTTTAAATGGTGTGTCACTTAACTATAGCCTGATCTAAGTCGATCATATCATCTTGATCGCATTAAAAAACTGATGATACAGTCATTCTTGAATTCATGATCATGCTAGACTATTTGCTAGTCTAGTTTTGTTGCTGCACCAATCTCCTGTCCAGATATTGATTAAAGGCATTTTGGTGCTATTGTGGGACCGCTTGGGTCGATTTAAGATTGCACGATCACGGGTCGGATAATCAACTTGGTCTTGGCATTGGTGGTGATTGGTCAGGAGGTCGATCAGCATTCATTTGGTCATGGTCTTTGTCCCAACATTTTTGTGCTTAAACCAAGATTGCTAACATCCCAAAGATCTGGGCACACGAAAGCATGACCCCAATCCCCAGCTATGATAACTTCACTTAGGGATGATGAGTGAAGACCCCGACCCATTTATTCTGGCACTTTTCTTTTTCCCTTTCCTGTGTACTCACTCTTACAGGTCAATTCTCGTTCAAAGACGCAAATATAGGATCTGGTGTTGATATGTAACATCAGAAATTATTTCAATCATTAGACTTTGGCTAGTATTATGCTCAAACTCCATATTAACTTTCGGCTTAGGTTTAGATAGGAAGCCAGCAGGCAACCCTTGCGCACTTGTGTCATTGTCTTAGACTAGCGATGAGTGGGGAAAATTGGCATTCTGATTACCTGAGCTCAAATCAAACAAAATTTTGAACCACTTTTTCCTACTTGTGTTGCATGTAAACTTGACACCCTTAATTTATACTAGAAGCAAGGGAAACAACTCCACACCACTTGTTACCACTTGTTAAGCCACAGCGAGATAGAATTGCATCGCCTATAGCACACCTAACGTTCTTTTCTACTTCAGAATGAAACCATCTGAATTGGCAAATAATGGGATATTTGAGAAAGATCAGACCCGGCTTCGATGATCTTGAGCTGCCCTCTTTGAGCGTGCAGCACAGAATTATGTTGGAGAAATCTTTTACCGTAGAAGAAGTAAAGAATGTGATATACAAATTTGGCACCAATAAATCTCCTGGGCATGGGCATGACGGTTATACTTTGGAATTTTTCAAGGCAGTGTGGGACGTTATTAAGCAAAGACCTAATGGCTGTGATAAAAGAATTTGAAGCCAACGGATTTCTTGATTGGAGACTGAACTGTACCAATATAATTATTTTGGTAAAATGTGAGGGTGTTGTTTCCATGCAGAATTATAGGCTTATTAGCCTAATTGGTGGCAGTTTGTAGGTGAAAATGGTTTCTGCTGATTTCGGTAATTTCGGGTATACGGGTGAGAAACAATTTAAACCCTAAACAATGTACTTGCAAGGGAGTACTGGGTCGAGATCAATCTGTACAAATCCAGCCTAAACCAAGAAATGGTCATTCGGACTTGTTTAGGTCAAAGTGAAGGAGAATGGGTTGGTTTTGGGAGGAAGCAAGGAAAGTGACGAGACCCGGAAAAGTTGATTACGGAAGAGTAGTTGTGTTACTACTGACATGTATCGGAAAAGTGGGAAGGCTAACAAATGGTAAGCTATCAAGTATTTTTACGAAAGTGTTGTATATTCCCAAATGAACTTGTCGTTTGTGGAAATAGGTAAGACCTATATATACAAGTCGAAGTGAAACGTACCCTGGTCTCATTAAGGAATGGAAAAATGGGTAAGTAAATGGGAGGAGGTGGTAACCGTATGCATGGAATTTGATGTTCCATAAAATCGTTAACGCATGGAATGGATGTTCCATAAAAACATTAACATATGGAATTGATGTCCCATGAACGTTTCACTTTTAAGTCCCTGTATTTACTAACCGCCTCACCCTTATGACACTTCCTTACGAGGGGCGTAGTGTATCGCACGATTGTAAGCCGTCAAACCAATACCCAAAGATGATCCCCAGTTTTTGATATGTGTTGATGTCTCGAATGTTTTTGTGGAAAACATGTAGCATATGGTTGTTGCACTGTGCAAGTCGAGCTTGGGAGACTTGGTAGCAGTGACCTTTCGACGGTCGAGATTTTGTATCTTAAGAGGAAAGGTAGCCGTTGATCTTTGCATGCTTTCGTTTGTTAGTGGCCACATAGGTAAGGCCGGCATGGTGCGCGGCTGGGTTGGCATGCCATTGGCATGGCATGGTGGCGCGGCTAGGTTAGCATGCCATTGGCGTGGCATGGAGCGCGGCTAGGTTGGCATCTTCCGTGGCATGGCATGGCGTGGCCAAGCTTAGGTTTTGGCCAAAGGTTACCATGCGTTGTCTGGCAACCTTGGATGGCTAGAATTTTCTCTCGCGATTGAAGGGGATCGTCGATTGTCGCATGCCTTCATTTTGGTAGCCGCGTAGGGAAGGCCAGCATGGTGGCGCGGCTAGGTTGGCATGGCGTGGTTTGGGGTGGCCAAACTTAGGTTTTCGGGCTAAGGTTACCATGCGTCGTCTGGTAACCTTGGAGGGCTAGGATTTGCTCATGGGATTGAAGGGGGACCGTCGATTGTCGCACGCCTTTGATTTGGTAGCCGCGTAGGGAAGGCCAGCATGGTGGCGCGACTAGGTGTGTTTGGCATGTGGGGCCAAGAGTTTGGTAAGCCGTTGGCACATGGGGCGCTAGCATGGCTAGGTGCGGTTGGCTTGGCATGTGGGGCCAAGGGTTTGGAAAGCCGTTGGCACATGGTGCGGCTAGCATGGCTAGGGCCAAGGCAAGGTGTGGCTTGGCTTGGCATGTGGGGCCAAGGGTTTGGCAAGCGTTGGCACATGGTGCGGAGTAGCATGGCTAGGAGTCTTTATTTGGCTTAGCATGTGGGACTAAGGGTTTGGCAAGCCGTTGGCACATGGTGCGGCTAGCATGGCTAGGTACGGTTTGGCTTGGCATGTGGGGCCAAGGGTTTGCCATGGGCGCATGGCGTGGCTAGCAGCTAGGTGAAGTTTGGCTTGGCATGTGGGGACAAGGGTTTGCCATGGGCGCATGGCGTGGCTAGCTTGGCTAGGTGCGGTTTGGCTTGGCATGTGGGGACAAGGGTTTGCCATGGGCGCATGGCGTGGCTAGCTTGGCTAGGTGCGGTTTGGCTTCGCATGTGGGGCCAAGGTTTGGCGTGACCAAGTTAGGTTCGTGACCAAGCTAGGGCTTTGAGCCAAAGGTCGCTTGGTAACCTCAAACGGCTAGGATTTGCTCCTGGGATTGAAGGGCGACCGTTGATTGTCGCACTCCTTCGTTTTGGTAGCCGCGTAGGGAAGGCCGAAGCAAGGTGGCGGCTAGGTTGGCATGGGGCCATGGCAAGGTGCGTTTGGCATGGCGCGGTAGGTGTGGCTGGCATGGTTTTCCATTGGCACAGGGGTGCGGCTATCATGGTTGGCATGCCTTGACGCGGTAGGTGTGGCTGACATAGTTTGCCATTGGCATAGGGGTGCGGCTAGCATGGTTGTCATGCCTTGGCGCGGCAGGTGTGGCTGGCATGGTTTGCCATTGGCACAGGGGTGCGGCTAGCATGGTTGGCATGCCTTGGCGAGGTAGGTGTGGCTTGCATGGTTTGCCATTGGCACATGCGGTGTGAGAATTAGGGTTTTGGCTTGTCGAAACCCTAATTAGCATTAAAAATGGTACCACAGTAATTTTCTTGGGACAAATTAAAGGGTTCAATAAATGTGCTTGGTTTGGACATTATTACTCAAGTTCGTGACGTCAATGTCGACTAGGGTTTTACGATTTTACCCCTAAACTAAAAACCACCATCAACATTAAGTCCCCTGCTTAGCTCGGAACAAGTGCCTTGTTGCGAGGTAAGCATATGATGGTGACAGACAAGGACGGAATCAAGACGTGTATCATTGCAAAGATGGTCAGGAAAATCCGACTAACCTTTTTGAGGGGTGAAGAGAGTTTTTGCTTCCGTGTTGGCGGCCCGCATAAGTTGTAATTGGGGATGCACCGTGGAGTGGTGAGATGAAAGTTGTCGGCTTGGTATGGCAAGCACATCACCGAGGCAAAGCGGGCGCGGGTCTTGGAAGGCAAAGCATAGCGGACGACTTGGCATGTGGGTCCAAGAGGTGGCGTGGTCTTAGGAAAATTTGTTGGTATTGGTAGGTTCACGGTACAGACAGCTTGGAGAGGCAAAGCGCGCGTGGATGACTTGGCATGGTAGGGCCGCGATGATGGAGCGGGCGACCTGGCATGGTGCGGCCATGGCAAGGCTAGGCGTAATGACGGCTAGGCGTGGTGGGGCGCGGCAAATGGAGCGGAGCGAAGAAGACGAGCGATCTTAAGAAAGTCCCTTGTGCTCGTGGTGCTGCAGTTAGGTGGAACGGAGCCACTAGTGTAGATTTGGTGTGAAGGGAAGATGCTAGCACCGGTCGGCTTGGACTTGGAGCCGTTAAATTTGGATCGGCTTGGAATGTGAGACGCAGGTATCGTGCGGCTTGGAAAGGAGCCGTTAGCACTTTGGATCGTCTTCGAATGGGAGCCGCTAGCGTAAATTTGGCGCGGCACCGATCCGTTGGCTTTGGCATGGCGTGAGCGTTGGCGGGAAGAAAACAACTTGCTTCAGTTAGTGGGAAGGTGACGACTTTTCGAGAGGTAAGGAGAGTTCATGATCCGTGTTTGGAAGCCTTGCATAGATTTTATTTGAGGTGTAGATAGTGAAGCGGTGAGATGAAGATCGTCGGCTTAGTACGGCTATACATCATCTTGGCCGGGTTAGGTAACATCATGACGCTGGCTCGGTGAGTTGTTGGTGTTGGCGCATTAGCATGAAAGACGCGGATTGTTGCAAAAATCAACGTGGAGTCTTGCAAGACCGCACCGGCAAGGAAAGCGTGGATGTCTTTGGAGTGGCAAGGCTTGCTCTTGTGGGACCGATTGCCTTTCTTCATGCGCAAATTTAACAGTGAATTCTTTCCTTATTCAAAAATCTGAAAGCATTACACCCATAAAAGAACGTTACTTCTCTGTTGATGAATTTGCATGTGCCGAGGATTAAAATATTCTCTGTTGGGATGTTATAAAACCAGAAAGGAATAACAAAGCAATCCTTGAAATAGCAAATGCTGAAATTATAGCGGATGATCCTTTCTCTATGGATCAAACTAAGGTAAACAAATAAAAAACATGCAACTTTAAATTAAACAAAGTTCATGTTTTAAAAATATCTCAACTTGACAACATGAATTTCTTCTACAATTTATTTACATACTTGTTATCAACTTTAATTATGTCTTTGAACTTTAACTTCACTGCTAACACTAGGCTCATCTCTAACCTATATCATGTTCACTTGAAATCTATTCTGCATGCTTTGATTTATGCTATTATATATTTTTGCATTTTCATGAAGTGTACTATGAATACTTTATTTCCATTTTACCGTAAACTTTTCTCTTTTCATATAGTTATTGAGGATTGAGCATTTGGTTACGACTTTACGGTTTTATCCTGGAATCTTCAGGGATTTAGAGCATCCCTAAAACAAGATCATTTGAATCATTTAAACAAAACTCATAATCTACATATGTGGTTTCTATTTGAAACTAAAGGTAAAATTCCAGTGGTCGAAAAATGCTTACACATACTGCAGGCTAAAGATTGGTTCATTATACCCTCTATTGGTATATCAGGAGGGTTCACCATAGCTTGGTTTTAGGGAGTATCTGCTAATCTCATCTCTTTTCAAAATAGTATGTTTAACTTTCAAGTTATCAAAAATATCTTAACTATAAATATCTCTTTCATATATAGTGCTTTTGATAATAATACGAGAATTCATTGATGAAATATCTTAACTAGCTTTAGTGATTTTAGTAAACCTTGGCTATAAGAGGAGGCATGAACTTTATAATGAATAAATAGGAGAAAGAATGGGGCAATAAAGTTTCTTCTAGTAGTTTAGCCTATGTGTATGGTTGTATACAGAATTTAGGCGTGGTAGACTTAAACTATACTGGTCTTCCAACTAATAAAAGAGTAAGTGAAAATAATATGAAGGAAAGAACAGATAGGGTTATAGTCAATCATAAGTGGCTAGAGATTTTTCTTAAACCTACTACTAAACACTTAACTAGAGTAGCCTCTGATGATCGTTCCAATATAATGTTAAAAAACCTTTCAAAAGGGAAAAAAAAACTAGACTTTATAGATACATGAGGTACCGGAGAGAATATAAAAATAATAATAGCTTGATTGAAAAATCCCTGGAACAAAGTAGAGAAAAGAAATAGTAACATGAATGGTATAATTAAGAAACTCGAAAACGGTCTTAGGATTTGGAACAAAACTGAGTTTGGTAATATCTTTAAAAACATCTTTAATATCCTTAGTAAAGTTGAATCTGAAAACAAGAAAGCTTATAATCTAGAAACAAAAAACAGGATGGAACATCTTCCGGATGAATTAAGTTCACGGTATTCCATAGAAAAAATGTACTGGGTCAACATGTAAAAGAAAAATGGATTAAATAAAATGATCACAACACTCAATTTTTTCACCAGAATGCTTACGAAAGAAAACGAATTAATAGTATTCATGCGCTTAGAGATAATAATGGCATTTAGATTGAAGTTCAACAAAATTTGTCTACTTTAGTTACAAACCACTTTAAGGACATTACCCAATCAAATGATAAAATAATAGATCTCATATTTAGTAGTATAATTAAACCAAAGATAGAAGATAATGATAGTAAAATTCTTTGTGATATCTCTGGTGAAAACGAAATAAAATAAGCTTTATCTTCGATGAACTCTTGGGGGCACCAGGTCTCAGGTATTATAGATTTTCAAAGTAATTAGAATAACAACATGTTGCATAATTTGTTTGATGTTCAATTTGTTCGGGAAATACAACAAATTGAACCCCATAGTAGTGTAGATGGTAAGGATCAAGATGGTTGGGTACTATAAATGATAGTGCTTGATTAAGTCGCTTAAAATTTTCTATGTAACAGAAATTTCTTAGCTGAAAGAATTGTCTGGTTTAGTATTTGGAATCTTAAGGTTATGCCTATAGTCTAAGTCTTTCTTTGAAAAACTTTGTCTGATTGTTTGCATGTTAAGGAGAAACTTGCTAGATATATTCTTATAGAAATTAACTGCTCTCTCTATAAATAGTCTGGTTAGTGAAAGTGTGGATCATGTTTTTACAAAATGTGTCTTTTTAGAAGCAATCTGGAGGGGTCTTTCTCTAACCTCTGTTTTTTAAAAGGCATCTACTCTAAGTTTTAAGGATTGGTGCCTTCTTTGGCTTAAAGATAAAAATTATAGAGAATAATATGCCGATGTTCTTTAATTCACATGAAAATACAGATACAGGGTAATTTTCGACAAAGTTCATCCCAATCCAAAAGACTTAATAAATCATATTCAAAAAACAAATTCCTCTTTTAGAAGTGGGAAAAAAATCATAAGCATAATAATCTCTGCAATCGTTTTAATCCTAGTTGTAATGTGTTGATTCAGTTTATCATGAAGACTATACTTATATTTAATTTGATGCAGCTTTTCAGAAGAAATCTAGAAGTTTTGCTTATGGTCTAATCATGATGAATAATGAAGGTTACATTTGTGAGTTTGCAGGTGGCTCAGGGAAGTGCATCAGTTCAGAGGAAGCAGAGGCGAGAGCCTGTTGTGAAGCAATAATATGGGCTAGAGATTGTCGTAAAGATAAATTTTCCTTAATGATAGCATCTATGTTATAAATGGAACTAATGAAGGAAAACTTCTCTGCTATATAAACTGGAGAAGCAAAGTTATTTTGTAAAAATATTTTACTGATAGTACTTTTGGTCATTCTTCATTCTATTACATTAGAAGAAATTGTAATACGATGGAGGATAAATTAGATAAGTACATTAATAGGTTTAATGTTACATCTTTAGATACTGGAAACCTAAGTAGTCTCAGAAAAGTTACTTTGTTCCAAAACATCCTTCCTAGTTTGGGGCATAGGGCATTCATTTGGGGTCTATAGATTTCTTCACCCACCTAAAGTTAGGGGTTATGGGATGTCTAAACTAGGTAAATAACTAAATTACCCTCACTATTATTCTAAACCTTATTCTTCTAAATTTAAAACCCTTTCAAAATCAAAACCTATTCAAATCATTTCTCCCACAAATTAAAATCAAAATCTAACTTCATCAATCGATTCTAACTATACATCGATCGAATTAAAGGACATTTCATCATCCATTTAAAAAATAAAATATCAAAATAAACATAGTTGATTGCAACCCATTATTCTTAATAATACTTGTGATTGATTCGAGATTGAAAATTGCAAACAATCTTGGGTTTCTGTGTTGAACCAGAATCGGTCAACATTCGTGTCCATATTTACTGATTCGTATGATAATCGGCCGATATTCATGAAAACGTCAATCGATTGTCATGTATGTGTTTTCTGGTGGAAGAAAATTTAACCAGAATCGGTAAAAGTTAAACTGATATAAACCGATTATGGTATGGAAGAGGGATACTGTTTTTTTTTTTTTTTGTTAGAAGCGGATTATGTGAATGTTCACATAAACCGATTATATGAAACAATCGTCTTATATGTGACTAGGAAAACCCCGATTGCTAGAATCGAGTTTTAGTTATGCATACGCGAACAGATTATGAATATCCTTTCAAAACACCAACTAGGAATCAGTTTACGAGTGCATGAACTTAAAGCCATTCTGGTTTGCATTTTGGAAAAAAATCGAGAAATTTCACTTGTTTCACTACATCAAATTCAAGGATTAGCAACGGTACGTGGCAGTTGCAAAGTGAGGTTGCAACAGTTCTGCTCTGTTGCAATTTTTCGCAAAGGCTACATTACCGTTGCGAATATTTTTTCGCAACAGTTTGGAACTATTGCAACTCTAAAATATCGCAACTGTTTGTAATAGTTGCGAATTCGATGGTCGCAACAGCTCGAAACAGTTGCAAACTGGAATATCGCAACAAGTTGGCTCAGTTGCCAAATTTTTGTAACATCAAAAAAATAGTGGTTTCGACCAGTCAAAACCAGGTCAATATTATAGTTCCATGTAGAAAAATCAAGTTTCACCTGTTCATTTGAAATCAAATTAATCAAATAGAAGTATCAAGTTAGTGTTCTTGGAGTTAATGCACCATGATGATCTCGTACACAAAATTTATGAAGCACACCATAAAAATCATATGAATGATTGTCATGTGGATAAATCTATAAACTCAGTAGCATACCAAGGTTTTTACAAAACGATTTAAAGAGAAAAGAACTCTCACATTCTTTGGAACTAAGGAAACCAACTACCTAGGTGAACATTTTTGTTGCATGAGGCATGCCCAAAGTTTGAAGTTTAAGTTGTCACCATGGGTTTTTAGGCATTTCTACTGGAGGAACCAGCAAGAGAAATGTGCTAGCTAGATGTGGCACGCCTACTTTCACTGAAGCTGCTAAAAATCTACAATAAAACAATGAACCAATTTACAATTAGTATTCAGTGTGCGAAATGAGAACACTATCGTTTTACTTGTCAGACATGTGAATACCTAACCTTAAACACCAAGCACCATGTCAGTAAGAACAACACAAAGATGATAAAAAAGTGATATGAAGGCATGGAGCGTGAAGAAATAGGTGAAGGGCCATCTATGTTACTTTGCAGTTCCTGAATTAAGTGCATCCACTTTCGCACATGCAAATTTTTTCTTAGTCTTTAAAAGGTACCAAAAAGAGAGTGTAATGATACTGACATATATGTGCGAGTAAGAGAGGGTGGCATCAACTTTCGTGAAACGACATAAAAAGATACTCTGAGAGAGAGAGAGAGAGAGGGGGGCAGGAGGAGCATCTACTTACTTTTCTTTTTGCATAGCCTTTATTGCAGCAGCTCCACTTCTTAATGCATCAACTGGCCTCTGGTTGTTTTTCTCCTTCCAATATAATCATCTAAATTTAGGGAAAGGGTAAATCTAGATTAGAATCTTCATAAGAAATGGGTTCCAAAAACTAGTATTTGATATTCTCTAATAGTGAACATATGCACTCGCAATTTGAAACCAAATCAGCAAACCAAAGCAATAGTAGGTGGTAGCGGAATGAACTGGTGGTACAGTGGTTGATTATGGACTGGAGGCATTCATTCCATTGCTCCGCGATGTGTTCATAGCAAACTTGGACACAGTCAAAAGTGGAAGCCTTACTACTTCAATTAACTAAATTTCCTAAACTCAAACCAAAGAGATCAAGAAAACACTCACAATAAAGTGCTTATTTCTTGTTGTTGATCCATGCAAATGGTCGACGCAAATATGAGTTTCTTCACTAGCACTTGCCCCGTACCTTGAAATCAAGGGCCAACATGCCTTGTACCTTGAAATCAAGGGCCAACATTTAGAACCAACTACCCGAAAATCTAGCAGTCTTGGTGGGTCAGAATTCAACAAAAAGGTAAAACAAATATGATAATGAAAACAAGGTATGTTTAGTGGAAGCTAGAACTGGAACTGATATGAAATGCAACTCATTATAGTGAGATTTTGTTTGCCTTTTTTGACATTTAGAACTCTGAGTTCTACCTAGATGTCATGGCAAAGTATTACATGCTAAAAGCAAGGATTTTTTTTTAAATAAAAAATAACTATGAACAAACTTTTTGAGGTGCCCAATGTACTCAGCATAGAGGTTCATACTTCTCTTTACACAATTCCCAAAATTGCTTCTCATGTGAACAGTCAACAACTTCATCAGATGTTCTCTGCATAGGGATACAAAAGAGATGCATGTTATGATAGTCTCCACAAATTGCATTGAAGATCTAGGTAATTTGAAAGGTGATAATGGAAAGACTCACATGAATTGGTAGAACATGACAGCTAAATAACGAGATTTTTTCAATGCTCTGCACATAAACAAGTGGGAAAGAAAGCTCAGACATACAACGGGAATAATTACGCAAGTCACTAGAAAGAAAGAACAATTAAATAGTTGAGTATAGAAATGCAACCTTGTAGATGTCAAACCAGTATGCCCTAGATTTCTTCTAAGCACTTATATACACCTTATACATCTGCATACGTGTTATGCTCACTTGGCTACCAAACATGACATGTGAAATTAGAAGTTATCAGATTATTGAACAAACATATTATGCATCCAAATTTATTCTCTGAAGATAAAATTCAAACTGAGTTAAACAATATTCAACCAATAACATATTTTTGTACAAAAAGAGACAGTTAGACTAGTTAAGTTCATATCCAAATATAGCCGATGGCAATGAAATATACATGGTAGATCAGTCTCAGTTTTCTAAATTGGAGAGATCAAGTTACGTACATAGAAAAATGCACTCTCATCAAACCTATTTCATTACTTCCTCAATAAATAAAATACAAATTCAGCAGTTGTGGCTTTACATTCTAGACAGTGAACTGGATATGTGTTCAACTGACCTGAAGAGTGTACAATCCAGATTCCAGTTTTTGGTCGTAGCGCTCATCCTCATCCATCTGTGATATTGCAAGCAGGAGAAACATGGTTACAATATGTTTGACTTAAAGGTAGATAATATCATGTTGATATCATGCAATAAAAAAAAAAGATATGTAAAGTGAGGGACCTCTTAATCATCAAGTTCAAGCTGGTCCATTCTTTCCGTCTCTGCTTTAACTCTATCAGATATCTGCACAATATTAAGTTGTTGGAAGCCCGTTAAGTCATTTTAAGAAATGTCAAACACATATCTCTAGAAGCATCTTCTAGCTTATAACAATTTAAAATGATGTAGGAATTTATGATACAACTTTTAGTTGTCAATAAATGACGAGTGAATAACAACAAAAATTGAATGGGTATTACCGTATGTATAGCTCCATAAGCATGTCTATTTTTTCACACTCATGTTCCACAAACTTACTCAGCAATCGCTCTTTTCTTGAACCTATTTTGATGCCACCTGAACAAGACCGGATAACCCATACAAGGTCAAGTGAATCAAATCAAACAACTCTTGTCGGATCAGAATATCGCAACATCAATTCCTCGCGAGATTAATAAACGATAGCATTGCGAAGGCGTCGCAGGGAAATAATATAAATGACGCAATAGATGACGACAGCCAGAACATGAGAAAGGTGTGAAGACTTAGCGAGATTTAGGAGTTTCGCGAGATCATATGTTTGTACACTTGCGATATTTCGCAAGTCATTCCCGAAAATAAAGGACAACTTAGTTGTCATCCATTATGTAATACTCATATAAAGAGTTGATGGATCGATTGAAAGAGAGTTCTTTTTGAAGTGTAAGGCAAGTCAAGAAGAGAGAGAAAATTTGTAGTGATTGTAATTTTCTTTGGCTCTGTTCTACTTTCTCTTGTAAACATTTCAAGAAAATAATCAATAAAATTCATAGTTATTCATCTTCAAATGGATTAGTTGTGTGAATTATAGTGAGGGGTGTAGTGTAGGATTTCCTGCAACTACATAATGGCGCTAGAAACAGGGACTGAGTAAAGATCAACCTTGTGAATTGAAAGAATCAGGAGTAACAAGAAAGGAGTTTCCTATAATTTTCAACAACTTACTGAGATTGAGAAATGGCTAGAAGAAGGAATGCATCAGAACAACCAACAACTGTTAGAAGAAGCAGGAGATTAGCTGGAGAAAGAAGAAATGAAGTAGGAGAATGGTAGGGCTTTGAATGTGTTTCTATTTAGTCCTACAATTTATACCGCAAGTGCACGGTGTCTAGTTTATAGACAGTGGCAAATACGGGTCATTCCACGAGAGAACTAGAGTGCGTAAGATGATCCAAGGCTTCTCTTAAGCGACAGCAAGGTAATATGACAACGGGGTTTTATGCCGAAACGGGTGAGTGTTTTGTGAAGTGACTCTAAACTAAGGCAATGATGGACGAGAATAAGTAGTAGAATCGAGGTTTTTGTGGCACTAGGGTGATTAAACTCACCACTTAGTCCTATACTAAGGTATCCTAACTCAATTTATGTTCTTATCCTTCCTATGAAGGTCTCTAATGGAAATTTTACCAATTGATTTCACAATTCATCCCCTAGTATAGAGTGTCTTCTTATTAAAGACACTCTATCACAGTTGAATTGTTCACCAATCGACTAATTAACCTAAGCAATACACATCAAGAACACCAATTGAATCATGAATCAACTCAACATAGAATTAAGGGTTTGTTTTACACCCTAGCCGAATTACTTAACATCTTTGAGAAAATAAAACAACTTTTAATTTTAATTCTACAAAGATAAAACCCTAAAACATGCTCTAAGACTAACTGACTTTTCTCTTTCATCACAAACCACAATTTATACTCCAAAAAATATCAACTAACAACTATACTGATGACCCAAACCTGCTCTGATGCGCCATGCCTTTCCTCTCACCTCTGAATCGACATGCAATGGGGGTTTGGTGAAAAACCCTAACCCTAATTATCTCTAACCTAGCTTATAGGTTGATAAGAAGCTAAGAACGAGATAATTAAGAGAGAGGGTGATGGAGTAGGGGCTAGTGGCGATTGCGACAGAAGAAGGAGATGGAGGTGATGATGAAGGCGGTGATGGCTCTGTGAGAAGTATGGGTTTTCTCTGATGGAAGTATGGAGAAGAAAGAGATGAAAATGTGTGCGGTTGATGGGGGTATAGGTATAGGCGGTTTTGATGCGAGGCGGGTGCATCGATGCTTGAAGGGGAAGCCGCAACGAGCGTTGGATTTCGGCGAGGAAGATCCGAACGGTCGAAGGCGAATGAGGCGATTCGGTGTGGAGCGGAAGTATCAAGACTTGATGTGAACGATGAAGCGGACCGTAGGATGTATCTAGACGCGATCTGAACGGCTTGGGATGAACAGGTTCGGATCCGGGTCATGGGTGCTCTAGCCCATGTCTTCTTTGTTGGGTTGCAACCGATTCGCACGCGGCTTTGGCTCTCTCTGCTCCATAGATGCTTGACTCCAACTCTTCGCTCTTTTGGCTCTCGCATTCTCCGAGCTTTATTTATTGCCTAAAAACACAAAATTAATTAATACAAATATTTATTCTCGAAAACAATGAAAACACGAATGGGATAATATCGATTCTTGAGCACAAAAGATGAGTAAAAATGCTAATAAAAGGTGTATAAATATGCAATATTTGGCACTCATCAGAGAACCCTCAAGAATAAACGCAAGAAATAGTGAAGAAGGTCAAATTCAACCACTGATTCAACCAGTACCGAATAGAGCTATAGATTATGATAGGGTGAGTGTGCATACATGGAGATCAGATTCTATGGAGGAAAGAGAAGAAGAGCAACAATTGATAAACAATAGACAAGAAGAGAGAAACCGAGAAGAAACCGGAGAAACAATTCACGGAAATGAAGAAATCGCAGCATTAGAAACGTTGAGGCAAACAATACATGAAGAAAGGCGGTTAGAAGCGGAAGAACGCGCAAATTTAACAAGGCAAAACCATGAGTTAAGAATGGAAAATATGAGATTGCAAAATAGAAGGTCGAGAAGTAATACAAGGTCAAGATCAAGATCGGTTAGAGAAGAAATAAGGAGAACATTACCTGTAGAAAATGTTAATGAAGAAAATCTAGAAAGAGAGCCAAATCTCGGTGAAGGATGCTGCGAAAGAAGAGAAGTGATAGAAGATCGTTATATCCCACGTCCTGAGATTCTACAAAATGGCCAAAATGATGGAAATCAAGGAAATAGGCAGCGTCAAGGGAAGAATAATCCAATTGGTGAAGAAAATCAGGAAGAAGGAAGAAGAATACTGCATGGGAGAGAAACACGGAGAAAACAAAAGGAGATTGAAGATGAAATTGAAAAACTATATTGAACAAGCACGTCTAGCTTGCGAAAGGGAAAGATTAAGAGCAGAAATGGAAGAACGGGAATTGGAAGAAGCAATTCGGCAGAACAATCATGACAATCGAGAAAGAAGGCGAGAACAAAATCGCAACAATGAAAATATCAATGAAGAATATGAAAGAATACAAAGGAGAACTGATAGACAACCAAGAAGAGAAAATGATAGATATAACGGTGTGTGAATTCGTGAAAAAGATGAAGGAGAAAGTCGCAGGAAAAGAAGAGAAGAGAGTGATGAATAAGAAAATCAAAATAGACATGAACGCAGAAGGAGAGAGGCATAACTAAAAAGACCAATAGGTTCGAATTCGATGCAAATGAACAAATCTTGAGAGAGTTGGCGAGAGATGAGAGGAATGTTGAACAGGTAGAGAAGGGAGGAGGAAGAAGACAATTGGATGAGGCCATCGAAGAGGTCATGAAAAATCCTTTTACACTAGAAGTGCAGTTAGGAGGAATACCCCAAAGTGCAATTAACCCGCGTTAACTAGCATTTTTGATGGAACAACTTGTGCAATACAACACATTAAAGCTTATGTGAGATGTATGTTACAATGGGAAAATCATGATGCCATATTGTGCAAATACTTTGCATCGAAGTTTGATCGGAGAAGCATCGAAATGGTTTGAGGTTTACCAAGAAACACAATCACGTCATTCAACCATTTACAAGCTATATTCTTAGGGCATATATAAGTAACAACTCCTCGCAATTGTATTGAAGATGTATTTGGGCTAAAACAAAGAGTTGGCGAAAGTTTGAAAAATTTAAGCGTGAGATGGAAGACAATGTGCAGCGAAATGGCTGGACGGGTGGATGAAAGATATCTCATTCTATCATTCATAAATGCTATGTTCGCAACCAATTTGTTATATATTCAAATTTTTAGAGTCAAGAATACAATCACATTGATCGAAAGTTTGAGAACTTCGGGAGGAATATATTGCTCTAGAGGAAAGGCAAAATGAGATGGAATCATACCCAGTTGCGAATACAAGTTCAAATGCTGTGAATGCAATCTTATTACCCAAATTGATAAACACAGTAGCGAGCACTTCGCAAGGGCAACAAGAAAGGATGATAGATGATGGACAGCCAAAGTTAGTAGCCATGGGAAGTCGTGATCATGAAGAATTTGAAAGAGAAAGGAACTACTACAACCGTGACGGAAATAACAAGATTCAAAGACTTGATCATCCGCAAGAAACTTATGGAGGTCGAAGGCAGAATTATCATGGAGGGCAACGAAGTCACAGAGTAGTATGGAAAGAAATCAAAATGCCGCCACTAAATACTAGTGTGGAAAAAATATGTGAAGCTATACTCTTGATGGAAAACATACCCGCAGCATGGAACATGGGGAGTGAACCGTCACGTGTGATAGAAGTCATGAATTTTGTTCTTACCACCGCTTTCATGGACACCTAACAAATGATTTGTAGAAATATAAAAAGAATCATCCTCAGAATGATTGACCAAGGAAAGTTGAATCATTTTCTAAAAAGTGAAGAGAAAACTCAACCGTTACCACCACCACCAGAAATGCAAAGGACAAACTCAGCAAAAGGGAAAGAAACATTTGTAATAGAAGTTGGAGCGAAGGCCAAAAATTTGTTTTGCAACTCCATTGTACATTCGTACAAAACAATTGAAGATTTTAATGATAATGTTCTCGGAGAGTTTTTGCAAGAGATCTTGATAATAAAGAAGTAATGAACATCGCGAGTACTTCGCCATTAAAGGAATGGCAAATGCGATTATTTCTTTCGGCCGCAGAAGAGGCTAGGAAGGCGAGGAGATGCATGATAGCCCATTGGTTGTAAGATTGGAAATTAATCCAAAACCTATTGACGATGAAGATGATGAAGCAAAAAGTTCCTGGGCAATCAATAGAATCTTAATTGATACCGGAAGCTCAGTAAACATCCTTTTTACCATACTTACAAGACTATGGGAGGGAAGGATGAAGATTTGATACCATCAACATATAAGATATATGGTTTCAATGGTACAGCTAACAAACCTAAAGGAGAAATTCATATGAGAATACCATTGCAAGGGTTATCAACTAAAATTTTGTTATGTATAGTCGATGTGGAATCCCCTTATAATGCATTGATCGGGAGACCATGGTTACATGAAATCTTGGGTGTAGTCGACTTACCACCGAGTGTATTAAATTCCCTCATCCTGGTGTTGGAATTATAAAGGAGACCGGATTTAAGGACAAAAATGTTATGAGGTTGATGTGGAGAGCTGCGAGGAAAGAGCTGCAAAAAGGAGCAGCTGGAAGCAAAATATAAAAGACGAACAAAGAAGAGAAAGATTGATGATGGATGCCATAGATACAAGAGATGAAGATACATCGCGAAGCAAATGCATGAAGACAAGATTGAAATTATGATGGAAATGAACTATTAAGAAGTTTGAATGAAAGAGGCAAGAGAGCAAAGGAGGAGCAAGAGGTGTAAGAAATGAATAGTTGATATTACGTTTGCGAAGGTAAAAAAAAAAAAAAGAATTTGACGATCAAAGAAGAAGTACGCGAAAGTCTCGCGAGATAAAATGTATGGAAATCAAGTTAAAGAATTGTGAACAAGTTCAAGAATGAGAAGAAATAATTTCGATAAAGCAAAACTATACAATGATTTCGAGAGATAATGAAAAAGAAAATCAAAAATGAATGATCGAACGAATTGTGAAATAAAAAGTGAGTGAATGGGACGAACCTTTATGGCCTACACCCTAGTTCGCGAATGATATTTCGTAAGAGGCAAATGTAAGACCTAAAGTGTGTCATATAAGGGGGTATCTCTTGACATGGCTCGTGGAAAAGGTTACACCGCCCGGAACTTGAGTCATGGAGATTTGGGGCCCATGAAAGCCTATCCGGGGAGATACCTTGGATTTCCAACTATATATATAAGGTTATACCCCGGTTGGACGCCCGAGGATCTCTTCCAAGGAGTCGATGTATGACCAAGGCGCCGAGGTACACCGGTTAAGCCAAGAGTGCCCTCGGGGCATTTGAAGTGTCTCGGCCATTCTTGGCAAGTCTTGGCACATGCCGCACTCGCCCGAAGAAAACTCCACTTAGGGTGCGATCTCGTAACCATAAACCCTATAGGTATAAGGGATGAGAGGGTGCAAAACAACCGGGTTGTTGTTAATAGGATGGGAGGATCTAGTCTTGTATGGCCGATGTACGCCTCCTTGAAGGGGCAACCAGGGAGATGATAAGGGAGGCACCCTCCATTAGGGAGCTGATAAGTGTCTTAATATGCAAATGTCATGAGGCTCCATTTTCGCAAGAAAATTTAGGCTTGTCATATTTGTGCGATGATCCTGAAGAGGCAATAATACTAATATGAGGATAAGACGAGATCAATGGGTCTTTACATGAAAATGTACAGACATCCTGCGATTTCGTCGCAAGACGGCAATGTCATGGGACTGTAAATTTGCAAAAACTTGCAGACCTGTCATAGTGTCGCAATAAAAACATCCTGCAGAGGCAATAATACTAAGAAAATGATAAGACAAGGTCAATGGTCGCTTACATGAAAATGTAAAGACGTCCCGCGATCTTGTCGCAATGAGGGGTGGCAAAATAAGACCTTTAACTAGGAAGGCAAAATAAGACCACACAAGCAATGATAAAGGCAAGATCAATGGGTCATTACACAAAATTGTAAAGACGTCCCGGCGATCTTGTCACAATAATAAACTTCAAAGATAAATAAAGATAAAGCCATACAAAAAATTGAGGAAGCACATAAGCTTACAAAAATGACTATAGTTCTTCATGTATTTATGAAGAGTTAGCAAATGTTAGTGTAAATTCAAGTCTTATTATTCAGAGATTACTAATTAAATCTCTCATTTGAAAATAAATAAAGAGGCAAGTATGAGAATGAATAAGTCAAAATCTTGTTATTCATTTTCATATGACAATGATTTATTTATTCATAATCTTGGTCAACCGCATTTCAAGGAAGAATTGCTTGTTTAATATGTGCAAATAAAGGAAACAAAGGTTGAATTAATATTTGAAGATCCAAGAAGTTTACAATAAGGGGTTACAAAAATGGAAGATTAAAAGGGTATATATACAGATATTACAAGAAGCAAAAGAACAAAATGAAGTTATTTCTTTGTTGATTCTTCTTCTTTGTCAGATCCTTCAATTCTGTCATTTTCTTCGCTTGGACTCCTTTTCTTCGCTAACATCACTATCGAGACATCCAAAAAGATATATTCTCGGGAATCTCTTCAAGGAGACAAGGATAAGAAGAAAGAGGGATATTATGATCTTCGCAGATCGTCCTAATAGTTTGATTGCGTAAAAACGGACAACGTCATTATTGAAATTGCCACAAGATATTGTAGTTACTTCTTCAATCGGGAATATTTGTCATTGCGAAGAGAGAAGTCCTTGGCAAGTTGTGCTTTTCGCATTCAAGTTCTTTAATTCTTGTCTAAAATCTCTTCTAAAGCCGCAAGCATGTGACAATGAATTAATAACTTAATAGCAATACTACAGAAAAAAAAAGGGCAGTAAAGTAAAAAAGAATAGTAAACAACCTTCTCTGTCAGAAATCATATCTTTAACCAAGGAAGTGTGCTCAACATGAAGACTAACATCAACACCTAAGTTATTTCGGGCATTATCTAGAACTTTCATAAAATTGACGGTGGATTTTCATTCAAGGTTAGATTTGTAAAAAACCGTAAAAATCATGCGCCGACATCTTGTAAAAGATAAAGCCATTTATAAGTGTTGGATATTCCCTCACTTAATTCACCAAGAATGGATCATGTAGCAACAATCCCTTCTTGTGAATTTCATATCAACCTTTGTATTTCCGTACTCATTATCGTGTAGCATGATGACGACCGAGTGTTACTCTTATGTAGTAACATGAACCTCCAAGCACTATAATGAATCATTATCAGTGTGGCATGAGACCGAGTGTTACTCATATATAGAGTAACACGAACCTCCAAGCACTATAATGAAACCATGTACGAAATACCCGTACATGTGCCGATGCCTCGGTGTGTTATATTAGCCCGAGCCCCTCTGTGTTATATTAGCCCGATTGAGCCCTCTCGGTGTGTTATATTAGCCCGATTGAGCATCCGACTTGAGACTGATCGTCTCCTGGACATGATCTCGATTGCAGTCATCCAACTCCATAAGCATGATTGGGTGACCACAGATCAATTCCATCACCCTAAGCATGGTATGGAATACCCACGGCCTTAGCTTGCTGGGATATGACCGATCGCAGTCATCCAACTCCACAAGCATGATTGGATGACCACGGATCAATTCCATCACCCTAAGCATGGTATGGAATACCCGGCCTTAGCTTGCCGTGATATGATTCGATCGCTGGTCATCCAACTCCACAAGCATGATTGGATGACCCGGATCAATTCCATCACCCCAAGCGGGTATGGAATACACACAACCGACCCCGCATGGTCGAACCATTGGCCTTAAACTTGCCAAGAAACCGTCCATACCAAGCATTATGGACGGAAAACCCTAAATTAGGGTTTGCGGCATATTACATGTGCCGCAAAACGTCTCAACCGTCCACATTCGCAGCGTAGATGGAGGGTGTAGATGTAGACTTCAAAGGGCCCGAGCATGTCGACACAATCACCATGTGACCGCTTACACACTCGACCAATCGGTCAAAACCAACCATGATTGGTTACAACAAATTCAGCCCGCCGAAAGAGCATGGTCGCGCGGCTTTGAAAGCCAAAATCGAGGTTCAAGACATCGCGCGCGTCGATCTTCTCCGGCACGAATGGAGGGTCACGTATTAGATTAGGCAAGGTCGGTCACACCAGCATGACCACCGTGGGCCCATCTGCCTCCTCACGCGGTCGGCCAAGGCACATCATTCCCGGCCAACCCAAAACGCACGCCCAAACTCGTGCGGTTACACCCTCCCAAATCCTAAACTGATCTCGACCGCTCAACTTCACCGGATGATTTGGATGGCTTAGATCACGGCCATGGGATAATCGTGTATAGGTGTGAACACCAACCTACCACCTACACGGTGGTATGATGGACCAAGACCGACCAAGATGGGTCGTCTTGGGGCGCAACTGCCCAAACTTGGGATGACACGCGATTTACCAATTCCTTTGCAGTAAGAGATTTCGCGCAAACCAATCTCGACCACTCAACTTCACCGACGAATTGGGTGGCTTAGATCACGTTTCATGAGACGGTAAGACATAGGCATGAACGTCAGCCTACCGTCTTCACGCCAAACCAACCGCCAAGACCGACCAAGCTAGGTCGTCTTGGAAAATCGCCCGAGGAAAGGAGTATGGCGCGCGGCTTCTTGCCGGTATCAAACTTCCGTCGCAAATCAATCTCGACCACTTTGATCTGGCCAAATTGAAAGTGGCTCCTGATCGCGCTCTCATGAGGGAAACGGAATACGCGCCTACACCATCATGCCGTCAACACGCATGTATGGCCTGGCCCTCTCAAAAATCCTTCCCATGCTTAGTTTCACCTAAGTCAAGAGTGATGCTTACACTCTTTAAAAACCCTAATTTCATCAACGGTCGCAGATGAGTGTCTCAATCATCATCTCATCCGTCCGATTTTGACTTGGTTATACAACCCCGGTCAGGAGTTATTTGGTTAGTGAGCAGTCATTACATCACTTTACCACACCGTAATGCGCACTCGCATAAAATACACACGATCTTTGCCGCAGTATCGACTCTTCTGAATAACGCAGCTTATTCAATTCAAAGATTACATGCTATCTTTCGTGGATCCACGATCCACATTCCGGACATCAATCATGTCACAAACCGGGATACTTTATCGGGTATTGGTCCTGGCGGTTTTACAGCTGGTACGGCGTGCAACGCGTCATCACAAGAACGTGTTAGGGAGTCATGGACGGTTAGAGATGAACAGGAAAAGTGGGCAAGACCGGTCGTGTATTACCGACACACAACTCCACTACTCCATCATTCCACTACCTCCCACTTCCCACGAGAAACGAATGAGGCTCAATAGCACTTGTATAAATAGGTTCTCCGCTCTATTTTCCAACAACAAGGAATAACTGGAGAAAGTAACAACACAAGTTCAGTCGACAGAAACCAAGTGTTAATACAAACCGTATTCAAACACTCGTAGCCTCCGTTTTGCATCAACCGTAAGCTTGCTCATCTTTCTGCTATAAGTCATAAGCAAGCCAACACCTTCACAATCTCAACACCTTCTTCGCTTCCCTCCCTAAGATCAACCCCATCTCCTTCACTTTGTGACCGAAACAAGTCCTGGAACGGCCATTTCTTGGTTTTTTGACTTGCAGTATTGATCTCGAATCTACAAGCACTCACCGCGCAAAGTGCATTTGTTGAAGGTTTAAATTCATTCTCATCCACACCCGAATTACCAAATTCTGCAGGAGTAGTTTTCACCCATCAACAATTGGCAATTACGTTGGAGATTGATCTATCTAGTTGCATAAAATCAATCCTCAATTTTTTGATTTCCATCTCGCAATGTATCAGGAAACCACAGCGGTTCGATATCATGGGAAGCATAGCTGGAATGCCGGAGGATGTCTTGGCAAATCAAGCCGGTATCACCGTGGAGGCGAGCGAGACATTTCTCGCCTTTTGAATGACATAGCAGCACAATTACAAGAAGGATGCATCCACTCCGCAAGAAAAACGTGAATCCTTAGCTGGGGATCACACCTTTACTGTGGGAGAAACAAAAGAGCGCGTAATCGCAGGGACTCAGGAAAGATGAACAGCCAGGTCCGGTCGACGATGAGAATCCGAGACGACTCCACGGGAGAAGAGACTTGTCCGGAGCACTACAATGTCCGCGAGATAAAGAAAGGGAGCACGCAGCCTATGGAACCGTGTTAGAAGATTTATATCTCAAAACCTCGTTTAGCCCTGGAAGACTGCATTCGACCCGCATCAACCTTTCAACTGAGTGAAGAAATGCTTGAGGAAGGAGAGATCAATCAAGGAATGCGTGAGTACGAGAGGATGGGAACGTTCAATTCGATCACTCGGCGGTGACATTACGACACCTTCCACATCACTCTGCTGAGGCAAGCGATCCTGAGATATGATGACATCCGCAAGTCTTACAACTTCATCTCCTATTCCACATCAACGCCACGGAGAGACATTGCAACGCCCGCTAACGCAGAAAAGCTAGACTCAAGGTACTTACATTTCCCCTTCCCGGTGAAGAAGATCCCGGAGCTACTAGAGACGGGGTGCGAAATGGAGAGTTGAAGCTACCCCAGACGGCCACCCACCTACTGATCAACAAGCAATGGATCCGAGGGTAATCGTCATTACCATCGGTTCCTTCATCACCCCCCATTAGTGAATGCAACGCTTTGAAGCGCATTGTTCGGAGAAGCTCGGTTCGGAGATAGCTTGCGGAGGATTTTCTTAGAGGCTACTCCCGGTCTGACATGGTGAGGCTTCAAAAGGCAAGTAAGTTTTACTCAACAACTTTACAAGAAAGATAGTTTTTAGAATTCACTCGGGGACTTAGCATCCCGCACGTGGAGAAAGAGGCTTGGGTGATCAAACGCCATGTTTGTTTCCATTCTGCACTCCTCCTTTTACATAACATTTGCAACTTCATATATGTGCAATCATTCATGACCAAGATGCAAACCTCATTTAACATAATCTCTTTCAAAAAGTTTGTTCACAAAACTATCTCAAAATAAGCCAATTCAATTACCTATTCAAGACCGGAAGTCAGAAGAAAATCCTCACTATCACTCAAAAAAAAAAAAAAAAAAAAATCTAAAAGGAAAACAAGTCAGTAGCTACAATCTTTCAAGGGAAGTCCTTCAACAAAGAACTCATCCTCTGGGGGCAAGAGAGACTTTCATCCTTTGAAGTACAACTCAGCCGGCTTTCGGTTCTTAGGCAACTTTTCAACCTCTTCTTCTTCCCGGGCGAGTAACACAAGATACGTAAGGGGCTCCGTCCTATAATTTCGGAGCTACCGTGGTCAATACACCTTATGCGGCCGTCACTTCTACCACCGGTGCCAGCGTAACGAGAGATATTCCAACAAGTGTAACACCTCCCGTCACGGTGAGTCGTAGCGTCAGCAGAAATCCCGATAACTCCTCAAGCGTAACGCCTCCGAGTAGTCCGAGCAACAACTTTCACTCCGCATCGGGATGAGGAGCCGGAGGGACGAGAGGAGGACCACCATCCATTACCATTTCAGACTTGATGGAGAAGGGAAGTTCTTGCTAAGGCTCAAACGGATATGGCCGCAACTCGTAAAGAGGTATTTCAGCCGCGCGGGACCTACGTGGACCCCGATCAAATGAGCGACATCAGATTGAACGGTGCTGTCCATGGAAATTCCTACACTGGGACCGATCCTCACAATGATCCTCCCCGGGTCACGAGATTTACTACTTAACAAACCATGTAAACCACGCTTGGGGACCGAGGCTCAGACGAAGTTCCTTCACCTTGATCAAAGACTTCTTCAACACGAGAAAGATGGTCGGGTCAAGCATGGAATTCGCAAGGGTAAATCGAGGCGAAGAGCCGCTCCGCTTCAACGCTTCCTCCAGCGAAGCTGCTTCAATGGTCTATCCAAGAGCGCCTCAATGCTCTCTCCGGACCCCTGTTCACTCCCAGAATCCTGCTTCAACACTCTCTCCAGGATCTACCTCAACGTTCGCACTGAAGCCACTTTAACATCCTCTTCGAGTCGTTTCAACACTCAAGCTACACCAATAATCAAGCGCTCAGGTCCAAGTTGTCTTTGATGTACTCATTGCTCAACGTGCGTCTCATTCATCCTTCATGAGGATCCAGAGCATGAAAAACTCAAGTCGATAGGAGGAGGGTTATCCCGTGGAACGAATATTTTCATATAGTAGAGAGAGCGCAGTGAACAACTCATCATCAATGTTCGGCATGTATTTAGAGAATTTGTCAACACTTCCTAAAAGATTATCTTGAAGATATATCAACGGGAGTTCTTTTCTTTCTACCGCAATGAAATAAAAGACAGGAGTTAGAACTTCTATGAAAGCACATGAGAAGTGTAGTCACACACGGCAAGACACAACTCACATCTTGGAAGACACAATGACCCGGTCCAAACATCGTTACATGTCCGGTATTGATTTGAGTCGGTATAAGTTTCAAGACCGGTATTGCTTAAGTCTCAAGTCTCGCGCACACAAGCAAGGCCGGTTTCAGTCAAACACATGGCCGACGTTTGAAGCATGTACACTGGTGGACCCACTTTCAACGAGAAGTAGACACAACAAGCCCACGCGTTCGATCAAGCAGGCGCAGAAGAACCCCACGAACGAAGCATGCGCCTTGATCGGTCGATTGTGGCACATCCCCACGATTGAACGAAGCAGGCGCAACAGCCCTCGACCGAAGCAGTCATCGCAAGGTCGATCGAAGCGTGCAAGACCGACATCATGCTAGGGAACACTTTCCGGGCCGTTTCTTGAACGTGACATGCTCGCTGACGGGACGACCGTCTCTCCTGGTAACATCTAACTTTGTCTCATAAGTTTTATCTTTAACTGTCACCATCTCATGCCTACCACACAATAGTGTAACCATTATGTGCTAGGCAGGGGACTTAATGTTGATGGTGGATTTTCATTCAAGGTTAGATTTGTAAAAAACCAGAAAAATCATGCGCTGACATCTTGTAAAAGATAAAGCCATTTATAAGTGTTGGATATTCCCTCACTTAATTCACCAAGAATGGATCATGTAGCAACAATCCCTTCTTGTGAATTTCATATCACCTTGTATTTCCGTACTCATTATCGGTGTAGCATGACGATCGAGTGTTACTCTTATGAGTAACATGAACCTCCAAGCACTATAATGAATCATTATCGATGTGGCATGAGACCGAGTGTTACTCATATATAGAGTAACACGAACCTCCAAGCACTATAATGAAACCATGTACCAAATACCCGTACGGGCTGATGCTCGGTCAGTTATATTGAGCTCTGAGCCCCTGGGGTGTTATATTAGCCCGATTGAGCCCCTCTCGGTGTGTTATATTAGCCCGGATTGAGCATCCGGACTTTGATCAGATCGAGCTCTCCTGATATGATCTCGATTGCAAGTCATCCAACTCCATAAGCATGATTGGGTGACCACAGATCAATTCCATCACCCTAAGCATGGTATGGAATACCCACGGCCTTAGCTTTGCTGAGATATGATCCGATCGCAGTCATCCAACTCCACAAGCATGATTGATGACTACGCATCAATTCCATCACCCTAAGCATGGTATGGAATACCCACGGCCTTAGCTTGCCGAGATATGATTCGATCGCGATCATCCAACTCCACAAGCATGATTGGATGACCTGATCAATTCCATCACCCCTGCCTTAGCTTATATGGAATACACACAACCGACCCCGCATGTCGACGACCAATCCGTCTTCGCTGTACGGAATACACAAGAAACCGTCCATACAAGACAAGCCCATTATGGACTGGAAAACCCTAAATTAGGGTTTCATGCATATTACATGTGCCGCAAAACGTCTCAAACAATCCACATTCGCAGGCATAGATGGAGGGTGTAGATGTAGACTCAAAGGGCCCGGAGCATGTCGACACAATCACCATGTGACCGCCTACACACTCGACCAATCGGTCAAAACCAACCATGATTGGTTACAACAAATTCGTCCGCCTTTGAAAGAGCATGGTCGCGCGGCTTTGAAAGCCAAAATCGGGGTTCAAGACATCGCGCCGCGTCGATCTTCCTCAAGACGAATGGAGGGTCCTGATTAGATTGAGCAAGGGGGTCCACACCAGATGACCACCGTGGGCCCATCTACCTCCTCACGCGGTCGGCCAAGGCACATCATTCCCGGCCAACCAAAAACGCACGCCCAAACTCGTGCGGTTACACTCTCCCAAATCCTAAACCGATCTCGACCGCTCAACTTCAGGATGATTTGGATGGCTTAGATCACGTTTTTTTCATGGGATAATCAGGTATAGGTGTGAACACCAACCTACCACCTACACGGTGGTATGATCGACCAAGACCGACCAAGATGGGTCGTCTTGGGCGCGCGCCCAAACTTGGGATGACACGCGGTTACCAATTCCTTTGGTAAGAGATTTCTGCCGCAAACCAATCTCGACCACTCAACTTCACCGGACGGGTGGGTGGCTTAGATCACGTTTCATGAGACGGTAAGACATAGGCATGAACGTCAGCCTACCGTCTTCACGCCAAACCAACCGGCCAAGACCGACCAAGCTAGGTCGTCTTGGAAAATGCGAGGAAAGGAGTATGGCGCGCGGCTTCTTGCGGTATCAAACTTCCGTCGCAAAATCAATCTCGACCACTCCCCTTTGACGGTCAAATTGGTGGCCCAGATCGCGCTCTCATGAGGGAACGGAATACGGCGCCTACACCATCATGCCGTCAACACGCATGTATGGTCGGTCCTCTCCAAAATCCTTCCCATGCTTGGTTTCGACCAAGCTGAAGAGTGATGCTTGCGCACCTCTTTAAAAACCCTAATTTCATCAACGGTCGCAGATGAGTGTCTCAATCATCATCTCATCCGTCCGACTTCACCAGACTTGGTTATACAACCCCAGTGGGAGTTATTTGGTTAGTGAGCAGGTCATTACACATCACTTTACCACACCGTAATGCAGCACTGCATAAAATACACACGATACTGCACAAGTATCGACTTTCCGAATAACGCAGTTATTCAATTCAGATTACATGCTATCTTTCGTGGATCCACGATCCACATTCACATCAATCATGTCACAAACCTGGGATACTAACCGGGTATTGTCCGCGGTTTACGCGTGCGGCGTGTAACGCGCCATCACAAGAACGTGTTAGGGAGTCATGGACGGTTAGAGATGAACAGGAAAAGTGGGCAAGACTGGTCGTGTATTACCGACACACAACTCCACTACTCCATCATTCCACTACCTCCACTTCCCACGAGAAACGTGAATGAGGCTCGATGACTTGTATAAATAGGTTCTCCGCCCTATTTTCCAACAACAAGGAATAACGGAGATTTAACAACACAAGTTCAAGCCGACGTAAAACCAAGTGTTAATACAAAAAACCGTATTCAAACACTCGAGCCTGCTTCATCAACCGTAAGCTTGCTCATCTTTCTTACAAGTCATAAGCAAGCCAACACCTTCACAATCTCAACACCTTCTTCGCTTCCCTCCCTAAGATCAACCCCATCTCCTTCACTTTGTGACCGAAACAAGTCTGGAACGGCCATTTCTTGGTTTAGGCCGGACTTGCAAAGATTGATCTCTCGAATCTACAAGCACTCACCGCGCAGTGCATTTGTTGAAGGTTTAAATTCATTCCTCATCCACACCCCGAATTACCAAGAAGCAGAGTAGTTTTCACCCATCAACAGCAGCCCAAGCGAATTCATCATCATTATTTATGACAAGAAGAGAACGAATTTGATTTTCTCGCTCATTAAGTATGGCATTTTGACGAAGAGACTCATCCCGTTCAATTTGAACTTCAAGAAGAGTCTTTTGGAATCTCGCTAATGCTTGGGCACCTTGATTAACAATGCGATCTTTGTCATCTATAAGGCTACTAATTTTCTTCCTTAAAATATTGGTTTTCTCATGGAATCAAGATATATACGTTTAAATCGGTTGGCTAAACCTAAACTAGATCTATGCTCAATTTCTAAGAGACGATATTTGGTTTGAAGTTCATTTAACTAAGAGAATTAATTTTGTTTGACGAACTACTTAAAGATTCGTTGAGATGAGCGAGAAGAACATCATTATCCATAGGCTCAGGAAATGAATGGAGAAGAATGGCTTCTTCACAAAGATTATATATGTCTGCGAAAATGATAAGTCAAAGAAAAATAAATGACAAAATAAAAACAAGGAAAAAAGAAGAATTTTGTACCATAAAGTTGTTGGTTAGCGCTATGAAGAGTAGAAATTTTGTTTTTCTGAGTAGACGACTCAGTTTCCAATTGTTGGATTCTTTCGCGAAGAGCAGCAGTCTCATCTTCATTCTTCTTGCGAGATGTCGCAACTTCAACTTCTAATTCTTCGCTCTTTTTGCGAAGTTGAGTATTCTTTCTTCGGTTGAGTGTTGCATCTCCTTTCAAGATCCGAGGCAACAACAAAAGAAGCTCTTGACCTACAAAGAAAGATAAATAAATTGTCAAGATATGATTTGAAATTAAAGTTATGAGGAAAAATAGAAATTTAGACGTACCAAGGCACTAAGTGCATTTAAAAAGCCGGGAGATACGTAGTCTGGAAACCCCTTTAAAAGAATCATTTCCCTCTAGCAAGGTAGCATCACATATATTTGCGAGAGCCTCGCATGTACCGGAAAGGCGATCATCTCCAAGGCCTTGCATGGAGTCTGAAAAAATATTGGATAACTGCTCCATAGGAGATTCATTTGATTGATCTTCTCCAGTATTGTTATCATCCTCATCGAAGTTTCATTGGGAAAAGGACTTGAATGAGGAGAAGATTGAACCTTTCCTTTTTGGAAGGTAAAAGTGAATTTCCCCTTGCGAAGAGGACCTTTGCCTTTTCCTTTGACCTTCGCGACTTCGGGAAATTCTTCTTCGATAATTGACACCAACCTTCGAAAAACGAATAAAGATAAGAAACGAGGCAACAATATTGTTTAAAATAGAAAAATAAAATATTTCTTACTTCATCCGTGATTGATCGGAGTATCGCGCAGTACTCGCCTACGGGACGTCTTTCATAACTCTTTCTCAATTTGATAATCCGAAAATTTTTGCAAGCTTAGTAAATATAAGGAAGGAAATATCATAAAAAAGCGAACCAAAAATAGGAAACATACCTCTTTTGCCTTTTCGGGCCACTTAAATTCCCAAGGATGATAATTTGCGAGATTCGCAGGGAGTATATGGGAACCTGAAATGTAAGGTCCATTCAAAAATAGCGGAACGACACACCACTTCTCATATTTGGAGTATCGAGGAACATTATTCTTTCCCCGAGTGCCAATCAATATCTTGCATAAGCAGACTTGTCGCCGGGAATATTATCTTTTCTTTGATCGGGCACTTGTGAGATCTATCATTCTTCATATTTATCACTTCATAATTTTCAAAAAGTTTTCTCTGTGTACTTTTCAGTGACTATTTATAAGTTTGCGAATTTAGGATCTTTGACGTCATCAGGATATAAAGACCCCTTACCAGCGCCACGATTAGGGCTGCACAACGGGTAGGGTGGGTAGGATATGGCCTATTTTCACACCTACCCGCTGAATGGCGGGTAAGAAATTTTTACCCGCCACCTTACCCGCCAAGAAATGGTAAGATCTACCCGACCCATCACTTGACGGGTGGGTAGGATAGGGTGGCGGTATAATCCGTTTTTTTTTTTTTTTTTTCTGTGTTTGGGACAGTTTACATTAGTTACTACCTTTTGTGTATACAAAACCGATCCCCAAAGAAAAAAAAAAAAAAATCTTGCAACAACACAAAAATAAGAGTTGACCTATCTAAGTATGTACCCAATGGTACTGCCAATCTAGGAAAAATGAACAAACAAAAACATCCCGCCAATGAATCCCATCCCAATTCCATGTTCTTCATGTGACCTTGTTCTTCATATAACAAAAAGATATCATCACCAAAAGCTCTTCATATTGACCTTCTTCTTCAATCATCATCTACGATGATGGAATAAGTACTAAGATCACCAAATAAATCTGCATACAAATTATCTCTTGTTAGATTCTCTTCTTGATACAAGGAGAGAGCAAGCATATACACATGTATGTCCTCGGGGGTAAGATAATTTATGTTTTGATATCGATATTAAAATGAAAGACCGTGTATGTAGCCATGACATAATAATGAAAGACCCGAAACCAATACAAGGCCGAGAGTGTAACGAAAAGGTTGACATTACCGAATCTGTTTCAACATTTCTTAGAGAAGACAAAAGGAGTTCATGTCCCTCCTCAGACATTGGAAGTCTCTCTGTCAGCAAGCTAGCTTCAGTGCGGGCTATTTCTAACAAACAAGGGAAGAGTAGTTCAACCGTAATGAAACAAATTTGAATGGTTCTTCAAAAGTTATGCTAGTAGCGAAGGATTAACAACATCAACCGAATGAAAAATTCAAGAAAGTTCCCTAGCTATTGGCTAAATGCATGTCTGGGACCGCTTCGATGCAACGTGAAGTCAGCTGAATAAACCGCTGAATCAGCTTATCCAAATGTCTTTCCACAATGAGTTGCATCTGTTTGGGACAGAACTCAGATGGCATGGCACACTATGTTATCTTTGGAAGAAATTAAAAGAATAAGAAAGGTTTGTAACATGTTTGGAGACAATACCTCAATCTGGCAACCTTGACACAATTTTGAGAAAACTCTTTGTTGAAAAAAGACAGGATGCCAATGATAAAGAGTGGGGAACCGATAGAAAACTAACTATGAACAAGTCAAATGAAATATAGATTCTTAAATAATGAGAATGATGAGAGAGCTATCATTTGTATATAGCCAACCGATTCCGCTTTGTTTTCCTTGGTTCTATGGGTGATTCTTCCTGTTGTGGTAAAGTAATGGAATTATACACCAAAATCTTACTCATATTTACCGATAATTATTAGAATCTGCCTAGAAATAGAAGTCTACTAATTAAGCAGCTGAGCAGTATCCTATCATGTTTCTAAATGACCCGAAATATCATCAGTGAATGAGGTGAATTGGCCAAGTACAATAACAATTAGTCAGATTGAGCAATACAGCAAACCCCATACCAAATGGAAATGCTCGGAAACAAGCCATGTTAAGGTTAAGTTAATTACAAATTAAAACAAAAATTACAAATTAAAAAGGTTAAGTTAATTACAAACTTGAATGGAGTCGCCCTTGTAAGTCTATGATGAGAAAAAGTACCTGTGAGTAGCAAACTATTGCCTTAAAATAGTCCTATTTCTTAAATGCATCTGTGCCGCTTAACTTCAGCTCGTGAAACTTCTCCTTGGCTTTAAGATTCCTCTTCAAAGTTACGGAACACACGGTTATTAATTAAAAAAATAATAATTACTACAACATAAGTAACAAAAACAGCAGCTATGATATGATAGAAATCACACTAGTGTTATATTATATACAGAATGGGTATACATGTAAAAAATAAATAAATCACGAGCTAACATTGGTGTAAACTTGGTTTATACATATTGCAATAGCTTATACGTATAACTTATTATGCATATAAATATCGTGACGACTACTGTGCTGTATGATGACATCTTAGGATTATTAACATCCGAGCTTAGACCGAGAATAATCTTCATTGTTATCTGTCAATGGTAGTTGAAAAATTCAAGTAAACTCCAACTGGTTGAGTTTAGAGCATGTAATTGCATATGTATGTATTAGGACCAAGTTTCGGCTTCTTAGGCAAACACTTTCACATACCAAATTCTAACCAAAACTTCATAGATTTAAAGGACAAGACTATAATATTCTACAATACATATTGCACTAGCTTATACGTGGAGAACTAAACTATTTTTTTGCACTCTATATGCATTCATACAAGAATGATTCATTGAAATGCCATAATGCAAAAACTCCAACTGTTATTACTGTAAGAAACATGGGGTGAAAATGATGCAACATTGGCAGTTGAGTCCAAGTACATAGTCAGGAAAAAAAAATTTTGACATTTAAATGCGAACTACCTAGTCAAATTCTATAGTATTTAAGCAATAATAATAGACGGAAGGCCTCTATTTGGTTTCAAACTACAGAAGTAAGTTATATGTTGAATACTGGTGGGGTTAACTTAACTTAACCTTTTTGTGTTAGTTTGTAATTAACTTAACCTTTTCTCATCATAGAAATGCTCGGAAACAAGCCATGTTTGCACACTTAACACAAAAATTGACAGTCATAGAAAGAGTAAGATATAATATCATCAGTAGTAACCCCTCAATCCCAGAATCATAAGCTTACTCATAGTTGTGATATTAGAAGATCACTAACTAAATTAAAATCAACTTTTAGTAAACCCCAAAAATCAATTTGGAAAAACCTAGAAACTAAAACCCTGATTTCAACCCCATTTGTTATTCAATTAAATTTAATCAAAATCCTTCATTCATTTTCAGCCAAGGAATTCAAAACCAAAACCCTAATTTCATGCCTCCAATTTTTCAACTAAAACCAAACCCTAGAGTAATTATTTTAACCCAAGTATCATGCTTTTCTAAAATTAAATAAGAACCCAAGTTTGATATGCCTCTCAGATAGAAGAATCAATCAAAACCTAGGTTTTGTTTTCAAACAAATTAATGAAGTAGAAGAAGATCTCGAGGAAGGATTAGAAACTTACAATACGGATGATAAATGGATCCTCTTCTTCTTCTTTCTTTCGATCTAAATTCGTTTTTTTCTCTGCTTGTGTGTTTCAGAAAAACTTTGGTAGAGAAAAATTTTCTCAGAAAATGGGGAATTTGTTTTTGTGTTCGATTCGAGAAAGGAAATATGGAGAGGAAAAACGGTTTCAATTTTACACCCGATGTGCTTTAAAATAACAGAAAAAACAAAAAGGGGAGGAAAAACTATAGAAGGATTAACTTGTCTTTTCCATATGAGGCGGGTAGGCGGGTAGGATAGGATAATTTCGGGTTTTATCCGTCACCCTACCCATTTGACGGCGGATAAAATAATGTTTACTGTCACCCTACCCACAATCCCGGCGGGTAGGATAGATACTGATTAAAAAATCAAGCGGGTAGGGTAGGATTGGCGGGTATGGGTAGGGTCTGTGCACCCCTAGCCACGATTGGCGAATTCAAGCATTAGACGGATGCAATCACCACTTAATTGATAAATAGCTCGCGAGAATCTCTCATGAGCAAGAATTTCATAGAACAAAGGCATCTCGGGATTATAGAGAGGAATGGGAAGACCTGCAAGTATTTGACCTAGCGAGATTATGATTTTCTGATCATCACACTGATGATCAGTAAACAATTTTGCAGAAATAATAGGTGAAGATTCGTGATCAGGAATGGTTGATAGGGTGAAACCCCTCTCTTGTAAATTCTTTTGGATTTCATTCAAAAGGGTTTTATATATACGACCAGGTGGAGCCATTTTTAGAGTATGGGAATGATTAAAGAATTGAAGATCAAGAGAAAGAAAGAAGGGAAGATTTATAAAGAGTTATAAACGCAAACTGCGGAGAGGAGAAGTGAAGAAAAGTTGCAAAGAGAAAGTAAAAAAAAGAAGAGGAGGGTGAGAAAACTATATAGGTAGAAGAATTCTCGAGAAGATAAATGCATTTAATGTGAGGGGACGTGAATGGTGAGGAAAAACAGTTGAAAGAAACGTGTCAAGAAAAGAGTGGAAGAAGAAACACGCGTAATCAACTCGTGTAGAAGTACGGATCGTAATGAGATAAATATGAACGATTATGCATTTTTGAAAATACTAATTCTCATGACATTTTCTTCTTCGCAGAAAAGACATGAGAAGAGGCAAGATGTAGGATCAGAATATCGCAACATCAATTCCTCGCGAGATTAATAAACGACAGCATTGTGAAGGCGTCGCAGGGAAATAATATAAATGACGCAATGGATGACGACAGCCAGAACATGAGAAAGGTGTGAAGACTTAGCGAGATTTAGGAGTGTCGCGAGATCATATGTTTGTACACTTGCGATATTTCGAAAGTCATTCCCGAAAATAAAGGACAGCTTAGTTGTCATCCATTATGTAATACCCTATATAAAGAGTTGATCAGACCGATTGAAAGAGAGTTCTTTTTGAAGTGTAAGGCAAGGTAGGAGAGAAAATTTGTAGTGATTGTAATTTCTTTGGCTCTGTTATACTTTCTCTTGTAAACATTTCAATAAAATAATCAATAAAATTCATAGTTATTCATCTTCAAATGGATTAGTTGTGTGAATTCTAGTGAGGGGTGTAGTGTAGGATTTCCTGCAACTACAACTCTAACTGAAGGTAAAAGCAGGATGGCTAATTAACCAAATGGTTCTTCATATATACCCAATAAGTGAAGAGAATATGACCATATACAGCCAAATTTAGCCCATAGCAAGGAAGAAATTAGGTAATTAACCTAAAAATATTAGATATGGAGTCACCGATAATGAACTTAATAACACTTTCCTTTTACATACCCACACTGAAATTGTGTTCAGAATACAAATTACAGAAAAAACAGGATTACACTGATTATTAGCGAAGAACTTACAGAAAGATAAGAAAGGTTTACACTTACAGTGGGCGTGTAATCCATAGGAGGAGCAACAAAAATCTGAGCTTGAAGCATCAACATCAAAAAATCAGAATTAAGTCATAAAAACAAAAACCCAGCCCTAAAACATGATAATAAAAATCTCCGAGCCTATAATCAAACAAAGATACTCGAAAATTGAAACTTTCTTGTTTCTTACCAAGTATGGTTTGACGAAGATGACTCCTCGATATTGAAAACCCTAACCACACTGCAACAAAGAGCCATACACTATATCAAATTAATCAGCCAAATCAAACTATGGGTTCTAATAAATATTTGGCTTTTAAGAAAACACTAACCTTATAATATCGAATAACTCCTCATCTCAGTTTTCTTTGTGATTCAAATCGTCCTCAACATGGTGTTAGGGTTTTTACTGGAGAGAGATCGGATCTGGATTCAACAATATTTTAGTATAGAGAGAGTGAAAGAGAAGAGATTCAGTGGCGGTGGTGAGTTAAGGCGGCCGCATAGCAGAGCTAAGGTTTTGTTGAGAAATAAAGAAGAAGAAAGTGAAGTCAAAATAAAATCTCTTTCGATAATAAAGGTTTCTTGAATCAGTTTTGTTCGAATGGGCTAAATAGCAAATGACCGAGTCGGCTACAAAGTGTAGGCAGTCACACTAGTTTTTAGCAGGCATACAACTGGATTTAGTTGCGAATCGTAACAGAATCAAACAGTTGCGAGTTTCGTAATTATTTCAAGCTGTTGCGAATCTGAGTTGCTAAACCCATATTTCGTGTAGTGTTTGATGTTTTAGAGTTCGATTTACATTAGTTGACAAGATTAATTAACACCTAATATGATTTTAAGGGGTTTTGTGAAATTAATTTGTAATGACCTTTTTTGTCATGTAGTAACAGATCCCAAATAAATACCCTAGGCTCCAAACTAGGATGGCAAAACATATGGAATGATAACAATGGAATGTTTGTTCCTTAGTTTTCAATGAATATTTATTTCGTTAAGGAAAAAAAATTTTTTTGAAAGAGATCCATATCTTAAATTTTTTTGATTTAGCTTTGTTGACCAAGTTCCAAATTGTTTGAATCTAATATTCAAAATCAGTAATATGGTGCTTAGAAAAATGATTCTAAAGTGCGATTCGCATCATTTTAGAAAATCGATTCGTACTATTCTCAAAACCATGGTCATTGAAGTAAAATGGTAAAGTCAGTGGGCATCACACCAAAATCATAATCCATTGAAACCGATGATAACGACTAAGATTATCGAAATATATTAGTGTGAAATTACGGGAATCATAACATAGAGGGACCCTCTGGGTAGTGGGCTAGCTAAAGAACCAATTTGTTCTTTGTTTAGAAACTTGTTTTGAGGCATACTGAATTTTTTTTAGGCATACTTATTTATTATCCCATCTAGGGTGGTTTTATAAGGGGTGTCTAAAGGTAGTGCAATTACCTATACATCCTCAAACAATCTAATTACTAGAGTGCCCTTATCCTCAAAAACCTAAAATCAAAAATCAAAATAACCTTTAAACTTAAACATCTTGGACTCCAATTCAATCAAGCAATCAATCAATCAAAGGAAACACGAATCGAAGTGAGTGATGTTGGAAATGCTTGAAATCCAAATCTCAATTGCTCTTAGATGTATTTTAGAATGCATTTGTAACAAACCCATCTTGTTTTTGATTGATTTTATTTTGTTTGATCGATAAAATATGATTTCAAAGATGAAATTAGGGATTTCAGAAGATCAGTTCGGTTGATCTTGGAATATCAATTTTGAGTCGAACCTAGTATATGATATAGAGAAACACTATGTTCGGCTAGTGCGATTTTGGTAGATTTTGTTCGAATCAACCGAACCTAAATTAAATCGATTACAAAGTGAAGTTCGGCTGATAACTTGTCAGCCGAACCTCTGTTTTTTGAAAATACACCCGGGTTCGGCTAACAAAGATTTTGTTCGAATCAGCCGAACCTAACACTACACCAAATTTAGCGTTTAGCAACATTCGAGATCTATTCCGATCGGGGCTTGCAACAGATTTTTGCTTTAGTTGCTAAACACCACTGTCATGATTTTCGCAACAACTCTAGCTCTATTGCTAATTTTGGTCAACAACGGCGGTTAAATGTATGAATCTAGTAATTAGTCATAAACAAAAATTTAGCAACAACAATTAAGCTGCTGCTACTCTGTTGCTAATTTTAGAGCTATTCCGGGATATTTTTTACCAGAAATGGATATAATTATTCTGGTTCAAATTTAGTAATACTTTTGTGCTGTTGCTAAAGTTTTGCAACAAGCAAAAAAAAAAACCCATTGCCCCCCAACCCAATTGTCCTGCAATGTTCCAAGCAGGTTGTCTCCGATTCTCTCTGCTCCGATAATTTAATCAAATAACCTCCACATTCAACATAAAATTTTAATCAAACTAAAAAACACAACACAAGTCATGACATAACAAGAACTGTCATTTGGATATATCTATTAACTTAACAATACATCAAGGAATCTTACAAAATATTTGAAAGGGAAAATGAACTTTCTCTAAGGCAAAAAAAAAAAAAAAAAAACTGAAATACAAATACATGAACTACCTGCTCATACTGTTTAATTAAGCTGAAATACATTAACTCTTTTATTGCACTAATGAAAAGAGGGCAAGTATGGATACCTCCGCTCCAATCAACTTTTAAGTTCGACAATAGAGTTTCAGTAATCGCACCTCCTGCTCATGGAATGGAAGGAAGAAAGACGTATGCCCTGTGCTTTGTGTACGCAGGTGAAAGCTTCATTCATTTGGATTAAGGTAAAGAGTTGGATTTCTGCGCAAGTACAAGAAGAAGTATCAAGGAAAATCCATGAATGAGTATTTAACAAAACCTAGTAGCATACTATAATAAGAACTGAAAATGGGAGATTTTTCCATAATTATAACAGGTTATATAATATTATCACCTTAGCACGCATCTTCCAATTAAGGACACCCATTAATAGTCCATGTCTTTTGGAATCACAATATTAAGCTTTCAGTTGAAGCAGTACTGTACCATTAATAAGTTAGCATATTGGTAAGCTTGATAGATGCTTGTACTGCAGACTTGTGAGGCTCTCATGATCAGAAATACATGTCAGCATCTCTCAGTAATGTTGGCTTATTCAGCAGAGAGCATTACTCTGTCTGTCAGAAATACAAATTCATGTCAGCATCTCTCAGTAATGTAAGCTGAGATGAGCCCATGGGTAGTAAAAGCACGGACATGGAAGATAATTCAGTTAGTAATATGGAAAAGCTACATGAGAATGATACAAAACAATTATAATATGACATTTAGCAAGAAATACCTTCATGATCAGCTTCCTCACTGGAGTTGACAACCGCAAGTCATATAAGGTAATGTTGTGATCACTGAAAACCCCAAAAAATTGGAAAATAACAAACATTTATCTAAAATGTGACACTAAACGAGATAGTTGCATATGAATTACAGTCTGCATCCGGAATGGTAAGTGGCAACAGTTTTACCTATACTTCTTCCCTAACTCCAGGTAAATGTCGTCCACATGCTGCAGTGCTTCATTGCAACCCTGAATAGCCCAAACTACAACGAAAACCAAATATGCCAGATCGTCAACTTCAACACCTGGTAGCTGGTTTACCAAGATGATTCAGGGTCAGATTTCTGCCATTTCATTCGAACCACAATCTATTTTTAATTCAACAACACAAAGATTCAAGTTAATTCTATTGTTCCTTACAATAAACCTATTCAACTCGAAAAAAATCTTCATTGCAGTGCAACAACCTCAAGTTCATAGTTTTCTCTCATTTGGTTGTGCGCGGGTGGATGGTAGATCACAAGATAAAGTAAATTAGCAGAAGAAACAGAAAATGCAAACACTCCCAGATAATACGGAACTTAATACCTTACCTAACAACTTAACACGATCGGAGGTGCTTCCAATAGCATAATGGTTCATCTCCTGCAATAGCTTTTGAGCACCCTCATTGTTTGGTCGAGAACACAACTTGGATAGTTTCGAGCGAACAATTCTACTAATTATGTAACAAGTAGTTGGTCAACATAGTGAACCACGTTCCAAATTCTCAAGCCTAACCATAAACAATTATGTATAACAAAGCATGAATAGCATACCACATATTTCTACCAGTTGCATTCATGTATCCTTTCTATTACCGAATGGTTTTGCACTCTTGAAGTTATTCTCATTAAAAAATTGAAAGAAATTACAAGTTCGTTTAGGTACTATGAAATTACATGTCCAATATGAAACTAAGCAAATGTAGTGGTCTTGTTCACATTATTAAAAAGAAATTTGGCAATGGTGGTAAATCATTGTTAAGCAGATTAGTCTATGCTGACAACCAGAAAGCTGACTGAATAATTTCCCGCTTAAAATGTACTGATCAGAAATGAAACATCAAGGTAAATGCCTGTGCAATGATAAGATATGACAAGTGTTGACTTAATAAACATACATAACCAGTAATTTATAGTTTGTAAATTCCACTATAGCTCAAGACAACAAACATTAGCAAAATAGTGACAGTAACATCTAAACGTGTATAAAGAAGGTAATTGATGATAAACCATGAAAGCAGGAAAGCTAAGGTGCTCAAGATACCCTGTGGAAGACCACTAAATTTTCCAATCCCTTGCCATTAACCAGTACCACCAATTTATCTCTCCCCACTAACAACCCATTCAAACACTACCTAAAAATATAGATGCTGAAAAACCCCCAATTTCAAAAAACCTAGGTTTTCATTCCAATGAAAACCCCCAAATTGATTTATATATATGAAAGAACTAATTGTAATTACAACAAAATCGAAACATTAAACTCAAAATGAGAAGATTAGAAATCAATACCTTTACGACATGTACCACTAAGTTTTTCGAGTCTGCTGTTGATGGTGAATTTTCTCAAAGAAGATCGAGTGGTGATTATGGTTGTGGAAGAAGAAGACGAAGGTGTTGGTGATGGTGGGTACCAGCTCTTGTGGTGATGGAAGTAGTGGAGTGGGATTTTGAAGAAAACAAAGAAGAGATTTTCTCAGAAAAAAATTGTTGTGAAGTGTATTGAAGTATTGTGTTGTGTTGTGTGTGTTCCTACAGCCTTATTCCATTTGTGGGAGGCGACCGGGGGTGGGGAGGCGGGGGAGAGGTG
>JAJJWW010004882.1:0-27671 GCA_023531295.1 Papaver armeniacum
GTAAGATTTGCCCTTGCGAGCCGACAGCTTTACTCCTTACTTTTAATCTTCATGCGCTTACATTTTCAATTAAACCTTCGTGATACCTAGGCTAAAGATAAGAAACTGAGGCAACAATATTGTTTCAAATAACAAAGGAAATGTTTCTTACTTCACCTCGTAAGCGATCAAGCATGGTCGATAGTACTCTCCAACTGATTATCCTTGTACTTTCTTCTCAACTCGACGATCCGAGAAATTATACAAACTCAAACATATGTAAAAAGAAAGTTGCAAAGGCAAGATTTAAAATGGGAAACATACTCTCATTTGCCTTATCGTGCCATTTGAATTCCTAAGGATGATACTCCGCGAGATCTCGCAGGAAGAACGCATGGGCCGCGATATAAGGACCATTTAAAATCAAGGGTACAACCCACCATTTCTCATCTTTGGAGTGGCGAGGAGTAGTATTATTACCTCGGTGCCAATCAATATCCTCGCATGAGCAATTTATCCTCGTGGACATTATCCTTCTTTTTCAAAGTAATGCCCTAAACGAGATTTCGCATTAACCATCTTTATCATCGAATAGTTTTCAAAAAAGTTCTCACAAGTAGTACTTCTCAAGCAACTATTTCCCAAGTCTCGCAAATCTAGGTGTCTAACAAAGAGTAGGTATAAAGATCCTTTGCACAAGACCACGATTCGCGATTCTAAGCATTAGGCGAATGCAATCGCCACTCAATTGATAAACATGTTCTCGAGAGAATTTTTCATGGCCAAGATTTCATAAAATAAAGGCATCTCAGATTGTACAAGGGAATGGGAAGTCCCACGTAGAAGTCTGACCTAGCGAGACTATAATCTTTTGATCATCACATTGATGATCGGAAAATACCTTGCAGTAAAGAATAGATGAAGGTTCTTGATCAGAATGGTTGACAGAGTAAAACCCTTCTCGAGCAACTTCGCTGAACTTCTTCAAAAGAAGCTTTGTATGCACGACTGATGAAAGCCATTTATCAAGCATGGGAATGGATGGAAGATTGAGATTAAGACTCGGCGCTAGAAAGGACGAAGAAAAGATTTGCAAGAGCTAGGAGCGCAAATCGCAAGGAGAGAGTCAAAGAAAAGTTGCAGAGAGAAACTAAAGGATGAAAAGGAGGGGAAAAGAAAACTATATATAGGGAAAAAGATCCTCGAGAAAACGAGGTCATTTAATGCGAAGAGACATGAATGGTCAAAAATAAGCTATTGAAAGAAACGTGTCAAGAAAAGACATTAATAATCAAAATCCGTAAAAGTACAAAACCGAAATGTATAAAGATAAGCGCCATGAAACAATATTGTAAAAATCTCATGATACTCTTCCCTGCAGAGAAATATAAGGAGAGATAGAGACGATATCGTGATATATCTCAAAGAAGCTTCTGAACTTTGCAAAAGAATAGAGGCAAGTACGTACTTTTAAGGAAAGTATTCTTTTTGCCTGCCTCTTCACCAATTGAAACCACGTAATATGACAATAATGAATTTTTCCTTCAAATCGCTTCTTCAAGCAATATTCAAGGAAAAAGAGGCAAGATGTAGGATCATAATATCGCAACGTACAAGGCTCATGGATTAATGAACGATCGCGGCCGCGAGGGAGTCGCAGTGGAGCTAAAATAAACGACGCAATGAATAACGACGTGCAAAACATAAAGAAGACGTGAGACCCGGCGTAGGTTAAGAAGTGTCGCGAGAGTGAATGTTTGTGCACTCGCGACACTTCGCGAGACATTCCCGAAAATAAAGGGGAGCTTAGTCGTCATCCACTATGTATTACCCTATATAAAGGGCTAAATGAGTCCGTAAGAGGAGAGATCTTTTGGAATTGTTGGGCAAGTCATTAGAGAGAGAAAGTTTAAGCATGCTTTAATTTCTAAGTGTAATTCTATTTTCCTGTGTAAACATTTCATGAGCTCAATCAATAAATATTCTTGATCTTACATCTTTTAATGGATTAATTAAGCAAAATCGAGTAAGGGGTGTAGTGTGGGAAATCCCGCTACTACAGTTACATCTCAATTAATTGGATAACATCATCATAGATTCATAGGCTTCTCAATTAATAAACTGATTCCACTCATTAATCTATATGAAAATTTCATACACACATCTATAAAAAGATAAACAAACTAGTCATTTCCGCCTCTCTATCAAGAATTTTCTAAAGCGGTAACTATCGATAACGGCTCATATCAAGAAATTCAACCATTTTTACCTTTTAACTTCATAGACACTGTAAGTTGCTGGTATTTTCTAATCATAGCCAATTTTATATTCAAATATATGCTAATGTGACTAATCGTTAGATCTATATACCTCTGCATTCACCGACATAACTAAACTAGTACAAATAACCACAATGAATATCATCTACACCATACTTATCTTCTAGAAACACCATGCTTGTATGCTATGCTACATGGAATCAAGCCATAGTATTACTGCATTATTCATTATCGAGTGAACCTAATACCATTATCAAGCTTCAGCAAGTTAGGGACATTCAATTGAAACCAAATCCCTAACTGAAACATAAAACGAAAGTATTCAGAAATGAATAGAAACCCAAATTAAAAATTAAAACAGACCTGAATCTCTTGCAGAGCTTCAACAAGTTTATTAACGTTTGTTGAAAGGGAATCAAGAAATTCATATTTTGCTCCCTCAGACAATGGCATTACTTATCTCAAAGAAGAATAACGAAAACCCAAATAAAATCAAAACCATGCATTCAATAATAAAATTGAAAAAAACCAATGAAACTCAAAACTAAAGAACAAGTACTACCTTAAGAGTACCTACAAGATATGCTCAATCTTCAACACTCAAAGCTTAAGTAAAACAAAAACTAGATCCGGTTTCAAATACTAAAAGAAGACTCAAACAACCAACTACACTACGAAGCTTTTGAGATTATCATTATTATCCTATAGAAAACAAGATCTAATATTCGATTTATGAAGTGTTTCGTATTATCATTACCGCTTAAGAAGTGAGAAAAAAATGGTTCACAATTGAGATTGAAAACTAAAAATATTTACAAATTGAAAAAATGGTTACTGATCGAAGAAATCACAAAGCCTAAGATTGAATCATGGATCCGGGAGAAACGATTAAAAGGGAGAACGATGGGTTTCGCTTTATGGTTTAGTTTTCTGTATCAAGGAAATGAAGAAAAACACAGCTGGTTCGGGAGGTAAGAAGACCACGTATTTGCTTTGAAAACCGGGAGTATGGAAATATCTTGGTCTCACAAATGTATCTAAACGACCGGTGCTCTGGAGACAAGTTTTATTTTTCCTTAGAAAAAACCGTGTCTCATGCCTCCTATAGCTATCACCAACAAGTAGTTTTTTTAAAGCCCAGAAGTGGTTAAAAATCTATTCTCCACTAGCAGATGCTACGTACTTGATTCCTTTGATGATCCGACCCACAACTAAGAGTTGCTACGACCCAAAGTCAAGATTTTTAAACAAATCAGATCACACGTAAAAGTCTGGCTGCATTAGATAAACTGGCTCCCAATTAATAAACCTATGATTTTTGTTTCGTATTTTGACAAATAAAGCGAACAGAAACCAATCAATAACACTGACTTTATATTCCCGAAGAACACTCCTAGTATTATTGATCACCCTCACAATAATCTTAATCGACGCACTGCTTATGGGTAAAATCGCTTTCGCTGATTTCAGAATTCGAGGTAAGTGAGAAACCTGGTTCAAACCCTAAACAAATGTGTCAGTTGCGACGTGGAGCACTTTATAGATTCGAGAGATCAACTCGCATAAGTCCGCCTAAACCAAGAAATGGCCGCTCCAGACTTTGCTTTCTACAAAGTGGAGGAGAAGGGTTGATTTGGGGAGGGAAGCAAACACTACACCATATTCGCCGACAGTAACTAAAATTGTGAATCAACATGTAGCCATCATGAATTCGTGATCAAAAATTTCGCCACGAAAATTTAGGTGACACAACTATTTTGCTACTTAAATTTACTAGTTTAGTGACTACCATCCCGTGTCACTGATTAGTAACTGCTGAAAATCGTATAAAGAACGCAGTGCAGAGTAACACTCAGCAAGAACACCCTCCGAAAGGGGCATGTAAAGAACCGCGGTGTATCCTATCAAGTTTACTCCTATCGTGGTGAATAAACCGCATAAATCTTATCTCCTTTCTTCTCTTCGGGTTTTCTATCAAGCCCGCGATAAAACTAGGGTTTAGTGAACATCACAGAAATCTTCTTCATCGATCGATTTGGGCCGAGAAACATCACGTAAATCTTGTCAATACCTTTCAATCATGGATCTGCAGTAAGTGTTAATCCATGAATCTATCTCTGTTTATTTTATTTTCAATCGACTGCTTTATTTCATTTTTATTTTTTCCATTTCTTAACTGGTGAATCTAAAACGATTTATTTGATATGAGTTATGTTTTGTTAATCTTCTTCATATAAATCTAATTGAATTTTTTTCTTTCTAATTTCTTGTTGTGTTTGAAGAATTTTGAAGACTTGAAGATCAAGAATTTTGAAGGTATAAATCTTCTTCATATGAACTGATTTTAGGTTTTATGTTAATTTGAAAAATTTCTCATTTTTTTTAGGTTAGGGTTTTTTGTCTCAGCTCGTATCTTTTGATGATTGAAGTGTGTTTATAATAAAGCACCATGTTTGTAAATATCATACTTGGTTATATTGTTTTATGGTGAATATCATGACAGAATTGTATTTGTTGAGGGATACCATGTTTGTAAATATCATACTTGTATGTTCAAGTTTTTGATCCACTAGTCCTCTTGTGTAAAGATGCATACCGTTGTTAGACATGGTGTAGTTTTTTAGTCCTTAGAAGCATAGTAAGTTGATTAGCAGAGTGCTACCCGATAAAGGTATACTTCAATGAATGTGCCCATTGAATTGTAAGTTCAGCTCAGAGATAGAAATTAGTTGTTCACCTTTTCCGTGTGGTATAGATATTTTCCGATTACTGTGGTCGTTTACAAGTCCGAGAGCTTTATTTCTTAGTAGTATTTTTGTAGTTTTATCTTTGCGTAGATATGTGGTATGCGTAGAGTTTGTGTATCTCTATTTCTAAAAGCATTATTTTCTTGTTTGCAAGTGAAGCAAATATAAAGAATGTCGAGACAAGCGGATATTGAATAAATAAATAAGTGGATCCAGGTAAACTTATTGGTATGTTGGAACTTTATATTTTTGGATGATAAAAGAGTTATCTCGCCTATACTTAGCATTTATGGATCATCTGGGATGTTTGAACTCAACATGAACGCAAGTATCATATAGCGCTTATTTTTGCTTCTTATATTTTTGGACGATAAGTCATCTCATTTATACTTAGCAGCTTATGACACTTCTATACTTAGCATGCATGGCTCATGAACACAAATAAATTGGATTGAATGACTTCTTTTGAATGTTGAATGTTAAATTGATGGATGACTTCTTTTGAATGTTGGAATGTTAAATTGATTGAATGACTTCTTTGAATGTTGAAATGTTTGAATTGATTGTAGTATAACAATTCCCCGGGATAGGGTACCCGTAGGTAAAATGAAAGGGAGGGACATTAATATTGACCAGTCAATAAAGACTGACTTTTTTTTTTGTAACAAAAGATTCAACGCATTACGTATGTCACTAATTTTTACCAGGAGGAGGAATCGGGCCCAACGTTGACCCGGCCAAAAATTAGTAATTCGGTAAAAATTTAGTGACCGAAAATCTCTTCGTTACTAAATTTTTACCGTAACACCAAGCTGGCCAATGTAGACTTAGTCAATGTATTTGTAACCAAAAAAAAAAAAATAGAAACTACCGACGGCGGTTACGAATTTTCATTTCGTGACGGTGAAATGTGCGTTGATGGGCACGCTACAACCGTGACATGTTGGTTACTAATATTTGTTACACATCTTTGCCAGGTGCCTTTGTGCGTCACAACTCCATTTCGTGACTGAAATAGTGTGTTACAAAACGCAAAATATGGTGTAGTGAAAGAAAGGTGTTGAGGAGAGTAGTATCTCGACTTGTATCAGAAAGTGAAAGCTTAAGAAGCTTGCAAGAGATGAAAGTTTTTGGGAGAGCTTGCAAAGTTGCCTTTCCGAGAGTAGTATTTTTCTCCGACCGAGACTTGTTGTCCGGTGGAAATAGGTAAGGACTTATTTATACAAGTCGAGATTTGAAACGACTGCCTCATGAAGGAAGAGAGTAAAGGGTGAAATAATGGGAGGAGGTGGTAACCGCATGGGTTTAATGGGTGAAAACGTTTTCACCATTATTTCCTTTTTATTTGACCGCTTTATTCTTTTCACGCTTTCTTAATGTGAGCGAGTGTACGTCGCATGTCAGACCGCCAAAACCAAAACCCTAAAAGCATCCCCGCTTGTGTTGATGTCTCGAGTGTTGCTGCATCTTGAGTGGGCAGGCCATGGTGGACATGTGGCGTGTGCCAATGGTAATTGAGCGGAATGCCTTCGCGCAGTCGCACCGAGCGAAGTGGTAACGGTTTAGCCGCAGCGGGCAGAGCATGTGCCAACTAAGATGATGTGGAATGCCTTGGTGGTAGGTTACGCCATGGTGTTAGGCTACCAAATAAGGTGTGTTTGGCATGCCAACGGCATGCAATGACCATGTTGACCTAGCTAGTAAGTCTTGCGAGCCTAGGGCGCTATATTTGGTCGTGGGCCAATGGCACAGCGGCTTGGAAACATGGCTTCGATATTTGTTGGGCATGTGCCAATGGCACGTATGGCCATGTTTCGACCTAGTCAAGTCTTGCAGTTCTTAGGGCGCTATATTTCGTGGGGCCAAAGGTAATAATGCTTGAAATATGGCTTGCGACACGTGTTGGCATGTGCCAATGGCACGTGCGGTCATGTTGACCTAGTTGCAAGTCTTGTACTTTAGTGGCGCTATATTCGATGTGGGCCAAAGGCATAACTGCTTGGAAATATGGCTTCATACACGTGTTGGCATGTGCCAATGGCACGTGCGGCCATGTTGGCCTAGTTGCAAGTCTTGCAATCCTAGGGCGCTATATTTGGCGTGGGCCAAAGGCATATGCTTGGAAATATGGCATGGCATTACGTGTTGGCATGTGCCAATGGCACGGCACATGTTGACCTATTTGCAAGTCTCAAGAAGCCTAGGGCGCTATATTTGGCGGCCAAAGGCATATGCTTGAAATATGGCCATGACACGTGTTGGCATGTGCCAATGGCACGTGCGCCATGTTGACCTAGTTGCAAGTCTTGCAAGCCCAGGGCGCCATATTTGGCGTGGGCCAAAGGCATAATACGCTTGGAAATATGGCTTGCTATTAGCACGTGTTGGCATGTGCCAATGGCACGTGCGGCCATGTTGACCTAGTTGCAAGTCTTGCAAGCCTAGGGCGCTATATTTGGCGTGGGCCAAAGGCATAGCGGCTTGGAAATTTGGCATTGTTGCCATGGTGCGCAGGGGGCGGCTTGGTTTGGCATTGTTGCCATGGTGCGCAGGCGCGGCTTGGTTTGGCATTTGCTGCCATGGCGCCGCAGTGGTGCCGCTGGTTTGGTATTGTTTCCATGGTGCTGTGGTGCGGCTTGGTTTGGCATTTGCCATGTTGCGAGCAGATGCGGCTTGGTTTGGCACTGCCTGCTACCAGAAGGGCATGCACTTGGTTTGGCATTGTTGCCATGGGTGCAGTGGTGCGGCTTGGTTTGGCATCATACTGACGCGGGCAGATGCGCTTGGTTTGGCATTGCTGCCATGGTGCCCGCATGCGGCTTGGTTTGGCATCATGCCATGGTGCTAAAGGTGCGGCTTGGTTTTGAAATTAGGTCTGTGTCAAAACCCTAACTGTATTTTGAAAAATACCCTATTAATTATTTACACCCGAGTTAAATGCCCTTAGTTAATGTGTTGCGGTAACACTAGGTCATGGGGTTTTACGATTTACCCTTGTTTAAAACCACCATCAACATTAAGTCCCCCGCTTAGCTCGAATGGGCTTTGTTGCGAGGTAAGCATAAGACGGTGACAAACTATTAACAAAGAAACCGTAAAGAAATTGAAGGAGGCTTTGTCTCGACTTTTTATGAATAGGGATTTGAATCCTTGCCTCCGGTAGTTTTGCACAAATCAGAGGTCGGTACACCCAAGGGCCCGATGCGAGCTTGGGCGACGCTGGGAAGTCATGAGTCGGGAAACCGAGTGGGCTAGTCAGCGGGACCGGCGCAAAGTGTAGAACAAGGTCATGCGTGCCCGCAGTTGGGCAACCGTGGGGCCTGGCACTTGGGCGACGCTGGGAAGTCATGGAATTTGGGAAATCGAGTGTGCTAGCGGGTGGGCCCAAGACAAAGTGTAGAAACCGTGCGTGTTGCGGGCGCTGACTTGGGCGACATTGGGAAGTCGCACTTTCAGGCCCGTTTCTCCCACGCGTGATTTTGGTAAAAGGGAAATCCTTCCCTATTTCAAAGTCTTCACGCCTATACATATATAAAGTCCCTTTCTCCCTATCCTGCGCTTTATCCTTTCCTCTTTTCATACTAATAGGCAAGAGAAACCGGCTTCTGTATGTCTTCCAAGATTTTCTCTTCTCTTTTTTTCAGAGGTGTAAACCTTAAGAGTAGGCGCTTCCACAATCCTTGCATATGATTTCTTAGCGTGCTCTTGTAGAAAATATTGTATGTATGCAACCAAGGGAAATACCGCATATATCGTTTGAACCCGTAGGGAAATATTGCATATATGAATTTTATACCAAAGAAATATTTGAACCCTGAAGAAAATACTGCGCGTGTATTTTGAACCCGTAGAGAATGCTCCGTATATAATTCCGAACCCGAAGAATGATACTGTAGGCGTATTTGAGCCCGTACGAAATACTGCATGTGTATTTTGAACCCCGTAGAGAACATTGTATGAATCCCGAAGAAGAATACTATGTATACGCTTCATATGACTTCGAACCCGCATGAAATATTGTATATATGATTTTGCTTCTGAAGGAAGTGACAGCGCGTGCGATTTTGAACCAAATAAAAAATGCTCCATATATAATTTTGAACCCGAAGAAGGATAATCGTAGACACCCGAAGAAGGATAATTAGACACACTTGTACCCGTATAGAATGCGCGTATATAGTCTCGGAACCCAAGAAATACTGTGTATATAGTCTTGAACCCAAATAAAATATCGTGTGTGCGATTTTGAACCCAGAGAATGCCCTCCCCTTTATTTTATTTCGGGTTTTCTTTTGTTTTGCGCGGTTATGTGTCAGGGAGGTAATTTTGTTGTTTTTTTTTTTGTGGCAGATATCTTATTACCAAATTGTTAGAAGGAATTCGATAAGATGTTACTCGAACTAAATTTCACTTCACAAAGGATGCTCATAATTCCAAACCGAACACAGATGATGAATTCTTCACTAGAGCCCTCGCCCCGCCCGAAAAGAATCACCTGTGTTTCGTGCCAATTTTGCTAACCGGTGGTGAAGACGGAAAGGAAGACACGTTCGGTTTGCCCAGAGAACACCATACGGTTTTGTCTTCATAAAGGGGTATATTCCTCTTCCAACATTGATTTGAGGATGTGTCAAAGCCCATTGCGTTCTTTTTGATGATGGGTTGAGTTCATGGTGAGCAAGGAGCATATAAATACCAACTTGACTCGAGCGCAGGTCATTGATGTTATCAAGACTTCAAGAATCTCCGTTAGGAAGGATATCCCAGGCTTGGTTGCTTTCATCTCCGGATGGTGTTCGGACACCCATACAATCATATGTAGATGGGGCGAGATAACTTTCTCCTCGAGAGTGTGGCTCTTGTTGAATCGTCCGTGAATCGGGAATCTTAAAATCCAATTATCCGAAAGTGAGGCGAAGATGCGAGATGACCCGGCCGCTAAGTTGGGGGATTTTGCTCTTAAAGACTCCCATTGCGAAGTCGAAGGATTCTCGTAGGAAAGAGGATGAAAGGTGCCCTTACGTTGGTGGATATCTCAATGGTTTCCTGACGATTTGGAGCCTCGAACGGAAAATCAACGATCTTCATGTCGCAAAGATTTTGGCTCTCTCCGGGTTGTCCAGACATTTTTGATGACTTCCGTTCGCAAGAAAGGAATAAGACCTGAGTTGTTAGCGATTGCCGTGAAGTTGGCAAAGGATGAAGTTCTTCCCATTGGCAGCAGTTCCTTTTGGTTCCCCGTATGTGCATCCGGATCACCTAGTTGCGAACATGCAAGTTTCAATGGTTTCATGAAAGTGGATTCATATGTGCACGTTGCTTTTCCGCAAGTCCTGCCATGGGAGCACTTCGATAAGTATACTCCGAAACCGCCTTCGCTTCCCGTGAGTTAGGGGCTCTCGAATTCTTCGATGGGTGAACAGCGTCCAAGAGTTGGCGTGAGCTTGGTTAGTTTTCTTGATAAGTCGCATGAAATCATTTTCGCTCCATGGGGCGTCCATAAGTCGCTGACTCAAATTGACACCTTTGCTTCTGCTCCGCTCACGTCTTTGTCTTTCGACGACGATTTGAGTGTTGGTGAAAAACTGTTCATTCGTAGCCGCTTGTCGGTTATATACCGTCTTTCTTCGTGGGGTCTTTCCGGATAGTCACACAATATCGGGACCGTGTCTTGGTCACATGGGTTTCGATCAAGGGGTGCCTCTTGTTTACCTACGGCGATCCCTAAGGATTCATTCTGTCAGCCCTTGACGCCTTGAAGTACCCTCGAGTCGTATCCGTCTTCCCTTCCTTCAAATGGGAAGAGTAACGCTGACTTACCTTCTTTATAAATGAGTTTTAGTGCGACGAGTTTATTATGATCCAGATTTTGTGAATAACGTGGTGGAGAACGCTCATTTGCAAACCTTCCTCCAGCTTTGAAGAAGTATCCAATGTTGAGAGATCCCAAGCGAAAAGTTGCCTAGCGAATTCGGAAAGTCCCAGTGCCAAGGAAACGGAGAACGAAGAATCGTGTTTGGCGGGGTCGGACGGTTTCACAAGATCCTCCCCACGGCTCTTGTGTCTTTAAGTTCTTCCAATAACTTCGAGGGTATGTGTCGCCTCTTCATTGGTTTGTCTCAAAACACGTGAATTTCGGCTGAGAACATGTGTCTTGTTTCTTCTTATTTCTAAGAGTGTTAATGCTTTCACGCCGCTCTTGCACGTTGCCGGGAGGTGGCAATTTCTTCAAAGAACTCCGGAACATTGAGCCTTCTCATAGCGATGATGAGTCGAGAGAGAAGAAGGTTCAACAAGTGAGAGTGATTCCTCCAAAGACCGGGTTCGTCGGAAGTGGTTCGGTGAGTTTCGCTCTTCTTTTCTTTCTTTCTTCTTCGTTTCTTCTTTTGAAAAATGTCTAACTCAAGTTCGCAGGAGGAATCCGGTTCGGAGGACGATTCAGGGTGGAGTCACACGAAAGCTTGCCTTTGGTGACCACGGTGACTTGGAGAGATGAGAGTTGGCCAATCGCCGGGCACGAGATGTGGTTCAAACGGTGGATGATTCTCGGATGGTTGTTGCCGTAGACATGGGAGGAAGACCCTCTCGCGAGTCGTGAGGCCGGGTGCAGGCGCCATTTTTTTATCACCCATATTTGGTTCCTTATCCAGGTCATGTCTGGTTGGCGGCTTCAAATAAGGTTTGGCTAAGCATGAAGCGCTCACACCCTAACTGGGGAAGTATGGACATATGGCCACAACCAAGAAAGTCACTAGTCGATTCACAATGGTTAAGCGTGTGGAAGAGGCTTTATCTTCCATCGAGGATATGCGTGAGGTGACTGGTCACACCGTTTCAAGACGTTATTTCCAATCGGGAGCCCACCGCGACGCGTGCATAGAAAAGGAGTTCAACACTTCGCGGGTTTGTCGAAGGCCTTCTTTGAGATCCAAAAGTTGAAAGATGCAAGATCGGAAAGCCTTTACGAGGAGATTGCCACGACAGGAGGTAGAACTTTAAAGCTTTCCAAGATGTTGACTATGAAAAGAGCGTCTCTCGAAGATGCAAAGTTGACTTTCTCAAGAAGAATGACTTCCGTTGGATGATTTTCCTTGAATATTTCTCGTTAAACTTCCATTTAGGTTTTTTTTTTTTTTTTTTTTTGAAAGACATATTGGATGTCCTGGTTCAAAACTTGACCTTTGATAGACAAAGGGTAGCTTTTTTAGGGTATTGGATTATTTCTAGGATGAATGGTTTTGATAATATGACTTTGATTATGTTTTGGGAAAGGAATATTGCTTTCTGAAAGTGTATGCTAGCAATAAGCACGAGACTCGAATGTCTGACGGTTTACTAAGAACACTAAAAATAGATCATATATCTTGCCCGATTCTAAATTTACTCACTTCATAGGTCTTACGAAAATCCCCCTTTCCATGTAAGGGCGTTTCTTTGTAGCACGCCACCAAGTCCCCAATCGCCGGTGGCATCTTCTACAGTCCTCGTTTCGGGTGTAGCTTTAACAACCGATAACAAGGGCCAGTATGGCGATTGAGTCGGATTGAGTCGCTTCCCCTACCATCTTGACATCCGGGTCGAAGAACGAGATCGTGATCCCGACATTGTAGCCGATAGATCAATCCTCCCGTCGTGGTCGCCAATTGTTTATGGGTAAAAATCGTTCGCCGATTTGGTAATTTCAGTAGGTATGTGAGAAACCGGGTTCAAACCCTAAACAAATGTGTTGCACGTGAGCACTTTATAGATTCTAGAGATCAATGTACAAGTCCGGCCTAAACCAAGAAATGGCCGCCAGGACATGCTTCGGTCACAAAGTGGAGGAGAAGGGTTGATTTGGGGAGGAAGCAAAGAAAGGTGTTGAGGAGAGTAGTATCTCGACCAGATCAGAAAGTGAAAGCTTAAGAAGCTTAAAAGAGATGAAAGCTTTTTTTGGGAGAGCTTGCAAAGTTGCCTTTCTCGAGAGTGTAGTATTTTCTCGACCGAGACTCTTGTTGTCCGGTGAAATAGGTAAGACCTATTTATACAAGTCGAGATTTGAAACGCACTACCAGCCTCATGAAGAAGAGAGTAAAGGGTGAAATAATGGGAGGAGGTGGTAACCGCATGGGTTTAATGGGTGAAAACGTTTTCACCATTATTTCCTCTTTTATTTGACCGCTTTATTCCTTTCACGCTTTCTTAATGTGAGCGTAGTGTACGCCGCATGTCATGACCGCCAAACCAAAAACCCTAAAAAGCATCCCCGGTTGTGTTGATGTCTCGAGTGTTGGTTGCATCTTGAGTGCAAGTGGTGATGCTAGGGACGCATGTGGCGTGTGCCAATGGCATGTGCGGAATGCCTTCGTCTAAGAGTAGCACCTCGAGCGTAAGTGAAAATGCCGCCAGCTGCTAGCGGCATGTGTGATGTGCCAACGGCATGTGTGGAATGCCTTGGTGGTAGGTTGCGCGGTTTGCTAGTTAGGCTACCAGCGTGTGTGTTTGGCATGTGCCAACGGCATGTACGACCATGTTGACCTAGTTGCAAGTCTTGCGAGCCTAGGGCGCTATATTTGGTCGTGGGCCAATGGCATAGCGGCTTGGAAACATGGCTTGCGATACGTGTTGGCATGTGCCAATGGCACGTGCGGCCATGTTGACCTAGTTGCAAGTCTTGCAAGCCTAGGGGCGCTATATTTGGCATGGGCCAAAGGCATAGCGACTTGGAAATATGGCTTGCGACACGTGTTGGCATGTGCGAATGGCACGTGCGGCCATGTTGACCTAGTTGCAAGTCTTGAAAGCCTAGGGCGCTATATTTGGCGTGGGCAAAGGCATAATGGCTCGGAATATGGCTTGCGACACGTGTTGGCATGTACCAATGGCACGTGCGGCCATGTTGGCCTAGTTGCAAGTCTTGCAAGCCTAGGGCGCTATATTTGGCGTGGGCCAAAGGCATAGCGTCTTGGAAATATGGATTGCGACACGTGTTGGCATGTGCCAATGGCACGTGCGACCATGTTGACCTAGTTGCAAGTCTTGCAAGCCTAGGGCGCTATATTTGGCGTGGGCCAAAGGCATAGCGGCTTGGAAATATGGTTGCGACACGTGTTGGCATGTGCCAATGGCACGTGCGGCCATGTTGACTAGTTGCAAGTCTTGCAAGCCTAGGGCGCTATATTTGGCGGGCCAAAGGCATAGGGGGCTTGGAAATATGGCTTGACACGTGTTGGCATGTGCCAATGGCACGTGCGGCCATGTTGACCTAGTTGCAAGTCTTGCAAGCCTAGGGCGCTATATTTTGGCGTGGGCCAAAGGCATAGCGGCTTGGAAATTTGGCATTGTTGCCATGGTGCGCAGGGCGGCTTGGTTTGGCATTGTTGCCATGGTGCGCGTGGTGCGGCTTGGTTTGGCATTGTTTCCATGGCGCGCGGTGCGGCTTGGTTTGGCATTGTTATTTAGTGGTGCGTGGTGCGGCTTAGTTTTGGCATTGTTGCCATGGTGCCGCAGGGTGTGGCTTGGTTTGGCATTGTTGCCATGGTGCGCTGAAGATGCGGCTTGGTTTGGCATTGTGCCATGGTGCGTAGATGTGCGGCTTGGTTTGGCATTGTTGCCATGGTGCGCAGTGGTGCGGCTTGGTTTAGCATTGTTGCCATGATGCAATATGCGGCTTGGTTTGGCATTGTTGCCATGGTGCGATATGCGGCTTGGTTTGGCTTCGTTGCCATGGTGCACGGTGTGCGGCTTAGTTTTGGAATTAGGGTTACGTGTTGAAAAACCCTAACTGTATTTTGAAAAAAATACCCTATTAATTATTTACACCTGAGTTAAATGCCCTTAGTTAATGTGTTGCGGGTAACACTAGGTCATGGGGTTTTACGATTTTACCCCTTGTTTAAAAACCACCATCAACAGCAGCGAAAAAAGATATTGCGGAATCACAAACGATGAGACGAAGTGTTTATGATTTATTTTCTATATTGCCTATCGGATATATAAATCTCAAGCTAATTATTTCATTTGTACTCGTACGATAGAAACAACAAGATCATATCACACAACTACAAGAAAAGTAGTATCTGTGCGGCTTCACAATCCCAAATGAAGTCTTTAATTCGTTAACCTGGTTTTAGAAGAAGAAAACCAAATGTTAAAGGAGAATCGACTATAGCTTAGCAAACTAGTATCACACGTGAAAAGTGTGGGGATTAGGTTTCCAGTTGCTAGAGTTCTCCCTTATATAGTTTTTCAAATCAGGGTTTGCAATCAATGTTAGCTTAGTAATAAAGCATTCAATATTCACCGTTAGATGAAAACTGATTAGATTCAAGCTAATATTTCTCAACCGTTGGATCGAAACTTAGCTTGTTATGACACAAACGAAATGTTCAATTTTGGGTTAATGAACCGTACCCAAACATTAACATTTGTTAGTTCAAAAATAGTCAACCAAATGGTTAGCCATATGATCACTCTCATATCAACCATATTCTTTTTTTCACCATAACTAGTTCAAATGACTCAAATGAACTAGTTAGAGAGTTGTTCAATTGCTTAGATCTTATGTACCTACACAAGACACAATCGAAGAAAAAAAAGTTTGATTCACTCGAATCGGTTCATGAACTTTATAGCCACGGTTTGCAAAAGCATTCCTTAGTTTATATAAACATTAGTTCAAGAACAATAGGTTTAAAATATAACCTACTCAAGTTCGCGGATCGGGTTCGCGGACTTAAGCTCATGGAAGGAGTACACAAACTCCAGCAGAAATTCTCGGGGTGAGAACTTTCGCCAGTTCGCGGACTGAGTTCGAGGACTTGGCTTGCGCCACTTCCATTTTTCTTGATCAACAAAGTTTGCAAACTTTGGTTCAAGGAATAAGGACTTATATATATATGTGTTTCCACAAAAATTCTTATATCCTACTGTTTATAGGTAAAAATCGTTTCTGCCGATTTCGGTAAATTCGGTAGGTGAGTGAGAAACTGGTTCAAACCCTAAACAAATGTGCTGCACGTGAGAACTTTATAGATTCGAGAGATCAATCTGTACAAGTCCTACTAAACCAGGAAATGGCCGTTCCCAGACTTCAGACGGCCACAAAGTGGAGGAGAAGGGTTGATTTGGGGAGGAAGCAAGAAAGGTGTTGAGACGAGAATACCTGCAGAGTAGTATCTCGACTTGTATCGTAAAGTGAAAGTTTGGGAAGCTTGCAAGAGATGGAAGCTTTTTGGAGAGCTTGCAAAGTTGCCTTTCTAAGAGTGTTGTATTTTTCTCCGACCCGAGACTTGTTGTCAGGTGAAATAGGTAAGACCTATTTATACAAGTCGTGATTGAAACGCACTCGGCCTCATGAAGGAAGTGAGTAAAGGGTGAAATAATGGGAGGAGGTGGTAACCGCATGGTGTTAATGGGTGAAAACGTTTTCAACATTATTTCCTCATTTATTTGACCGCTTTATTCCTTTTCACGCTTTCTTAATGTGGCGTAGTGTACGCCGCAAGTATGACCGCCAAACCAAAACGGAAAGCATCCCCAGTTTGTGTTGATATCTCGAGTGTTGTTTGCACCTTGAGTGCAAGTGGCAATGCGAGAGCTTCTAGAGGCGTGCGTGGCATGTGCGGAATGCCTTGTGGTAGGTTGACGTTGAGTGTGAGTGGCAATGCCGAGTCGCTAGTGGCGTGTGCGGCATGTGCCAATGGCGCCAGACGGCCAAGTTGGCCTAAGTTGCACGGCTTGCAATTTAGGCTACCCGCTGTGCATTAGGGGCACCGGCTAGGTGATGAAGGCTACCAATGAGCGTGTTGCATGTGCCAATAGCATGCGTGGACGTTTAGGGCCGTGGCCTTGGTAGAAAAGCTTCAAATGAAGCGTGTTGGCATGTGCCAATGGCATGCGTGGGTCATAGTGGCCGCGGGCCTTGGTAGAAAAACTACAGTGACGCATGTTGGCATGTGCCAATGGCATGCGTGGTCGTTAGGGGCCGTGGCCTTGGTAGAAAAGCTACCGGTGGACATGTTGGCATGCGCCAATGCATGCGCGGGTCACGTTAAGGTCGTCAGCCTTAGTAGAAAAGCTACAAAGTGTATGTTGGCATGTGCGATGGCATGCGTGTGGTCGTTAGGCAAGTGGCCCTGGTAGAAAAGCTACCAATGAGCGTGTTGGCATGTGCCAATGGCATGCGTGTGGCCGTTAGAGGCACGTGGCCTTGTAGAAAAAGCTACGGTGACGCATGTTGGCATATGCCAATGGCATGCGTGGCACGTTAGGGTCGATGGCCTTAGTAGAAAAAGCTACCGAGCGCATGTTGGCATGTGCCAATGGCATGCGTGGCCGTTAGGGCCGTGGCCTTGGTAGAAAAAGTTACCGAGTGGCGCATGTTGGCATGTGCCAATGGCATGCGTGTCAGCTAGGCCATGGCCTTAGTAGAAAAAGCTTGATGACGCATGTTGGCATGTGCCAATGGCACGCGCGGCCAATTTGGCCTAAAGGTTGCATGGTTTGCAAGCCAGGTGCGGCGCTACTTTGGCATGGCGCGGCTAGGGCCAAGGTAGGGTGTTTGGCTTGCGCGGGCGTGACTAGGGCCAAGGTAAGGGTGTTTTGGCGTGGCGTGACCCGGTGTAGCTAGGGCCAAGGCGGAGTGTGTTTGGCTTGGCGCGGCTAGCTCGGGTTAAGTGTGGTCGACATGATTTGCCATTGCACCTGAGGGTGCGGCTAGCATGGTTGGCATGCTTCGCGTTTGGTATGGCCGGGCATGGTTTGCCATTGGCATAGAGATGCGGCTAGCTTGGAGCAGGTGTGGGGGGCATGATTTTGCGTTGCACGAAGGTGCGGCTAGCATGGTTGGCATGCTTGGCGCGTTTGGTATGGTTGGCATGGTTTGCCATTGGCATAGAAGATGCGTCTAGCTCGGGCTAGGTGTGGTAGCATGATTTGCCATTGGCACGGAGGTGCGGCTAGCATGGTTGGCATGCTTGGCGCACGCTTGGTATGGGCTGGCATGGTTTGCCATTGGCATAGAGATGCGGCTAGCTTGGGCTAGGGGTGTGGTGGCATGATTTGCCATTGGCACGAAGGTGCGGCTATCATGGTTGCATGCTTGGTAGCGTTTGGTATGGTCGGCATGGTTTGCCATTGGCATGAGATGCGTCAGCTCGGGCCAGGTGTGGCTGGCATGATTTTCCATTGGCACGGAGGTGCGGCTAGCATGGTTGGCATGCTTGGCGCGTTTGGTATGGCTGGCATGGTTTGCCATTGGCATAGAGATGTGGCTAGCTTGGGCTAGGTGTGGCTGACATGATTTGCCATTGGCACGGAGGGGAATTAGGGTTTTGTTCGTTGTAACCCTAATTTGAAAAATACCCCCTATTAATTACTGTCTACACGCATTAAATGTTCTAATAAATGTCACCTGGTGACATTAGGTTATTTGGGGTTTTACGACTTTACCCTTTGTTTAAAAACCACCATCAACATTAAGTCCCCCGCTAGCTCGGAGGCGGGAGCTTTGAACAGGTAAGCATAAGATGGTGACAAACTATCGGCCAATCAATCGTAAAGATAATTGAGGAGGTTTGTTTGACCTTTTATCAATAGGATTTGGAATCCTTGCCTCCCCGGCCATTTTTGCACAACGGGAGAGTCTGGCGCGAATGGGAAGTTGACGCGAGTTAGAAACCGGGCGTGCAAGAAGCGGGTGGACCGGGCGCAAGGTAGGGAAGTCGTACGTGCTTGCCGGCGGGACTTAGGCGGTCATTGGAAGTTGGCGTGAGTGGGAACCGAGCGCGCTAGGCTGGTGGGACCTACGCAAGGTGGGGAAGTCGTACGTGCTAAGTAGGCGTGACTTGATGGGACGGCGTGAACAAGGAGGGAGTAGGTGTTTCTCAGAGATAGCAAGAAGATTTCCTTATTTTTTCCTTCCTTCACTTGCGGCTTCAATCGGGCATCGTCCATCCAACAAACTGAAGCGTTATGTCCCTCACTGCTTCCTTTCCTTTTTAAGGTTACGTATTCAAACCCAATGCAACGCATCATCTCCCTTGTTTGAGAAAAAGGTTCTTCTTGTTGAATTCTCTCTTTGTCATTTCACATGTGATTGAATCATCTTCTAATGGTCGGGTTCTCCGTGATGAAGGCGCAGGTCGACTCTTGCATGAGCATCCCAACAAAGGTTATTCGGGTTAAGAAAATCATACCCCAGGTATGTTTTCTTCTTCTTTAGCGGACCGTCGTACACTTTACCCGCTTGTTGTATAAATGGAAAATTTCCTTTTGTGCGAGAGATATCCCGTTTGAGCATGCGTCACCGTTATCGACGAGGATGACCTAGTCGTTCTCCTTCCTTCGAATCCGACCTTGTTGACCGCCGTGGACTTGGAAGACGCCGATTTAGGGCTCTCTTGTCATGAATACCCTTCAGTAGGTTTGTCGTTTGGGACTCGATGAGGTGTCTCTCCTCCAATTATCGGAATGTTGGTGGTTTCTGGTGCGGAAAAGAATTCGTGGTCTTTATGCGAGGATATGGAAGACATACGGCCATATCGCTACCGGGAGCGTAGTGAAGTGTTGTTCATCCGCCTTGGTTTCGTAGTGAACCTGTCTTTTGCCAATGATTGGCCGAGATGGAGAATGTGTCCATCCGTCTTCTTTGCAGTCAGCCATTCAAAGGTGGGCGAATATGGTGTCCCTGTGAATCCTTGGAGTTTAATATCAGCCGGTTGCGCATCGTCTCAATATTGTGAAGGTCGGACAGAGCCAGTATTCTTGCCGTGTGGTTTCCCCACAAAAGCCGTCTTTGGAAGAGGAGGAAGTTTTGGACCTAGAGTCTCGGAGGATTGAAGAGTTAACTCGAGACTTGAAGAGTAGGACCGAAGATATCATGGTCGATTGAAGATGATATTTTGTAGGGATTATAATTTACTAGATGGGCTTTTCGATTTGCATCATGAGATTTAAAGGCTCTTTTTTTTTGAAGAAATAAAGAGATTCTGTTAATCTTTTGGATTGTATTGAAGTCGATAATTGGCAAGAAAGAAAGTAAAAGCGAGAGAGTGCCCGGACGTTCACACTTTTGATGTAGCATGTCATAGTGGAAAAGGTTAGGCGTAGTTTGCCTTAAGACACTTTCAGATTGATGAGTCGCTCTCAACTTTCCCCCATCTTCTTTGATAATCTTGTAGTAACCACTCGTTATATGCTTTAGTGATTATGTACGGCCCCTTCCCATTTGGGAGAAAACTTGGTGCCGATGCATCTTCACTGGATGTGTTTGGCGGTTTTTAGCACCCGAATCTCCTTCCTTGAAAACCACGGGTTTTACATGGTTGTTGTACGCCCTGAAATCCTCCTGTTTGTATGCTTGTGCATGTTCTCTGCCAGGATCTCTCGGAGTCCATAGTATCTAGTTTGCAATGGGGAATTGGTGATTAGGCTTCATTCCACTAGGTCCGCTTTGTTGCGGCACTCGGCGGACGGGATCTTGATTTCTTTGGGAGGATCGCGTCTCGTACTGTGAAACGAGGGAGTAAGGAGACATGCGGTGGAGCTTCAGGAGATGTTCTAGATGCCCAGAGCCATTGGAAATCGCTCGTGCAGTTTCGGGGATTTTCGTGTACTCTTTGTTGGTGAGGATTCGGACGCAGTCTTGTTGGTACTTCGGCTTGCCCGTTTCGTGGATAATAGACAGTAGAGAAGACTTGTTTGATTTCGTACCTCTCAAGCGAGTTCCCGTACTTGCTTGTTAGCAAAAGGCGTGCCGTTGTCGGTGATGACGTGTTTTAGGTACGCCCAAAACGCCGAGATGACGTGTTCCTTGATGAATCTGCTGCGATTGTGGCTCAGTGGTTCCTTCAGTAAGGGACAACTTGAACCCACTTGGTAAAGTACTCGGTCGGCTGTTATTATGTACTCATCTTTGTTTTGAGGACGGTGGGTTTGATCACTTCCCAATGATGTCGAGTCCCCAACTATAAAGGGCCACGGGCTACTTATCGCGTGCAAAGGGTGTTGGAGGCGCGTGGATGAGGTTTCCGTGGGTCTGGCATTCTCGGCATTTCTCAACGAAAGTAGCCGCGTCGTCTTCCATGGGTTGGCAGTGAGTACTTCTCGTGTCTCTGCAGAGAATAGTTTCTCGTTTCCCTTGGTGTTCGCTTCGTGCATTTCTCTTAACATAGCGGGATTTTCAGACCGCTCAAACACCGCAGTAGACTTCCTCGAAACTCTTGCGATATAAAACCCCATCATGGAACACGAATCTTTTGGACTTTTGTTTTAGCTTGGACGCATCTTCTTTGTCGGTAGGGAAGAATGCCGTCGCGAAGGAAAAACGATGCACGGCTCATGATCCCAGTGTGACTGATGTTGAGGACTTACGTCCGACATGGGCGCCCAGCAATTTAGGCACGCCCGGAGTAATCGGGATTGGGTTTCCATCTCCGGCCAATAGTATCCAAGTCGCATGAAACGACCGGTGAGGGTTACTACCGATGTTATTCCACAGAGACTTTGGTATGAACATGTTCAAGTCGTTGTTGTGCTTCTCTTTTCCGAGACACCTTGACAGAGAAAGTGTCTCGATTTGATACAAAACACCTTGAAGCATAAAAAATTCCCATGAAAGTTTTGAGCCGACCTTCCCTTTTAAAAAAGTGAGTTGTTGAGTTCTTGAATGATAGGAGTTCTCGGTCATCATCTTTGCTTTCAGCCGGTGAGCCACGTCGGGTTTATGGTTCGCCGTTTCTTGTCGAGTTTCCCTTAGCTCCTTCGAATCAGTAGCTTTGATGCTGTGGTTTTAGTAATGGCATGCCCGATGTCTTTGCTACGGCCGACATGTGTGATGGTTGCTTCTATGAAATAATTTAGTAGTTTTTTGTGCTTCACTTTATGGTGCCAACGCGATTCTTTCAATGCATAAATCCCGTTTTACATGGTTGATGAGTAATTTGAATCTCCTCTTATCTCCAAACGCGTGGCCCCGACTTGTTTAGCTAGTGATAGTCCAATGAGGAAGGTCAGTATTCAGTGAGTTATTGGTGCATGGAAAGTCTAGCTTGAAAGAGTGCGAGAAGACTTCTCCGGCAGGAGATACTAGTCCTAACACCCGCTCCTCCGGGTATTAGTCTTGGGGGTGGAAGAGCCGTCGAAGAACAGACAGCCATGTTTCTTCTTTGACTAAGAAGATATCCGGAAGGTCTCGGGAGATCTTCGTAATCGCGGTGTTTTCTCCGAATCACGCTTGCAATGTGTCCGCAATAAACTGTCCGTCTTTATGGCCCTTGGGGAAACACACGTTATGTCGACGCCGGTTGCGGGAGCCATTTAGCCGGCCTCCCTATCGGTGGCAAGTTTGAGAGGAGAAACTTTCAGGTGGTCTGATTTGGATACTAACACCACTTTGTTGGAGAGGAGGTAGTGCTTTTGAACTCTCCGGATGGAATAAATTAGTGCTAAACATGCCTTTTCCGCCTCGGGGTCCCGGGAGTTCGGCCGTCTCTCAACGTTATTTGAAGTAGTATATGGGATGTTCCATTCCTTTGTCGTCTCTTGGGCGGAGACCTCCGAGAAGTGCAGATCGCCAAAGGCATGTAAAGACATAGTGGTTTCGCTCGCACAGAGGCTTCATGACAGTTGGGAGGACAAGATTTCTTTGGATCTTAAGCACGCTTTCGAGACATAGTCCATGTGAAATTCGCTCCTTTTTTTAGCGAGAGGTGAACGAGTAGTGAGATGTGCCATCCCGGTATGAAGCGGCGAATGTAGTTTACCTTGCCCATGAAAACTCGAAGCTCCTTACGGTTTGTGGTGGCGGCATCGTGAGGATAGCTTGCGTTTGACTGGATCAACTTTTATTCCTACGGCCGTTACTTGAATCCCAAGAATTTCCCCTCAAGATACACCAAAGGCGCATTTCAAAGGATTCATCTTCAACTTGTATCGCGACATCTTTGAACACTTGTCGCAGCTGCTTTCCGGATGATCCGCTCGGAGTCTTCGATTTAACCACCACATCAGCTACGTAATCTTGACTTGCTTGTGCATCATATCGTGGAAGATGGTAGTCATGGCGCGTCAGGTGCTAGCGCCAGGCGTTCTTCGGACCGAAAGGCATTATGGTGTAATAGAAGTTTCGAGAGGGGTTCGGAAGCTTGATCTTACTCGCGTCGTGCTCATACATCTTTATCGGTTGTGTAGCTACATTATATCCATCCATGAAAGAGAACATACCATGTCCTTTGGTAGTGTCTACCAAACATGTCGATGTTAGGGAGCGGGAAATCGTCTTTAGGGCGACACTTGTCGGATCTCCGAAATCGACACAACATATGATCCACCATTCTTCTTTTTGCAGGGAACGAGGTTGGCCAAACCAAGTAGGATGGTGAATAGGTTTGAAAAAAAACCAGCGGCTAGTAATTCTCGGACCTCCGCCTTGATTTGTTCTTCAGGCCGTGTCTCAATTATCAGGGAGGTTTGCTGACTGGTTTGGATCCGGGTATCACGTCTGAGATGGTGGGTGACCGATTTTCCATCCAAGCCAGGCATTTCTTCGTAAGTCCATGTGAAGACGCCTGGTATTCTTCGAGTAGGTCGACTAGCTTTGAGCGTTAGCGGGATGTAGAGTCGAATCGATCGGAATGGGTCGTGGAAATTCCTCATTCCCTATATTGCAGTTTGAGTTCGTCGGTGGTTAAGTCGGTCCCATCTTGCGGCCAGGCGTCCCCTGAACTTCCTCCGATTATTGTGAAACATTCCTTCGGGGCGGAGGGCCGGGTCATAGTCTCCCCTGCTAATTGCCTAGCAGCGATGATAATGTGTGAGTTTTCCCTTTTACTTCGTCTGCGGTAAGGGTTTGCTCTCGCTAGTGCGGGCACGAGGTTATGCCAGTGACGGAGAGGCCGTGAGTTTTCCTTAGAGGAGATGGTGGAAGGTGAGTGTGCACACGGGGTATCTCAGGTTCGTCGCTATCTCGCGTGTCCACTTTGGTAGTAAGAAAGCAGCATGAATCTTGGTCGCCGCCTTTTGAATCCTCCTTCGGCCCATGTGCTTCTCGTAGTAGGCGGGTGCATAGGGGGGCAGGAGTGATCTTGGGGATGTGGAGCCGACTTCTCCGTTCGGATCTGTTTTGGAGCATTGGTGGTATGTTGAAGGGACGATTTTGAGGATTGTGCGACCCACGACCTTCCCAGGTATCATGTGGTGATGGTTCTTTTTCAATCACTTCGAACTTCACGCTTGTTGGATTGGCCCTACTGCCAGCTCCAAGTTGATGGAATTTGTATGTGCTAGTTTGGTTGCCTTGAAATCATTGTATCAGAAGGGTTGTCGTACGATCTCGTTAGGTCGCACCACGGGGACTTAAGTGTCTTGAGAGTGATGACATTGGAAGATGCACCACGTGTCAATGAGCGCTCTTGAAACTCTATGCTCTGACCAGGCGCGTAACATGCAGGCGGTTGTGACCCTGGTCTTCTACCATCATGTAAACCTGGGTGAAAACAATATTGTTGGCGGTCTTAGGAGATCTTGCAGTCCAGTAGCAAGTGCGGGAACTAGTGATGCGTTCGGTGCTATTGGTTGATATGCAGAGAATGTTTTGATTATTTGGTCCTTGGAGAGGTGCAGAATTCACATAAGTTTTCTACCCGACATAGTGCCTCTCATCTACTGGGCTTCCGATCGTGTAAACTGAATTGATTTGAGAATGCTCATTCGGGATGTTAGTCCCTGCTTCTTGATCTCTGGGAACATGAATCACTTAGCTCCGTATTTAGATTGATGAGGAAGTCGAGTATCTTCGTTGTCGCATCGCTTCATTAGGTCCATGTTTTGGCGTGGATCTCTAACGATCGTCAATCTAGTCTTGGGACCTCTTCATTAGTCGTATTGCTTCGAAGGGTGAGGAGTTATCATGACCTTGAGCGGGATCAATGTTTGTGGAGATTGCACGATAGCGGAAGCCATGCTTGCGAAATTTGAGGACGGAAGCTAGAATTTGATATGTAAATAGAAAGATCAATCCTCCATTTGTGGTCGCCAATTGTTTATGGGTAAAATTGTTTCTCGCGATTTGGTAAATTCGGTAGGTGAGTGACAACCTGGTTCAAACCCTAAACAAATGTGATGCACGTGAGCACTTTATGATTCGAGAGATCAATGCGCTAAGTCCGGCCTAAACCAAGAAATGGCCATTCCAGACTTGCTTTGGCCACAAAGTGGAGGAGAAGGGTTGATTTGGGGAGGAAGCAAGAAAGGTGTTGAGACCGAATAATTCCAGTAGAGTAGTATCTGCGACTTGTATCGTAAAGTGAAAGCTTTAAGCTTGCAAGAGATGGAAGCTTTTTGGAGAGCTTGCAAAGTTGCCTTTTCCGAGGTATTTGATTTTTTCTCTCCAAGGACTTGTTGTATCGGTGGAAATAGGTAAGACCTATTTATACAAGTCGTGGATTGAAACGTATTAATCGGCCTCATGAAGGAAGTGAGTAAAGGGTGAAATAATGGGAGGAGGTGGTAACCGCATGGTGTTAATGGTGAAAACATTTTCACCATTATTTCCTCATTTATTTGACCACTTTATTCCTTTTCACGCTTTCTGATGTGATCGTAGTGTGCAGCGCAGGCTGTGACCGCCAAACCAAAACCATGGAAAGCATCGAGTTGTGTTGATATCTCGAGTGTTGGTTGCACCTTGAGTGCAGGTGGGTAATGCCGAGCTGCTAGCGGCGTGTGTGGCATGTGCCAATGGCGCGTCTGACCAAGTTGTCTAAGTTGCACGGCTTGCAATTTAGGGCTAGGCGTGCATTAGGGCACGGCTAGGTGATGAAGGATACAACAGGCGTGTTGGAATGTACCAATAGCATGCGTGGCGTTTCAAGACCGTAGCCTTAGTGGGCTTCACCGTGAGCGTGTTGGCATGTGTCAATGGCATGCGTGGCGGGTGGGAAGCAATTAGCCTTCGTAGAAAAGCTACCGATGACGATGTTTGCATGTGCCAATGGCATGTGGCGTTAGGGCCGTGTCCTGTAGAAAAGCTACTGGTGGCGCATGTTGGCATGTGCCAATGGCATCTTGTGCCCGTTAGGGCCGTGGCCTTGGTAGAAAAGCTACGGTGGCGATGTTGGCATGTGACAATGGCATGCGTGGCCGTTAGGGCCGTGGCCTTGGTAGAAAAGCTGCAAGCGGAAAGCGTGTTAGCATGTGCCAATGGCATGTGTGGCCGTTAGGGCCGTGTCCTTGGTAGAAAAGCTACCGGTGACGCATGTTGGCATGTGCACCATGGCATGCGTGGTGATTAGAATTCATGTGTGGTAGAAAAAGTTACGTGTGACGCATGTTGGCATGTGCCAATGGCATGCGTGGCAGTGGGGCCGTGGCCTTATAGAAAAAGCTACCGGTGACGCATGTTGGCATGTGCCAATGGTACGTGTAGCCAATTGGCCTAGGTTGCATGGTTTGCAAGCCTAGGTGCGGGCGCTACTTTGGCATAGCACGGCTAAGGCCAAGAGTAAAGTGTTTAGCTTAGCGCGGCGTGACTAGGAGCCAAGAGTAAGGGAGTGTTTAGCGTGGCGTGACCGGTGTAGCTAGGGCAAAGGCGAGTGTGTTTGGCTTGGCGGCTAGCTCGGGTTAAGTGTGGTGACATGATTTGCCATTGCACGGAGGGTTCGGCCAGCATGGTTGGCATGCGCCGGTAGCGTTTGGTATGGCGGCATGGTTTGTCATTGGCATAGAGATGACGGCTAACCCAGGCTAGTGTGGTGGCATGATTTTCCGGTAGCACGAAGGTGCGGCTATAGTTGGCATCTTGGCGTGTTTAGTATGCGTGGCATGGTTTGCCCGTTAGCATAGAGATACGTCTAGCTCCGGGCTAGGTGTGGCTGGCATGATTTGCCATTGCGCACGGAGGTCGGCTAGCATGGTTGGCATACTTGGTAGCGTTTAGTATGGCTGGCATGGTTTGCCATTGGCATAGAATCACGGCTAGCTTGGGCTAGGTGTGGGCGGCATGATTTGCCGATGGCACGAAGGTGCGGCTAGCATGGTTGGCATGCTTGGCGTGGCGTTTGGTATGGCTGGCATGGTTTGCCATTGGCATGGGATATGCGTCTGCTTCGGAGGCTGGAGTGTGGTGGCATGATTTGCCATTGCTTACGGAGAGTGCGGCTAGCATGGTTTGTATGCTTGACGCGTTTGGTATGGCTGGCATGGTTTGCCATTGGCATAGAGATGTGGCTAGCTCGGGCTAGGTGTGGTGACATGATTTGCCATTGTACGGAGGGGAATTAGGGTTTTGTTCGCCAGAACCCTAATTTGAAAAAATACTCCCTATTAATTACCGTCTACACGCATTAAATGTTCTAATAAATGTGTCTTTGGTGACATTAGGTTATTTGGGGTTTTACGACTTTACCCTTTGTTTAAAAACCACCATCAACACCTACCAATGGTTATGTAATCTAAACTCTCATTTCAATCATTGAAACATTCTCAGAGAACGTTATATAGCCGTTATTCATGGAGACCATTTTAAATCGAGCAATTTCCAAAGTGATTGAAACATATCATGACTTTCGTCGCTAGGTAAAGATGAATTGATTAAGCTTAGAAGCTCACTAACACATATTTGAGAAATAGATATACGAGTTAAACTCGGCTCGAAATAGCAAATGTGTATAACACTGTGCCGATAAAC
>JAJJWW010004882.1:27678-61124 GCA_023531295.1 Papaver armeniacum
TTATGGATAACCTAGTCAAGAAGTCGAAGCCGAAGGGGTGAGATTATGTCGCAAGGCCTTAACACTACCTTGTGTTAATTTCTGTGATATTACGCGGTGAGGACTCGAACTTGGGACCTCCTGGAATGCATGAAATTTTGGAAAACGGGGATGACCAGCTGAGCTAGGTGCCCGTTCTTAAAAGTGGGAATTATATAATTGCCCTCAATTCTGACAGGCTACACAACTACCCTTATCTTACAATAAAAATACCCCTCTCCATCCAAAGCCCATCAGGGGTCCATTAAGGATTACACAACATTACAAATATACCCTTACATTTATAGATATCATCTCCTATTTTATTTCAATTCTCTCTCTCTTTTCGTTTTTATCAGCACCATCATCGTCTTCATCGTCGCTACCACCACCACCACCACCACCACCTTCTCCTTCGCCGCCACAAACAGATTCAGGAACACCATCTTCGTAAACTGCAGTGGCGTGTTGTTGCTCGTCGCCACCACTGTCTCCGTCGCCACCATTTCCATCTCTACCACCATCATCTCCATCACCATGAAAAATCCATTAAATCAACCAGTTCCAGCACCACCTCCTACACTACTACCACCCATACACCATCAGCACCACCTCCTCCAAAACAATCAATTTTAGATCGATTTCACCTGATTCAACTACAAACCGTAAACCTAGTGATGGACCAACGCAAAAATGTTCTCCAAAACCTAATCTCGAGCATCAAAAATGTTAGATTCGATTCAATTTGCAAATAAATTGCACGTGATTCCCTTTTCAAACCCAAATTTTGGATTTCATTCTTCTTCAGATCAATAATTGTTATTTTCTTCCTGTATTGACTCATAGAAATTGAAATTAACAGGTTGTTTTTACTTGATTTTAATTATGGCGGTGGTGGTTTAAAGATCTGATTTCGTATGTTGATCTAATTTCAATTGTCCTTGATTTGTTGATTTTATTGGATGTAACTGTTAATATTGGCGTCGGGAAGCAATTTAACGTCGTTATTGTTGGTGGCGGTGGTGTTTATTAGTTGCATTTAACTGTTGTTGTTGGTGTTTGTATTGATTTGCTAGCATGGTGGGCTGGGTTGCACAGACGCGGACACGACACGACGCTGACGCAGACACTACAAAATTTTCAAAAAACTAGGACGCGGACACGTATATACATATTTTATTTATATATTATTTATATATATAATCATGTATTTATACAGCAAAGTCAAGTATCTCGACGCTAAAAATTAGAAAATGATGTTACATATGTATAAATTTCAAAAGAAAAGAAGATCTCGTTTGTTTATACACGTCGAATGTCAAATAATCAGTCACTATTAAACACATAGCACAATCAAAATGCATTCTTAGATCAACACATATCCAACTAAGGGTATACGTGATGTCATTTCCAATTACAAAATCCTAATAAAGACCTAAATTATTGATCTAAATGTTTGTCTTTCTTCATTTGGTTAATAATAGTAAAAATAAAGGAAAAAGTTTATATGAAAATGAAAAAAAAAATGCGTCGGACACGCATCATCGCGGGTCCAAACCCGGATGCGCGCGGGACGCGCAGTAGGTGGTCGTCGGACATTGCGTCGTGTCAGCGTCCCACGCGCATCCCGTGTCCCCCGCGAGTCGGACGCGTACACGGCTCAAGAAATGGAGCGTCCGTGCAACCCAGATGGTGGGGGTTTTCATGATTGCACAGTGGATATCGAAGTCCCGAGTACATAAACCATTAATAAACAACCGCTTCAAATTAGGACCACAAATACTTAGATGCTGTATATCCCATCCACACCCTCTCAAACTCAACTCTTCGAGAACGGGGAAGCTGGAAAGCAACTTTGGAATCAAATGCTCATCCTCCAATACGACACCAAGTCGAAGGATCTTCAGCTTTGGAAAATTTACTGATTCAGGATGTCCAAGCAAAGACCCATTTATCTCCAAAATAGTCAGCGACTCACAAACAAAAAGGCATGGAGGAAGAGTAATACGACATTGATTAAGAACAAGCTCTTCAATTTTATGTTGCAAAACAGTATAGATCCATCCACTAACTCTAGAGCTATCAAAACAATAATCGAAATCGAGACAGAATTTCTTTATAGGCGGTGAATGAACACCTTGACGAAAAGACAGCACTCTATCCACAAATCCCATGAATGCTTCTGTTTCTTTTGGACGAACGCTCCTATAAGGAAAAAGAAAGTGCAAACCACTAACTATCACAAAGTAACATTATACTTCCGCAATGTTATGATGTTTTTGGTTCTGTTACTAATCATGGAGCCTAACTCGAGGAGTTTTCTGCTGAAATCTTTCTAGGAAGAAGGCCCTTAGGTTTGGATTTTGAGCATACTCTTCTATTTGATCCTCGATTTGGTTTAGACAAAGACCGATTAGAGCTACCTAACTCAAACTTATAAGAAACTAACTTAGATGTAGTGACCTCCTTTTCTTCTGCAAGACTATGAAAGTTGTTATGTGTTTTCACGTCGAAAGTAATCGATGGAAGCGACACAGATGTGATTAATTCTTCCTGTGTTGGATGAGGTTCTTTCTCAACCTCATCAACCTTTTTAAGACCTTCTAGAATCCCTGCAGAAGCGAGCGTTTCCTTGAGTTTCTTTGATTTCCTTTTCTTCTTAGACTTGGGACTTGGTTGGACCCTTTCATCACTTAATCTCATAGCTGATAGAAAAACAAAACAAAGGAAGTTACGGATTTTATTTTAACGTCTTAAAAAAATTATATTCACTGCAAAGCGTTAAAATAGACCAAAAGGAATTTACCTGTAAACTTATTCCAGGCAGTTACTCCAAGAAAGAGGATTTGGAAGGTGAATAAAATAAAGGGCATCATCTCAAACCTTTGACGAAGATTTTCAAGGTTATATCCTCTAAAGAAAACAATGATGGTGGACATCAGTAGTACCGCCACCATCACCTTCTTAATATTGTGCTTGTTCAGCCCCTGCTTCATTGTTGTTTTCTCTGCAGATGAAGTAATACAGCAAACTACTAGTCTAAGACTAAAAACACAAAGAAAATACAACTCAAAGTTGAGAAAACTTGATTTATATTTCGGAAAAGACGTGTAATTTTGAGGAGCTAAGAAAATAAGTTTATGAATGTGTGTTTCTCTACAATAATATTTGGCGTCCTTATATAGGCATACAAGACTAACCGATTCATACTGAAGTAATAATTCCTAAACAATAACGAGACTAGGAAAAAGAGATATTACAATCAGAAAACAAATTCCAACGTAAACCAGGAAAATTTACCCAAGAATTCGTCCAAAACCTACAAAACCGTGACCCTGTCTCATCACCTTCAACAGAAATACATTCCTTTGTTTGATATGGAATCGGAGTTTGGAGTCAATCATCCGCTAATTGAGAGTGAAGAACTAACAAAGTTGGATTAAGGGAGGACAATTCCGGTTCAGAGTGAAGAACTAACGATAGTGTTGTATTTTTAGACCTATGCCTTTGATTATCTGATAAGGACTGAAACTGACACTTGCACTCCTAGGCATTGTAAATAAACTCAAGCTGATATGCCTCCTTGTCTTATGAAAAATTCAATGGACTACAACATTAATACACCCCGAAAGATGTTTACAGGCTTGAAATTACAAGCATTCAGAAATAGAATAAACTGTTAGCAAATACAAAACAACATCCCTTTTTAATCACTGTACTAACAAAATTCAGTGATTGATCTTTCCTTACCCCACTGTGATGTTCAACTGAGGAATTATGGCTTCTATTGCACTTCGAGAGATTGTATCCGAACTAACTAACCCATTTCAGAAATACGCATAAGACATCTTTGAGTTGTTCATAATGTTAAAGATTCAACTAACTTGTTCTCTAAATGAAACAAGACTCCACGCATTCAGGTAAGCCTCTTGGAAACAATGATATCTCATCTATTACTTCCTTTTTGTAATTTGGATTCTTTGAAAAGAACGACATACCTGAAATTCCATCCGAACTTTAACTAACCATTTCAGCCGTATGTTTAAGAGATATTTGAGTTTCTGATTCCATACAACTGAAAGCTTCAAAAAAGTAATTCTCCAAATGTTTCAAGAGACATGAATTACACATTCATCTGAGCTTCTTGGAAACAATGACATCTCATCTGTAACTTGCTTTTTGTAGTTTGAATACTCAGAAAAAGACGACAGACCTGAAACTGTAACTCTTACCCTCTGCAAAACTCTTGCATTCTTCAGAAACAATCTTATCAAATCCTTCTCGAATTCGTTCCAGAAAAAACCGCGAAATTCAATTGACTTGAGATGTTGCAACAAACACTGAGGAATCAAATCTAATGACCAACCATCATTGTTGGTAGATTTATTATTACGAAATCCATCAACAAATACAAGTGACTCTAAATTAGGTGAGATATGGAGAAAGTTGAGTAGTATTCTAACAATCCAACAATGTAGATTACCCGCATCACGACATCCATATCCATCATACAGCCCTGCACTCATTATTTCCAAATGAATCAAATTGTAAAACGAAGGCATACTGTTATGGAAATGATCTTGATAGGAAAGAAGCTTTAAACTATTATCTGACATTGTTAGACGTTTCACATAAGAAAGACCACAGAAAAGTTTAGTTGCAAGACAACCAAGTTCACCCGTTTCTCCCATATCTGCTGAGCGTGAAAGAACAATTTCTGCATCAAGCAATGTTAAGAAATTATGCAGAACAAAATCCTTGGCAAGAACTGAAGAGTACTTGAATGACTGTAAATTTGGTGCATTTATCTGGAAATCGAAGTCCCGAGTACATAAACCATTAATAAACAACCGCTTCAAATTAGGACCACAAATAATTAGATGCTGTATATCCCATCCACACCCTCACAAACTCAACTCTTCCAGAACGGGGGAGCTGGAAAGCAACTTTGGAATCAAGTTCTCATCCTCCAATACGACACCAAGTCGAAGGATCTTCAGCTTTGGAAAATTTACTGATTCAGGATGTCCAAGCAAAGACCCATTTATCTCCAAAATAGTCAGCGACTCACAAACAAAAAGGCATGGAGGAAGAGTAATACCACATCGATTAAGAACGAGCTCTTCAATTTTATGTTGCAAAACAGTATAGATCCATCCACTAACTCTAGAGCTATCAAAACAATAATCAAAATCGAGACAGAATTTCTTTATTGCGGGTGAATGAACACCTTGACGAAAAGACAGCACTCTATCCACAAATCCATGAATGCTTCGGTTTCTTTTGGACGAATACTCCTATAAGGAGGCCTCCAATTGCGAAAATCAATAATTGGAATGGATGTCCATAAATACCTCCAATTTGTAGATAAAACACTTGTAGAAACAACATATTTGATGGGAATAAATGAGAAAATGTGATAAATTAGGGGTTCAGGTATCTTCCTGATGCTATCCATTTCCCTATCTCTTTTAGCATTTTTCCTTCTTATCATAATCTTATCAAAATTGCCTCACATACACAGTATAAGGAAAATTAAATTTGCAAATTTTGCAATTGAACCCTACCCTAGAAAAATGAAAATGAAATGCTTTGAAGTGATACAGCTGATCAAATCAAAAGATTCAACACAAGAAATAAATCATTCAATGATTACCTCAACTGATAAGAGTTTGACACAGCGAATTTCAAGTAGGTCGCCGGAGTAAGCCCTCGACTCCTCCGTCGTCTCTATTCTTTGGAGTCCTCTCGGAGAACAAGATGTAGAAATCTGAAATAATGGAAGTAATTTATGAGAGTAAAAACCAGTATTGGAAATTGCTTTGAAAAAAAAAAGCATCGGAAAGAGTGCAAGGTCAAGAGAGGCTGACAAGCTCACAATAGCTTCCCCAGATCGGTGGGTTTGACTTGAGGCAGCCTTGATTACGCGTGGCAGAACCAAAAACTAGGACGGACACGACAAGACACTGACGCGGACACGAGGCCAATATTATTGGCGTCCCAGTGCATATTTTAAGCGTGGCGTCGGCGTGGGCTGTCTGGCTGTCGTAGGCTCGGACGCGGACACGGCTCAAGAAATGAAAGCGTCCCGTGCAACCCAGGACCAAGGGATAGATAAGATGATTTGTTGGCACATTTTGGGCATGATTAATAAAGGCTGATACCGCAATTACCGGGGCTGATATCATTCAGCTAATCCAACGGTCAGGATCGCTTAAGATTATTTTGTCCTATATGAAATGGTATCAGCCCAAATAATTTGGTATCAGCCTATATCAATCCTGATTTTGGGTAGGAAAAATAAATTTTCACCAACTATTCATACTTTAAACTTTAAAGTCACACCACATGATCAAATCTTAGAATAACGGATCAACACAAAGTTTTGACTATACTTTTATTTTTTTTTATTTTTTTTTAATTGTAGATTTTAAAATCCCGGCGAGTGGACTCTTTTTTAAGGGCAAAGGGGAAACCTAATGGGTAAAGTTACAAAGCTACCCTTTCCCATTATAATTCTAATTACCCTAAATCAGTTTTCATTCTCTTCATTTCATCTTCTTCTCTTCTTCTTCTCCTCCTCAAACACATTACCGGCTCCTCCACGCCCCCCCCCAACCGAAACTCGTCGATTAATTCGTCGTAATCGTCGTTCAAAAGTTCCGATTAATCTTCAAAAATGGATCCGCCACGACCTAGGGCAAATCGTATGAAAGAAGCTAATCACCGAAAACCCAAATGAGTTAACCTGGGAATGACAAGTTTGGTTCAAAAGAAAGTAGAAGAAAAAACGGTTGAAGAAGAAGAATTCGTAGCCAAAAAACACGAGAAATGGTGCGATTAAGAAAGTAAGGGCATACTTAAACTCACTCTAGTGCTTCAATTTCATGTTTGCATGTCAAATTAGCTAGGTCGAAAAATCGAAATTGTGAATTGGCGGTTTGCGACAGGTAAGGTATTATGTTATCGACCTTGCCGACTTTTTTCATATTTGGGTTTGCGGCAGGCTCTTAGGTTGAAGATCATCTTGCATTGACTACTTATGCTTGGTACTTGAAGGGTCGGCAAGTTATTCAAACCAATACCCTGTCGGCGGCAGTATTTTTTGTAGCCGGGTTGGTTATACAGTTTTAATTTGTCGGCTATATTTCAAGTTTTTTGTGTCTCCTGATGCCTTGAATTTTAAAGCCGGAATAGTATTTGGATAACACCATGCCGGCTGTTTATTAGCCGGCAATGTGTTGGTAATGGACCTTGCCGACTGGTTTTGTGGAAAATCCTTGTATCTGTGTTCATGTTTGTTATAAACCCGACGAGGTTATGAATAATACCTGTCATACTGCTATTTAGCTAGGTATGTATTATTTTGTCGACCCTTCATTCGTTGTCAGTAGGCAATGTTATATTTGTCGACCTGAGACTTATAAATTTTTTCTTAATAGTTCGGGTTGCAAAGGCAAAGAAAGAAAGCTCACGAAAGCTCTTAGTCCTCCTTCAAGAACTCCTCATGTTGGTGAAAAACTCTTGACTTCAACACATCGAGGGGCATACGTTGTGTAGGAACGCTCAAGATACGTGTAGAATGATTCCGAACCACCATCGGAAATGTGATTCGATTGAGACTCGAGGATGAAGACCAATCAATTTTATCTGGTAGAAGAGGTGATGATGATGATGTTGATGAAAACACTTCGGCTGCTGGAGGAGGTAACAATGATGATGATGAATGCCTAATGTTGGAGGAAATGATGATGATGATGATGATAATGATGGTGATGGAGATAAAGATAAGGATATCGAAGAAGAAATTTTTGAAGAGGTAGTGGAAGAAGAAGAATAAGAAGAAGGCGATGGAGAAAAAAGTCAAGATAATGTTCAACAAATCGAAGCTTAAACTTCAACTGAAACCGGAAAGAAGAAGAGGGTGATCACTAAACCAGATAATTCCCACATGCCTCCCCCTCACTTGATGGTTACACTGAAAAAAAGTGAGCCTCCAAGGGGGACCCTAAGAGATGGTGGAAATGTTTTTTTTTTGATACAAAGACTCATGGGCATGTATGATCCATAATACTATCGTAAGTAATCTCAATCCGTCTTTGTTTTTTATTCAAGTGTGTATCTATCTAAAATTTGCGTCAAGTGTTTGTATTTCTTTTCATTTTGTTTTTTTGGTATTTAGGATCACAGGCATGCCGTCCGTCTCATGAGGCGCCAAGCTTCATGTTCAATGACTAAGACTACTTATCACTACAAAACAACACACAACTATTTGCATATACTCTCCAAACCTCATATCATCATACACTCCATCTAACTCACCCAATAGCTCTCTACAAACAAGAAATTGCATCATTTGATTCAAACGAATATTTGGCAATCACCAAAGCATGGTACACGGAAACTCGAGTTAGACGTCAATCCTCTGTAAGGGTGGATTCCGTAACCTTTTGGGCTAGGCTACACAACAAATTTAGCCAAGAATTTGGATATCCTAATGGAAGAAGTGTTCAACAAGTCCATGATAGGCACCTGGTCATCGAAAATGCGATACTTGCTTATTTAGCTATCCAAAATCCAATTTTTAACGCTCCCTACTTGAACTTGTCCATTGAACAATTTGTAAGTTTTTTTGTGGTTTATTTTACGTGATCAAAATAAGAAAAATAAGAAACCAAAAACAATTAACAACCGCTGCCTCCCCGGCAGCGGCGCCAAAATTTGATCGCGGTCGTAAGCGTCAAAAATAATTTACACTTTCTTACTACTCAAAATATAAATATAGTAAGGGCAAGAAAGGATCGATCCCACAGAGAGGTCTAGGTTGTCAAATTGTTATGGTTTCCTATATAAAACACCAAGGATTTTCTGATTTAAACGGAAATAAATAAAAAAGCAAAGCAAACAAAGTACGCAAATCAAGGATGTGAAAATATTGGATAAAGGTTTCATCTTCAATTGTAAACAAGTTTATGAATATATGAATAGAATTGCGTATTTAATCTCGCTATCATCAAAAGCCATAGAATACCTTATTGCAAGAATACTCCATAAATTTCAAAGTTCATCAACACACACATTAGGGTCACTGCGTATGTGAATTCTACCTAAAGAATAACCTAACGCCTTGCGCTAATCAAGTTCAATTCCTAGGAGCATTAAGTTTTAAATAGGCTAATCAATGCAATTGTAATACATTGCGCAAAACAATTCGAACAAAGGTCAATTTCTACATATGACTACGAGGATGTATCACTACAAACCCTAATCATATCATGCTACTCGTATTCAAGGTTATCGCTCGATGAAAATCCTAAAATAGCTATAGATATGGATGTGAGTTCAATCAATTCTAGACTCGACTAAACAAACATTCAATCATATTACAATCCATCAATCATGCAATTATTGTAACCCGTAGAAATCATACGATAATATTGAGAGAAAACTAATTCATAAAAATCATAACTTGGTTGCAAAATCCAACTACATCTTCAACCAATAATAAAAACTTAGGTACTCATATTCAAGGAGTTCATCACAAGAAGAAAGAGAAAACCTATCATGTTTCTAAACCCTAGAACCAAAAGTATGAGTTCTCCCTCATGGAGATATCAAAAGATATATGATTTGAGAAAAGTCTTCTCTTTTATAGCTCCACTCCTTCCAAAACTACGTTTTGTCTTCAAAGTCCATTAGTTGGAAATTCACCCTACCACTGAAGGGGAAACCCGTGTAGAAAATACGACCAAAACGGTCGCACGGAAGTGGGATTGTGGCGGAAATCGCTCAGGAAAGTCGCCCCGGAAACAGCTCCAGTGTGACGGGCAAAGTCCACCGGCCATCATCAACGAGTCAGACCGGGCGGGTCAACTCAGTCCGTCCGATCGACGGGTTGCTCGGTCAAGCTTACTGGCGAGTCGGGTGAGTCGAGGGTCGAGTCGGAGTCGGGAGTCGGATTTTGAGATCGAGCCGAGTGGTGAGTGGCTCAAAGCCATTGCACAGGCCTAAGCCTGCTGCACCATGTTTGTGCATCACTCCAGCCATAGTGGCTCATTCCGTAGCTCATACTTCCCCTACACAGTATAACATTCCATACAACCCATTTCTTTCTTGCAACATAACCAAGTGCTCCTCGGCTCCATAAATACGGTCCATACAAGCTTGTTAATGTAGCTCGTATCCTCCCTTATCTTGCGTGAAACTGCGGCTCTTACACCAGAACCAGCAATCCCCAAACTTGATTCACCTGTAACTTTGTTCTTCTCAGCATCTTCCACTCATTGCCAGGCTTCTAACTCAAGTCCCAGGCCTCTGCCAAACAACCACTGTAATGAGACTGGGAACCATCGCTAACCAAATGACTGACAAGGCCAAACAAGGCTGCAGTTTCTGGCACTTTTCTCCCGCTGGCCTCGGCTCTTGAAATATCACCACAAACCTTGTAAACAATCACAAGTCACAACTCCATTACAGCATAGCACAACCTGCTGTACCAATTCCTCCAATTCTGGCCAACTACACAGCACCCAGCTCTCCTTGTAACTCATATGACATAGCAATCATCTTTGCAAACCCTGTACTCTCACCATAACCAAAACTCCCCACAATTCAAGTTCACCCCAATATCAATACCAAGACACTCACACGCCCCACCTGACTTCTCAGGGACCATCATCTCTTCACAGCATCACCAGAACCTTAAGCCATCACTAACATTACCACCTGCTTCTTTTAGTTCACAGCCTTCTACCCCAGCACACCACTAGAGCATTACAGCTTCATGACGGGTTCCACCACTGCACTTCACTCCCAGCTACAATGCCACCTCCTGCAACTCTAGCGCCATTATCATCCCTGCTTTGCATTTCACTGCCACAAATCAGCTGCAACACAACCACCAACATCCCTGACAACATCAGATTCTTCTATTCACCACCCGAGCCACCATCAATTCATACGCAATTTCTGCAGACCACGAGACCGCAACTCCATCATCTTGCTCTTTGTATCCTTTCAACATCTTGTATCTTCATGCCAGCAGCTCCTTTGAATTTCACTTGTTTACAAGACTTGAGCTTCAGTTGAGAACTTTAATCAAGCATCGATGTGCGCCTGGCACGTGATACAGACATGAAGTCTTTGGTGATTTCTATCACCACTATACCTCCCCTCCGCATACAATTGCACATTCAAAAGAACCCATTACTCCATCCAATGTAAATTCCTCAATCATTCATAACCTTCATCACTTAGTCATCATCGTTTCTCAATAGAGTAGCGGCTTCATGGCTGATTTCTCGATCAAAACCTTGTCAAGTGCAAACCAAATCGAACCATATACTCTGCACATTATAGCCTCTCTTCATTTCCTCTATAGCTTAAGAACAACAACAATCCAGCATCACACTCATCCCAATCATGCAACAAAATCAATAAACTCCATCTTATTTTTCATGTATGCTCTTGGTTACGAGATCCGAGTTTCTTCTTCGATTCAAAACCCCGAGCTTATTATCACCAGCCAAACCCTTCACGATTCACGGCAAAAACCCATTCCGCAAACCTCAATTTCATCATCTTCTCTGGGTTCACTCAACCAAAGACTCAAAACTAACGAATCTGAACAGCAACAGGTTCTCTCTCTCTTCTCAATCTATCTCTGAATTTCTCTCAACACATCGATCTCCATGGCCGCCTTAATTTCCTCATTCGGTCCTTCTCATCTGTACTTCATTCGATCAACACCCACCTGTGAAATCTTCTTCTTCTCACTCTCTGGCTCTCGATTAACAAATACTGACATTCTTTCTTCCTCTCATTCAAGTGAATTGGTTGATAGAAATGAGAGAATACTCTCGAGGGTTTGGATAAGGGGACGGGTCCGGATCCGGGTGTTACTATGGGCCTAATCTTCTAGCATTTCTTATAAACACAACCTGTTTATCCCAATAACCATAACATGGTTGTCTTTAATACTTCCAAACAGAGTTGCCCCTTAACCTTTGCTAGGCTCCAAATAGTGTTCTCCATAGAAATGGCAATTACGCCCTTTTTGCTCAAGTGGGTGATTTTGCTTCTTTTCCTCCGTGCGACTCCAGAGTATCTAATAACTCAAAAACACGCGTAAAATACATAATTCACACGAAAAATAGCAAAGAAAGCATAAACTCTATATAGTAAATACGGTGTATTCTACACCTATCACATGCCGACCATATGATAGCCGGCATTGTAGGAAATATTTACATGCCGACCGTAAAATTGCTGGACCAAGATAGTCGACATAATCTTCATTCAAAGACCATTCGGCCTAAAAAGGGTCGGCGTGTTATTTATCCACGGACTATGCCAGCTAACCTTAGTCGGCATCCTATTCAAACCTCGACCAAGCCGGCGGATCTTAGTCGGCACCTTATTCAAACCTGGACCATGCCGACCATTCATATTTTCAAAACCAAAGTTTTTGATCGAAATCGAACTCATAAGACATATAAAAGGTTTAATCTACCGAATTCATAATTTCAAAATTTTAATCTAAACTCAATTAATTAACCTAATCAGAATTTTTAGTGTTATTTAAACAAGGGCATATTAGCCATTTAGAAAATACATGGTTAAGGGGTGGCTTCTTTTACTTCAAAATGTCTTGGGTTTGTCTCATTAGGTATACCCCAATTAATTTGGGTATACCCCAACCAAGCCAAGTTTAAAATATGCTACAAAGCCCAGATTATGGTTCTTCAGAAAAATTCAGGATCAAACACAAACAGACTGTGTGCAAACTAGAGCACAAACAACGCACAAACAACAGTACACAAGCCAACCGCAGATAGATATATTACAACAACAAACCACTAATCAACAACAACAACTAAGACACTAATTCTCCTCCTGAATAATTTCTGTTGAAGCAAAGGGTAGATAGCCGGTGGATTGTTCTCCCAATTGGTTGTTGCAGTTATGTATTCGAGCAAACTTAGCCAAAGCACCCGCTACTCTATTGGATACCCTATTGACATATCTAAACTGTACATCCACTAAAGCGTGAAAGATATTTATAGATTCAACCATCATTGGTTTATCCTCTCATCTAATAAAGTTTTGTTGATCTTTGTCATCAATTGCTTCCAGGATTTGTTTTATTATCCCCTTCTACTAGAATTATAAAAGACCTTTCCTCTTAATCCATTATAAAACTATCACATGACTAGTACTTCGCCCGATCAATATCTCTTACATTTCTTGTCCAGGCCACGGCTTCCAGGAATTATCCTACGTAGTTCCGTAACACAAGAGAGAAACCAGCCAAGTTAGATTCTGGGAGTATAAAAACATCAAAATTTAACTTAAACCAATCAAATGGAGGCGGACACCAACAAATTCTAAGATTAATGACTATATGCGTGCCATTATAACTATGTGCAATGTATCTATTATGAATACTTATGCGATGAGTGTAACAGAATTGAAAGATCTATTTGAATGATGTGCGGGATCTTTGAATTTTTTTCCTTCAAACATCTTCAAGCAACAACTTTTCCATAAGAACCGCATAGTTATCTGGCAAGATTCCTGAGATTTCTCCTTGTTGTCGATAGTAATGAGCTTTTGTCCATCCAAGATTGAACCCAATGAGTGATATCTTCAAAATTGTTAGCATCTTGTAGAATGGCATTCGAGATAGAAGACCACACTTCTACAGCCAAAGAACATTGAAATAAAAGATGCTTGATGGACTAAGCTTCACAAGAACAGTGAACACACATAGAAGCTTCAATGTGAATTATTCTCTGGTTTACCAACTTATCTGCCACAGGTAATATATTCTTTAGAAGTTTCCATAAAAACAACTGGCACTTATATGGAATGTCAATATGCCATATGATCAACCACATCTGCTGTTGTTGGGTTGTAATAATCCGATTATTCTGCTGCATTAGAATGGCTTTATATGTTGAAGCAACTGTGAATTGACCATTGTGAGTAAGTGACCATCGAAGCTGATCTGAAGCTGGTTGTGGAGGCAAAAAAAATATGTTGAATTTGCTGAAGTTGATCCATAGAACTCACTTGCTTAAGCTTATCGATCCTCCATCTTCTTGCTGAATGATCAATATACTCAGCGACTGTACCTTGAGAGTTGGGAACATTTAAAGGTTGATGTTGAAAATCCTGACGAGAGACTCTGCCAAACCACTGACCTTGAATATTAACTTTCAAACCATCTCCTATCTGCCAAATATGATATCGTCGAATCCATTTTAATCCTCTTTGAATACCATTCCATATCCACGTGCCTTGCCGTTTAATGTTACCATACAAAGGATCAACATTATGAAAATACCTTGCTTCAAGCAATTGCACCCATTTTGCTTCTTTGTCATTCAACATTCTCCATGCCAGCTTAGCAAGAACAACTTCATTGAGGATGCACAAATTTTTAAACCCCAATCCTCCCATTCTTTTTGGTGTAGTTAACTCATTCCAACTAATAAAGTATACTCCACGCTTGGAATGTTTATTCCACCAATAATTCCGCTGTAAAGACTCCATTTTTTTGATTGATTTATCTGGAATATGCATGCAACTCATCTGGTATTGTGCCATTGTTCCTGTGACCGCTTGAATTTGAGTGCTTCTCCCTGCTTGATTAATAAGTTTACCCTGCCATGATTGCAATCTATTCTCCATTTTAGTAACTTTGTCGGCACAACAAGCATTTTTGTTACGGCCTACAAATAAAGGGATACCCAAATATTTTTCTGCTAATGGCAATCGAGGCATCTGAACCAGATCAGAAATATTTTCCTTGAGTAAATTGAGAGATAATCTGCATCAAGTTCTGCATTGAAGTACTCGAAGCCACTGAAAATAAGATGCAGTCGTCTGCAAAAAATAGATGAGAAATACTTGGAACTTTCCTGGCTGGTTTTAATGGTTGGATTAAACCCTTCATTTCAGGGCGCAACATTACGCTAAAAGCCTCCATGCAATAATGAATATATAGGAGAAAGAGCATCACCTTGGCGAATTCCGTGTTGGCGAGAAAAAGGGGAGTAGGCGAACCATTAAGTAAGATTGAAATAAGCAGTCTTGATGCATTCATTAATTAAAGAACACCATTTATCATTGAAACCAAGACCTTGCATAATTTTGATAATAAACCCCATTCCATACGATCAAATGCCTTCGCCATATCCAATTTAATTGCTACTGCTCCTGGGTAAATCTTAGTTCGTTTCATGTAATGAATAACCTCATGTGCAATTATTGTATTGTCTAGAATGTTACGGCACTGGTACATAATTTACCAAGGGAAATAATCTTTGAAGTAACTTCTTTAACCTATTAGCTAATAATTTTGAAATGATTTTATAAGAAATATTGCATATGTTAATTGGTCGAAAATCTGAGGGAGTTTGTACACACAATTTCTTTGGTATTAAAACTTGGAAAGTATGATTAAGTTAGAGGTGTCAATAAGGCAGGTGCCGCCTAAACTGTCGTCCGAGTGATGAGTGCCAATTATTGCATATTTCTACATCTTTTTATTGGCATTTAATCCATCTTTTGTGCTTAGAAATTAGATATTATCCTAAATTCTGTATTTTCTTTGTTTTCAAGAATAAATACTTGTACTAATTAATTTTGTGTTTTTAGGTAGTAAATAAAGATCGGAGAAATTTAGGAGCCAAAATAGCGAGGAAAATTGGAGACGAGCGTCTATGGGCAGAAATCCCACGACCCGTGTGCGCATCGGTTGTGACAAGAAGCAACCCATTTACAAAGATATGGGCTTGAGCAATCCAAGACCCGATCCATGAACCGAATCCAAAGCCCATTCCATCCTGAGCCGTGAGATTCGATCCATCATCCGCATCCAACGGTCACTGCGTCCCTCACATCACCATTCGCTGCATCCGCCCAACACCACAACCACCTACACCTTCACCCATCGAACCAAACACCTCCTTCCTCATTTCTCTTTTCTCTCTTCCCAGACAAAACGAGCACCATCTCCTTCGCTTGAGCCCGGTTGCGAACCACCTCACCACCTTCACCATCTCCTTCTCCGACACAGCAGAAGCCACAGCCGCACCACATCCGCCTTCTCCGCCACTCTAGCTCAAGCCATCTCCCTCATAGCTTCTCCCATACCCTAGAAGCTAGGTTTGAGATAGTTGGAGCTAGGGTTTCTCCAACAAGATCATTAATGGCTACCATAGCAGATTTGGAAGAGGGAACATGATGGGATTTGCATTAATTGCAATTTCGAGTGATTGGGAGGTATAAAACCGAGTTGTTCCTCATCTGAGAATCTCTCCTAAAATTTTTAGGGTTTTTTTGATTTGTAATTTATTTTCAATTCTGTTTTTAGTATTTGCATAATGTTTTAATTCACTCTGCTAGGGTATAGAGGATACCCTTAATCTTATGTTGAGTTGATTCTTGTTCAAACCCTTGTTCTTGTTGTGCTTCAATGTTATAGGAAAATTGAATTAGCTAATTGAGTTAATTGACTGTGATTAGATGTACGTAAGAAGACATCTAATACTAGGGGTGAGTTAGTAAAGAGTGGCTAATGCATAATCGCTTGTATCCTTCCCTGGAAAGAATCAAGAGCACAAGTTGAATAGGTATTGCCTTAGCATAGGATTAAGTGGTGGAATCAACAGCCCTAGTGTTCTCTAACCTTTTTACAATCTGTTTTTGCAACTTAGAAATACAGTAACAACTCCTTGTCGTATCGACACCAAAACAAACCATATTTGTGTTACTCTCCTTTAGAAATCAGTTTAGTGAAGCTTTAGATCAACTTTACACACTCAAATCTCTGTGGTTCGACCTGTACTTGCCCTGCCTCCAATAGGCACTGTGCACTTGCAGATTACATTGTAGGCAAATCACTTTTATTAGCCTACCAAGTTTTTGGCGCCGCTGCCGGGGATTTGGTAGTAGTTTAGTTGCTCACTAGCTTTCTTTACTGAATTTCAGTTCACCCTTGTATATATATGTGCTTTGAATTAGAGTTTTTAGTCCTTTATTAGTGTAACTTAGTTGTTATTTTTATATTTCTGTATCTTCTATTGCATATTGTTCATTCTATCATTGCATTTTAGTTAGCTTTTCTTAATTGCATGTCTGCATTCTCTTAGTGCTTCTGACTAGTTTACATCTTATAATATCCTACATTTGTAGCTTAGTTGTATGTTTTTGTCAAACTCCTTGCTTTTGTAGTAAAACCATTATCGGCAAGCTTGAACTCAAGTCTGCCTGGCTTGATATGTCACTACTCAGCTGCATTGCAACATCCCTGTGATTAATTGCTAAAACCATTATCTGTGATAGCTGAATCTTGTGTAGTGGTGGGTGTTACTTGAACTACATTATTTCAGTTCTTTTTGTTAAGCTCTGCATCTCTGTATCATTGCCTTGTAGTGTAATTTAGTGTAATCATCTTATCGACTCGAAACTCCTTGCTTCACTGTGCATTCAGAGAACTAACTCTCCCCTGTGAGTTCAGTGCATCTTGCTGCAAAAGTCGGGAGCATAAACCCAAGGAAGAGAAGAAAAGGGCGCAGGATAATTGTGGAAGTGCCTAAACCCGATTTTTATCGGTGGTATCACTCTCTAACCCTGCTGCGTGTGATGAATATGTGTATGACACACCATGCCTGTATGATAAACTTGAGCTTTGCAAAACTATGATCATCCCCTGCAATTCATAGTATTCATTTGAGTGCTTCTTTGATAGCTGAATAACATACATACTAGCTGAATTTGCTATATCTTTGTGCTGACCTGTATGCATATGTGAAATAGTTGCCACTTCCATGAGCCTTGCCTCCGGTTGTGCAATCTTGCCTTGTGAATTAGCATGTCACCTTGAAGTTTGTGTGGACAATTTCATTTGCTAGTTTTGAATTCCCATAAGCTTACTCCTGAGGAAGTTGAATTAAACCATCTCTGTATGTGCCTTTGTGAACCATGCTTGCATGACAAAATAGTTACCCTGCTGAGCAACCATCCCAAATTGTCTGTCAGACTAGTTGCTTGAATATCTCTGTGACACTTGAGAAAATTTTGTAAAACTGAAATGTGTGTTGTTGTGTAACCTGTGCATTAAACATTAGCTGAATTAGTTACATTTTCACTGTGAAATCTTGACTTCAACAGCACCTGTGATTAGCTCCAGCCCCTGTAGCTGTTGAGTTTGAGCTGCAACTTGGATAGCCAAGTTAGCTGATAACCCAGTTTGACATCAACTTAATTGTTGACATCAACTGAAAGTGAGTTGACACCATATGCCCTGTACCTTTATGCATGCTTTACTACTGCAAACCAAACTCCATTGTGAGACCTTGTATGAGATGTAGTCTGCCGATTCTTTGTCATCTTGCACTGTTGCCATGTGCCCACAGGCATATCCTGTGTGAAAATCGAAGTCAATCGAACCAGTTGATACTGTCTCATATCAAGTTGGTTTGTAAAGTTTTTGAAAGTTTATTGCTCATCTATACATCATTGCATCTGTGAATCATATCCATCTGTTGCATACGCCTGCAATTTTGTGCATAAACCGTGAATCCTTGGCTTCAACAAAGCTTTGTGCTCACTTCATCCTGAATTTGTTGAGGCTGAGCTGCAACTTGGATAGCCAAGTTAGCAAATCACCGACCTGTTGACATCAACTATGCATCTGTGCATGTCGAGTGTGTTATGAGAGTCTTTGAAATTTCGTGTACGAATAGCTTGCTTATCTCGTGCATTTGTGCATCGTGAACCAATATCTGCCCAATTTGTGTGTGGCCTGTGATGCTTGAATGAGTGTTGAGTAATCGAATTTGTATTAGCAGCTCGCTTGTTGTCTTTCACACACAAGCCAAAGACGTGCTTCACCTTGAGTGAGCATAACCCAGCCTGCCCTATGCACCTTACACACTCTCTGGCTTTCCTTGTGCATAACCTGTGCAATGTTGTGCATAAGATGTGATGTGCATAAGTTGTCTTTGTGCATAATCGATCTTGTGCATCTCTTCACAGAACAACGAGGACTCTGTGCTTGGTTCTAGAATTGGTGTGTCATCTTTGTGAGTTTTGGTTATACGTTTTTGAAATTGATTGGTTGTGTGCATGTTAATATGATCGATGTGCTAGCTAGGCTATGATTGTGTCTTTTAGAGACCAAACAAATCGACTAGTTAGAATCCGCCTGGACGATATTGTCAACATACCCAGCTCTTCCACATAAAGCCCAGACCCATCAGAAACTATGGGTGATGATCTAAACCAACCCCGTAGTCTCAAGGACTAGATGTACCCAACTAGGGCAAGCCATCCTCTTGCATCATTACGCGGGTGATCTTTGATCGGTTGAATCGAAAGCAAGCACCATTCACATGTTGCCGTGTTTAGAGGGGTTGATCTTTAGAAAACCCTTACCACCATGTGAGAGATTTTGAAAGATATTTGTGGGACTGCGTTTTAACCAAATGCCGAAGAGTCCTCAAGGCGAGATTGTTTCCTTTTTCTCAGAAAGAAAAAGCCAAGTCATGGCTTCATGCCCTACAACCACAGTCCATTAGAACATGGGATGATCTTACAAAAGAGTTTTTCAAAAAGTTTTTCCCAAACCATGAATTAGACGACGACAATTCGCCAAAGTCTAAATGGTTTTGTGCAATTAGAAGACGAAACTCTAGCAAAATACTTGGAGAGATTCAATGAATTATTGCTCCAATGTCCCCACCATGGTTTTGAAAAATGAAGACTCGTGCAAATTTTGTATGAGAGTCTAGATGTTAGGACCCAGAACTACAGTCGAGTCAATGTGCAATGGTGCATTTATTGACAAAAGTGCTGATGAGGCTTGGACTTTCTTAATCGAAGTCATTTTGAAAAAGACTCAACAAAGGAGTCCATCCGTAAACCAAAAAGGACTACCTGCACGGGTAATATTCATAGAATCGAGTCTGACTTTGAGGGAAATGCAAAAATGACATTTTTGGCCCGGAGAATAGAAGTGCTTGAGTTACAGAAGAATGTAAAATCTAATGCCCCTACTCTCCATGACCAAATTGAAATGGCCACTTGTGCCGTATGCCATAGCTCGACCACTTAGTGGACATTTGTCCAGACACATGCATTTCAAGAGTCGAAGCCAAAAGCAAGCCAATGCATTGTACCATAGGTAAGAGAACAACAACCGTATTCTCAAACCTACAACCCGGGGTGGAGGAATCACCCTAACTTCTCATGGTCTAAAGGGCACGTACAAGGGGGAACAACAAATAACAACCAAGGATACTCATATCCTAGAAACCCCAAGTACAACCACACCCTGCACCACTGTAGAGAAAAAGCCTAGCTTTGAAGAGGCGTGCTTTGGTATGTTAACCCAAAATCTTTCACCTAGGGGTTTAAAGGCTTAGTGCATACGCTAAATGCATTCGAGAGACCAAATGGCAAGTGGTATAGTTAGGATTTCTTAATTTTGTTTCACTTGAGGACAAGTAAAATTCAGGTTTGGGGGTATTTGATGAGTGTCAATTATTGCATACTTTTACATCTTTTTATTGGCATTTAACCCATCTTTTGTGCTTAGAAATCAGATATTATCCCAAATTCTGTATTTTCTCTGTTTTCAAGAATAAATACTTGTACTAATTAATTTTGTGTTTTTAGGTAGTAAATAAAGCTCGGAGAAATTTAGGAGGCAAAGAGCGTAAAATTGAGACGAGGTCTATGGAGCAGAAAGCCACAGCCCGCGTGCGCATCAGTTGCAACCCAACAAGAAGCAACCCATTTACAAAGATATGGGCTTGAGCAATCCAAGACCCGATCCATGACCCGAATCCAAATCCCATTCCATCCTGAGCCGTGAGATTCGATCCATCATCAGCATCCAACGGTCACTGCGTCCCTCACATCACCATTCGCTGCATCCGCCCAACACCACAGCCACCTACACCTTCACCCGTCGAACCAAACACCTCCTTCCTCATTTCTCTTTTCTCTCTTCCTCGACAAAACCAGAGCACCATCTCCTTCACCCGACCGGTTGCAGAGAACCACCTCACCACCTTCACCATCTCCTTCTCCCGAGCCCAAAGAAAGACCCACCACTGCACCCATGGCCCGCCTTCTCGCCACTCTAGCTCAAGCCAACTCCCTCATAGCTTCTCCCATACCCTAAAAGCTAGGTTTGAGATAGTTGGAGCTAGGGTTTCTCCAACAAGATCATTAATGGCTACCAGAGCAGATTTGGAAGAGGGAACATGATGGGATTTGCATTAATTGCAATTTCGAGTGATTGGGAGGTATAAAACCAGTTGTTCCTCATCGAGAATCTCTCCTAAAATTTTTGGGTTTTGATTTGTAATTTATTTTCAATTCTTTTTTAGTATTTGCATAATGTTTAATTCACTCGCTAGGGTATAGAGGATACCCATAATCTTATGTTGAGTTGATTCTTGTTCAAACCCTTGTTCTTGTTGTGCTTCAATGTTATAGGAAAAATTGAATTAGCAATTGAGTTAATTGACACGTGATTAGATGTCTTGTAAGAAGACATCTAATACTAGGGGTGAGTTAGTAAGAGTGGCTAATGCATAATCCCTTGTATCCTTCCCTGGAAAGAATCAAGAGCACAAGTTGAATATGTATTGCCTTAGCATAGGATTAGGTGGTGGAATCAACAACCCTAGTGTTCTCTAACCTTTTTACAACTGTTTTTGCAACTTAGAAAATAAAGAATAACTCCTTGTCGTATCGACACCAAAACAAACCATATTTGTGTTACTCTCCTTTAGAAATCGGTTTAGTGAAGCTTTAGATCAACTTTACACACTCAAATCTCCGTGGTTCGACCTGTACTTGCCTGCCTCCAATAGGCCTTTGTGCACTTCTGGATTACATTGTAGGCAAATCACTTTTTCCAGCCTACCACTGGCCTGTATAAACAGGCTAAAGCCTAGCCTGGCCCACATCAAAGTATCCTAGGCCGGGCCCAGGCTCTATGGCAGGCCCAGGCAGTGTCAAGTTTTAGGCCTCCTAGCCTGCTTCGGCCAGGCCTGCTTCAGCTTGGGCCTGTGTGAGCCTGCCTGGCTAGGCCTGCTAGGGCATGTATAGTTAGACATATGACATATATGTATGAGTTTATTCGCTTCAAAAAAATCTCTGTGTGGTGGATCGAACTCGTGCGCATGAATATTAACATAACTTCGAAAGGGGACTACGACCACTGATCTACAACTAGTTTTGTGTCTATTGTTTTCATATTGCAACTTATTTTTTAGGTTAATAATTACAATTATTTAAATTTTAACTTAGTCATTTGTAAGGGATTTCATTTATAGTAGATATAGATATAAAAATAGAAATGTATACGATCTTTTCATGCTTCAAAAAAAAAAGTGTAAGATCTTTTCCAATTAAATAGGGCATGTTTGAATTTTGAAACTAGATTTCCAAAAACGTTTCTTTATAGTGGTGGTTTCAATAAATATTATATCAGTATTTTATTTAAAGTAAGAAACAAAAAAGAACTTATTTATAGTAAACATGCATTATTGATTAATTATTCTTAGTTATAGCTAATTATAAGTTGCCTAATTTTTAGTGTTAGACGTTAATTATGTGTTGGATTTTTAATCTCATTACCTAAAATAGAAATTATCTCACTAATGGTTAGCTTTACCTAAACTAAGATAATATAGTATTCTCATTTTGAACACGAAGTCAGTGGCGTACAAATGGTTACACGAGAGTTATGTTATGCTAAGTTGTTGATGTCTCTTATTCGAGACCCCCTCGGAACAAAATTTTTGAAGATTTATACCCTCCGAACAAAAAAGGTTAGCCCGGTCTTGCCTGGACTGGTCCGGTTTAAGGCAGGCCTAGCTCAGGCCCAGGCTGGGCTCACATATAGGCTTTCCAGGCCAGGCTCGGCCAGGCCAGTTTATGAACATGCTAACCTTGGCCAGGCCGACCAAAAACAGGCCAGGCTGGCGTGTTTGACACCTCTAGATTAAGTTGTGGAAGCAATTTACCAGATTGAAAAATTGTTGTACCATAGCCACCAAATCTTCCGTAATATCATCCCTAAAGATAAGTTTGATAAAATCCGGCTTGAAATCCATCCGGGCCAGGGGCTGCCCAAGCTTTAATTTGGTGAACAACCTGTTTGATTTAGTTTGTAGATGGAAGCTTGCAAATCTGTTCGTTTTCTTCCAACGAGATACAAGGAGTGATCAAATTAAATATCGCCGAGTCTTGAGGTGGATGGCATGAAGTCTTAATAGAACTGAAATGTTGAATAAGAAGCTTCTGAATATCCTCCCTGGAAGAATACCATTTACCGTGTTCATCTCTGATAGAATCAATCGATTTCTCCTCCCCGATAATTGGCTTGAGCATGAAAGGCTTTAGTATTTCTATCTTGACCATGAAGCAGCTTATCTCTTGATTGTTGGTAACTAATATCAGCTTTGACATTGTACCAATGTTGAAGACTTTGCTGCAGCTCTAGAATAATGTCCTGAGATGTATTTGTTGATGCTTGAGCTTCATGCAATTGCTGTTGAACCATTTTAATACGATCATCAATATTTCCAAAATGTCGTTGCTTCCATTTACTAAGACCCATCTGCACCTGCTTCAATTTCTTAGCAAATTGTATAGCTGAAGAACCAAATTGAAATTTCCCCCATTCTTGGTGAACCAAATCCTTAAAAGTCTCATGCTTGGTCCATGTCTCATACAACCTAAAAGGTTTCTGGGTTTTGAGAAATTGAGGTTTAGTAGTTAATAAGATGGGAGCATGGTCGGATCCCAAAGGGAGGAGATGATTAAGAAGAGCATCTGGAAAAAATGAAATCCATGAAGTAGATGCTAGAGCTCTGTCTAACCGGGTTTGAACTAACTGGACAGTTTTTCGCTTGTTGGACCAGGTAAAAGGATTACCAGTAAACGGAACTTCTTGAAGACCACACATACTAATAGTTTCCTGAATGATTTCTGGCGTGTAATATGTATGTGTAGAAAACGAGTTTCGTTCATGACAAGACAAAGTGACATTTAAGTCACCAATAATGACCCATCGCAAATCCATATGTTTTCCCATATCAGCAATAATCTGCCATTGAGATTTATATAAACAGGTAAGCACCCATTGTGATTTTCAGGACTATTATGCAAAATAAAATTAATCATATAATCTGTGAAATGCAAGAGTTCTATCTTAAAACCATCTTTCCATAAAGCTGCTATGCCTCCAGCCTTACATTTATTATTATGACACCAAATGTTTGGGTAATTCATGGTATGCAATAGAAAAGATGCATTTTTATTTTGTTGTTTAGTTTTGGAAAGAAAAATAATGTCAGGGCTATATTGATGAATGCAATATTTTAAATGATTCATAGTATGTTTATTTCCTAAGCCCTGAACATTCCAAGCAAGTATGCGCATTGTGACACAACAATAAAAGTTGCTAGGAATGTAAAAACCAGTAATAAGTTGGGAAACAAAACTATAAGTGAAAGAGAAAACCTGATCTTCCTTCTCTATGAAACGATTCCCAGAGTAATGTTCCAAAATATTGTCCCAGTCTCCTTGCTGAGGTATTGTCCTGTAAAAATTTGGATGCATTTGATGTTCAGTTCCATAATAGACAGATTGCATGTACTCCTCCTGCTGAGATCCACTCGAAAATTGTTGTTGATAGAAACCGGAAAATTGCTCTGGAACCGGACTTGCATGAACTGGTGCACTAGCAGAGCTGCTTGCAATTGAGCCATCTCTAGTACGTTTATGCCTTCTTCTTGTCAGAGGATTGACTCCGTGATCAGATGCAATGTAAATTGTAGAGACATGATATCCATCTTCTAGAATTTGAAATGGCTTTTTTTCCAACCTCTTCTTACTTCTAGACTTATTAGGAGAAATAAAGATCTTTTCCCCCTGCTTATATTTAGGATTATTAGCTCTGGGGTCAATAACCTCACCAAAATCTTCTCCAAATTTAAAAACAAAACTAGCAATTAATGGTCTGCACATTTTCTGCTTTATCTGAACATTCATTTTCATCATGAGCTAGAATTAAACATGCAGGACAAAGATTTTTTGGTTGTCGTTGAAAATAAATGGGAATCCAGTGAGTTACATTAGCTGCATTTTCTGTCATTATGCCTCTTAACATAGCATTATAAATATTAAACTCTATAAGAACACTTACAGCATTGGTATCAGTGGGATTACCATCTTTTGGAATGAGCTTTAAAGGATTACCAAGAATGCTTGCAATTTGATTTTCAACTTCCACATTAAGAAATTCTGGTGGCAGCTTCTTGATATCAATCCAAAATTGCTGAGTTGAAAAATCAATGTCTTCTAGGATTAGAGAAGTATTCCATTCTCTGAAGATAGCTAGGTAGCCATCTACAGTCCATGGACCTTGTTTCAAAACAGCATTGTAGCTATCCCAATCATAAAACCTGAAGATAAACATATTAGTGAAAACATATCTTATAACATAACATTAGCTTCTCTTATGCCAAAAACTTGACAATTCCTTCTTACTAGAAAGCAAGTACTACGCACTTACAACTAGTGTTCGTCTGTGTATTATCTTTAGTCATACCTAGAGTCCTGCTGTGGACTGTGGATTTACACCTCATTTGAGGATTTTTATGGGTCCATTCCATGGATCCTAGTAGCTTGCACATTTGCTCGAGAAAAATTGGTATGCGTCCAATTCCAAACAACAATTCCTAGCGCATTTCCAAGAGCGTTTGGGTATCCAAAATCAAATCACTTCGGATTTCTTTGCCAATCTGAATGACTATGTTGGTTGCCAATCTGGAACTGAAGTGCTACACATTGTTGGTTGCCTTTTAAGAGAGGAAAATCAACAACGGCTATCCGTGTTTTTGGGTGAGTTTGATAAATTAGCCGGCCTGACACTTAGGAGGCTCAAGTCTTTGTCATTGCCTCATTTCCAAAGATGGCACATTGAGCTCGCGGAATGCAATCGAGGAGTTATCTCTTAACCCCCTAGGTGATTTTCTCTCATAGACTCGTACTTTTCATTTATTAAATCTTATGTTAACTGTAAACATTACACTAGTTTTTGTTTTATAAATATTAATGCTCAAGAATTCCACAAAACGCAATGAATTAGATTAATTCATAGTCCCTGGATTTTTTTAGATCAATCAGGACTCAAAATGATTTTCATTGTTACACGCTAAGGTCATTTCATCAAGTACAAATGAGGTCCGTCTAGGTCCAATTTGTCAAACTACTTGGCACATCAATCAAATAGGGGAAGGGGAAAATCATCACACCAGTCCTGCCTCCACCTACCCTCTCTGCTGATATGTGGTTGTCTTGTGTCCATATCGTCTCTCTTGAGCATCAAAGTCAAATCGTATACCATAAGATATAAAAATCCCAATTTTCATTGTAAGTACAAAAAAATAAAAACAACAATCTACCCTTCTCTTTCTGTCTTGAAACAAGTGTACTGTACCATACAAGCTTCTCCGCTTACCTCACTTCCCTTGCAATCTTCAAGTCTCTACTAGTCTACTCTAATTTTTTTCGTTTGATTACTGAATGAACTGTTGATCTAAGCTATTAGTGGCTGCTAACTTTGATTTCATTGATCAAGTTGCTGTGGATGTGTTGTGTTTCTTTCACATAACTACTACTCAAAAGTACCAAGGAATGACTTCAAAGAGCTACGCATTAGAAAAGGTTAGTCTAGTCCTCAGCATCACCTTCATCTTATGTACGTCTTTTTATTCCATTCCTGCATATCGTTCAGTTCTTGGAATCAGTAGATTGTATTTTGCGTATCTAAAGGTGAGATAAAAGAGAATTTTCTGATATTGTTGCATTGATGTTTGTATTATCAGGAAGATATTGAGATACTTTTGAGAATAATAGGAGTTCAAAAACAACATCACCATATTGATAAAGCATTAACAGAACTTGAGAACCCGGCAAAAGGCGTTATTGAACAACTCCAAAAAGATATAGATGAGAAAGAGAAGGAAGTTCAGGGTCTTGAGGATCTAAACCGAGTCCTAATTGTCAAGGAGCGATCCTATAACGATGAGCTTCAGGAAGCTCGTAAACTACTCATCGGGGTATGTAATAGCAACTGCTTAATTTAAGTCTTTATCATTGTTCAACTTTGACAAACAATCTAAGTTACTGAATGATTTTTTAGATATTGGGTTCAGAGAAAGTAGCTGAACATACTGTAATTGGAGTAAAGAGAATGGGAGAAGTCGATCCAAGACCCTTCCAACTTTATGTTGAAAGGATATGTAATTCTAACAATTGTGATCGGATAGCAATCCTCCTCTGTTGGTTTTGGCAGAAACGGGTTCAGGATGTGAATTGGCATCCTTTCAAAGTCATCCGGGATGGTGATAAGCATAAGGTTATAATAACACATCACCAGTACTACTTTTAGGTATCATTTTGAATTTTCCGTTTGTTTTGAACTCGTATAAATTTTGCAACGCAGGAAGTAATTGATGATGGGGATGACAAACTGAAGGAACTTAATGAGCAACATGGGCATGATGCGTACAAGGCAGTGAAAAGAGCAATGGAAGAGATGAATGAATACAATCCCAGTGGAAGGCAGATAATGGAAGAGCTTTGGAATTTCAGAGAGGCAAGGAGAGCAACTCTTAAAGAAGCAATTTGTTGTCTGCTAAGCCTCACCGGCCCATAAGCAAAAAAAATGGACTCATAAGCAATTTTTTGGTTGATAAGTATAATAGCAGGCAGTCCTGAGAGCTGTACAACATCGACATAGCTCGTTTTTTGTTATGGTGCACTGAGATGTGTCCAAGGCTCTTGCAGAAACCTTAGCTGTAATTAATCAGGTATAGTGTAACATTGCAAGTCTATATAGAAGCTGGAATGACTGTACTGTAATACGTTTTTAGCTCATGAATATAAAGTGGTTTCAATATGGATTTTTCTCCTGAGCTTTATAAGCTTACCGTATAGATTGGTAGGGTTGTTATGGTTACCAGTTGAGGCGCCCATCAAGTAGGGATTTCTGTTCAATCTACCTGGATCCTCCCTAAAATCATCTGACTAGAATATGGGTGTAAGTGATGTCAGGCCAGTTGATAGTGCAAATTAATCCGCTTCGCCCCGTGTTTGATGGTAGCTTAAATAATAGTGCAATGGGTCAATAATTTTCCTTTCAATGAGAAAAACCAATGGTTACAAACAGCCATACGAATTGATAAAATTGCCCCTATACGGAAAGTCTCTTCTACCAGGTAAGATTTTGAAGGAGTTTTCACCATTTGACAAACCAATTGGATTAAGCCTGGCCTCTTTCCACTACAATCTAAAACAGGAACTCTTAATAACATATATTACCTCTGTTTAAGTACCCATTATTGGTAAATTCATCAAGTAATTAGTAATGTGAAATGAGGTTTTGACTGATTGCAAATGACAATCCACACCTGTACCTTCAAATCTTATCCGAAGCGTAAAGTTTATTACAGCAAATTAGAACACGTACCTTCATATTCGCTATAATAAAGTTTGTTTACATCAAGTTTATTACGCTTTGAATAAGACTTGAAAATACATGTGCAAACTGTCATTTCATTTGCAATCAGTCAAGTAACATGAACTTTAAGGTGTAAGAATTCCGCTTCTGGTGTGACTTTAGCTCGTCTCCAAAGCTTTACCACTTTGAGCTTTCACACAGATTTGGGAGCAACAAAGCTGATTTTACAGAATACACACAGAGGCTTCATCTGGGAGCCTATATAATAAGAAGAATTCTGCTCATACTCTTTAGAATCGTTTAATACCTTTCTTGCTACTTATGCAACATATTGCAACTAAAACAAAGTTCTACATTCATGATTATTACTTGCATCATTGCTGAAATTAAGTGCCTACTACATGCTCTCTTTACCATTTTCTGCCAAATAATAACATGGCAGCAGGAAGCACAGGCACTTAAAGAAGCAGTGATTGCTAAGTGAAATGAAATGAAAGTAACAACAAGAAGCATGGATGATTACATATGAGCTAAAACAGTAAAAAACTATACCCCTTCCACAGATACAGGTCCAATTTAAAGACAGAGAATTGACTGCAGCTCAGAGGAGAGAAATAAAGAGGGGAACGTGGGAAGGCTCAAGGAAAAGTCCAAATACAGTAGCAGCTTTAATCTACCATCTTTCACTTACATATTTTAGTAGTTCAACAAAGAAATAATCACTAACACACTCCTACACAACAATTGAAGGGCATATGATGTCTGTACCCCTGTAAAAACAGTATCTCTACACAGACTATGTTGGCAGGTAAACTTGGAATGACTTTGCAAACAGAACAAATTCAGTAACAAAATAACTTGGAGATAACAATACAGGTTTAATAAAATTAATCTAAGAACAGAATAAGTCCTGAACAAAATTAAGCAGTGTTCTTAGACTATGTTCATAGATTACATTGGTGCAGATTAGTCTAAGAACACTGCTTATGATCTTCTAAATGAGATTGCCAGATAGTGCTATAGAGACTTTATTGTTTCTTACATTCCACCAAAAATAATATAGGTAGTTTGCTAAAAGTCTATGAACACTGTTTAATATCTGCCAAATGAGATTCATGCTTACTACTTGTTCAACAAAAACCACAAAATCTTGCAAAGATGCAAATAATGTAGCTGCACATGAGTTAAGATTCTCCTTAACTATCAGATGCCCTTGCAAAGATGCATACCACAAAAAGTATTGTTTTACTAATTGGACCAAACATTGATGATTATGAACTTCAACTTCGGAATTATCCTCCCTCTATTCCTGTGAAGTGTGTCCATCGCATGACTAAATTACTTATTGGTATATCCAGTCCTAGCTAATCTAATGCAAATCGATGCGAATGAATTCACCAGTCTCACACAAAGCATACACAATTTCAAATAAGCAGAAAAGAAAAGTCCTACATAAAGTACTCTGCAATGCGTGTTAAATGTCATTTAAGGACACATTACACTTCTTCAACATAATTGATGTTCATGCACTCCTATATTTACATATATAAGAACTACCAAAAACATACAAGAATTACTTAGTTGGATAGATGGTGGAGCTTCGGATCAAGATATGCATGCTTACAAGATTTCACTGTTGTCAATGCCACTTTCCATATAAGAAATGAACGGTTAAAGACTAGCCCTGTACCATTTCTTTCAAAACCTAGATTACATGATATGAGGTAATTGTTCTGCAACAAACTACGTAACAATGTCATGAGTTATCAAGTAGATGGGAGTAACTTGGGCAACAGAATTGATTCGAGAACAAATATGCACGAAGATATCAATTCAAGCATAATTAGCTTGAATTAACTATCAAGCACCAAAATATTACTACAATCAATAAACTAAAAACATTTATAGATGAAGTAAATTATACTAAATATTTGTTAATATAAGACCCATAAAAAAAAAATTCTCTAACAATTGAAATGTGAATTCCAAACTGATTTTTCTTTGCTTAAAGAGGAAGTTTGAAATACAAAAACTAAGTGAAATTTTGAGTAGTGAGTGAGAAGCTAATGTCTAAATTATTTGAATCAAATCTGAATTATGCAGGGAGATATCAATTCAAGCATAATCAGCTTGAATTAACTATCAAGCACCAAAATATTACTACAATCAAACAAGTAAAAACATTTATAGATGAAGTAAATTATAGTAAATATTTATATTTATTAATATAAGACCCATAAAGAAATTTTTCTTTAACAATTGAAATGTGAGTTCCAAACTATTTTTCTATGTTTAGATAAAGAGAAAGTTTCAAATACAAAAACTAAGTGAATTTTTGAGTAGTGAGTGAGAAGCTAATATCTAAATTATTTGAACTTAGCAACAATTTAAAACATCTCTAGATCAATGATTACCAATATATCAAATCTTCAATTTCTCCGCAGATCTACCATTTCAGCAGTTGTAGCATGTCAATTGCACAAATTTCCAACAATTGATACCAAATACATGTGGTAACATGTGGTAAGAGTCTGTACTCCAAAATTAGTTTAACTAGAAACAGCCCACTCCGATTACCGGTTTCTCCGTCAACACGCCGCCACACTCCCACTGCTACTCTTCAGAGCTCTCTACTCTCACTTTGTGTGAAACTTCTAGGGCTGGGTTGTATATTTTTGATTTACGAAAAAGTCTTTGAAGTAACTCTAGTTGACATATTTGAGAAGCCCAGTGAGCAAGGCCTTATTAGAATTTCTGGAGTCTATACAATCTGATGGAAACCTGTTTTGAGGCATACTTTTGCATAGGTTCGGCTGAAAAGTCAGCTGAACCTATGAGTTACCAGCCGAACCTAGGAAAAACATAAGTTCGGCTCAAAATTTGAGTATGCCTCAAAAAATTCTTGTATGCCTCAAAACAGGTCTCATCTGATGTGCTATGTCCCTGTGGGACTTGATTATCGTGTAGATGAGGATGATCCTCTCTTCCTGGACCCTTGCTTGGGTTTACAGGAAAAAAGATATAGATTACGAGGAAAAATTAGATAAAAAGGAAAGTTGGAAACTCTAGTTGGGATGTGAACTGCACCAAATAGCAAAGGTTCAAAAATCTGAAATAGCCTAGTAGGTCGCTACTTTTATCATTTTAAAGTGTATTATGGAGTCATAGTGCAGTTATTTACCATCATCTTGAGGCCACAATACGTGCATAGAGAACAAAGTGGAATATGCGAAACAACGCCATTGATGTTCAGGAAGCTGGAATGAATGTACCGCTATACCGTTTATCTCAGGGCTTCATTAATGGACTTTTCTCCTGAGCTTTAAGGTTACTGTATGGGCTTGTAACAGTTATCAATTTGAGGCCCATCAAGTAGCGATTTCCCTTTATTTGGAACGCGAAATTAGGGGATAAAATTTTTTTTGGGGATATAAGAAAAGGACAAAAAGTGGATCCAGATATCAATTCGGGTCACCCCTTATCTAAGTATTTTACGTAATACATAATCTACCCCTCACTAATCAGGATTAGTGATTAATAATAATTAGTAAAATCATAATTTTTATATAAATGATTAGTGTGTGTTTTATTGAATTGGGTTAGTGAGTTGAGAGTAGAAGGAGGGAAAAAATTTTGAGAGAGATTTTTGGGAAAAATGGAGGATGATTGTGAAGAGAGAATTGTCACTTAATCTTTAGCTCAACTACAAACAAGGAGCATATCTTGAATCTTCAGCTAACGACAACAACTCTCAATTGCAACTCTTTGTTGAGCCAACACCCTTGAATGATGATTTTGACGAGTATGGAGAGTTTCTTGAAGAACCAACACAAGAAAGTAAACTTGCACAACATACTAGCATCCCCAACACAGAGGTAAAGGCGCTAAGATGTCAAAAATCGAATTTTTTCTTTAAACCCGCCATTTTTCAATGAAACACCTCGATGCCGGCATGGTAGTTGTATGAATTCCATGCAGAAAGAGGTACTTGAAGCATGGTATGCAAACTATGACCATGGAGCAGACGGTATCTTGGCATGATATTCATACTACGACCATGCCGGGTAGACCGATATCCCTCATTTTGAACATTGATCCGGCATATCATTCATCTAATCAACTATGCCAGGTACTCGGCTAACCTTTTTACCTACCAAGGAATATACTCTGGAATATTCAACCTATAAAGCATGGTTCAATTGATAGGTTACCATGCCGTCTCGCATGAAAACATACAGAAACATTACCATCCCAAACCTAAACCGGCATTGACACTTAATAAATATCAACGCCGGAATCGGGTACCGCGTGGTACCATCAACATCGATAATGCTAGAGGCATTAAAACCCGCGTTGTTCGGTTACAACTTTTAAATGCCGGCACCTACAAAAAACAGGGAGAAATAAATGTTTTCCAAAGCTAAATTTCGGCATTCAATATCAAATATATTCAATGCCGGAATAGTGTACCGGCTTGGGACAATCGATTATGATAATGCTGCAGACTCGTGCTTCCAGTATTGTTTTCTAATGAAACATTTATGTTGGGAATAGGTTTCAAGTTTGGTCTTCCGTTTTGGTTAACTTAGACTATGCCTTGAACAATGGTCGAGCATGACGGTAATTGGTTTCCGACATAGTGTTGTAATTGTGTTTGGAACTAATTTTCATTCGATCTTTAGGGTGGTGCCATATATTAATCCAACAAATACAGAGCCGCTTTATCGGGATACGTCATCTGAATACTATAAAATCCCTCCCAGATGTGACCGGAGAATACTTTTCACCTAGTATCTTGAACTTTACTAATGGATTGCTAGTAATGAACCTTATAATGTATGCGAAATTGTTCTTATGTAGGGAATAA
>JAJJWW010004883.1:0-230999 GCA_023531295.1 Papaver armeniacum
ATTGTTTTCACATGCTCCATTCTAGGTGAATTAGTAAATTGAAGAAGTATTCAACACTTATTAATGGCTTTATATTTTACAAGATGTTAGCATAATTTTCTCGGTTTTTACAATTTTAACCTTAAATGAAAATCCACCATCAACACCTATGCAATTAGACTCTTAGTCTCTATCTCCTCCAATCTTATCTTTTCCCCTTGTCAAGAACAAGAGAACCCTATAAGCTAGGTTTGAGAGACGATGCCAGAATATCTTCAATAGCTAAAGAAAACATCAAATCAAGAGTCGGCAGTCCGATTTGCGCAAGGGGTTTGGTTGTAAACATCTTTTGGGTGAGTGGGTATTCTCAATTTTCGAATTTGGCGATCGGAGTCAGAAATGGACGATAACATGAGATGTGCTTTGATGTAAAAAGGATGCCCTTGACAGCCGTGCACCAAGCAAGAGTTCAGTGTTTGATTTATTATCTCCGACGATGTTTTAATTTACATGTGGCTTTAGATGAAACCATTAATCCACCATGCTAAGTTTAATTCAAGTTTTTATATCGTTCTTGTATGCCATAATGTTTTGATAAATATAACTGAAAGCACTTCATCATTTTGCTTTCACAGCAGTATGCTATATATCCATTGTAAAGTTAGAATACCACCGTGCTCAGTTTGTGTCGCAACTCATGCTTAACTCGATTGTCAGTTCGATCCTTTGACTAGCTGTGGCTTCTTAATCGCATGCTTAGTACTTTGATGGATACCTTAGTTGCGATTAGTATCCATGATGGATCGTTTTACCATCTAAGTGATCGATTCACAGTGCTAGTTGTTTGTGAGAGGGAAACTATACTAGGATTAGGAATTATCTTAGTGACACTAAACCATCCTCCCGGCTACCCTTGGATAGGCTGAAGACCACCTGTCCACTCATAAGGGACAAGAACATTGCTGAGATTAATTGACTTAGAGTGGGCAAGAGGCAGGATCTCGGACTGCCCTAGCACCTTATTTATCCGCTTTGGTAGGTTACTCTTTGCTTTCTGCTTGTTGTATTTCACTACTATCATCATCTTTATCGTATCGACGTTAAAACCCCCTTTGTGTCACTCTTGTTTCTAATCAGTTTGTAGAAGACCGTAGCTTCAATTCTACACCCACCTTGTCCTCAAGGATCGACCTGCGTGCGCCTTGTGTCGAGATATCAACACTGTGGCCAGCAAGCATTAGCAGGTCTTTTCATAAGCCTACCAAGTTTCACTATTGGGACTCATGAGACTAGATAGAAATATGTTTTCTATCTTTACTTTACCGATTTTCACTTAGTCTTGTATATATTCTTCGAAATTCTTATTTTTTACCATTGTTAGTGTAACTCCTATTTGTTTCCTCGCTTGCATATACAATATTTGGTATTAAGTTTTCTGAGCTATATTAGGTGCTCATAAAGTCATGAAAGCAAAGAGAAGCTTAATCACAGTTATGGCCTACTTGCAGATTTTACTAACCGAAGTAAAGAAACTACTACGAAGCTACAAAGAAAATAATAATATTCACCTTGGTGAGCTTGGGCGTAATTTTCTCTGATGCAGCATCTGGAGTAAGTTTTACATCTACAACAACATGATGTCTAGGACCATTGTAATTCATTTAGCTCGAATGGCTTGATATCGGGGTTTAACAATTATGCTAAATATCTTGTTAACAAATACGAGTGCCATTTCAAGTTATTCGACTATATTTTTATCGCCACGCCTCTTAAACCCATTTCGTGATCGATAGACGCCACAACTCTCTCGTCATTGTCATGCAGCCTTCATTTTTAATTTTTCTTGTTAGTTTTTGTTAGAGCATATGCTGTGTCTTGCATTTGTCAAAGAGTTTATATATAATTTTTGCATGCATCATTCTATTTAGGACTTGTTAGTATTTAGATAGATTTGTTTCATTTTGTTTCAAAAAGAAAATGTCTGGATTTTGGTCTCACAACTCGGATGAGTACAAATCCATTAGAAAACTTGCTTACGGCATGCTCGATAGATGCATTTATGTGTCTAATTTGTCCTCATGTTTCGATTTAGTACTCTGTTTTTGTCCTTATTATGGTGTTTTGCGTGTTTGTAGGTATTTTTTTGGAAATAAAGATTGTTGAAAATCTGCCTCTAAAAGTTGCTCGTAACACCTCGAGGATATTTGCTATTCTTGACCACTTGGACAAGGGTAACCCAATTTCTAAGGGGCAACTCTTGATATTCGCACCCCACAAATGCAGTTAAGGGCCGGCCTATCTCCTTCACCGTTCCAAAAATCATGGAAATGGCTTGGTCAACTGCATGCCACGAGTAACTAGTATTTCATGTCGTCCCGTGAGACTAAATGGTCATGGATTGTTTAGTAGCTACCTTGGGCTCAGCAGATTGGTATGGCTTATTCGTCATTCAATTTCGGCTAGATAACTCGCGAGGAGGAAACAAGGCGAAGACGTCATGGACGGAGATATTCACTGGATTTGCTTCGAGTTGACCGGAGCATCGCATGCTAGGATGACTTCAATAACCATTTGGAAGGTAATAGATAGATAAGGAGATTTACTTCAACGCATGAAACACGTGCGGAGAAGAAGAAATGGAAGATTATATTTTCAGTGACTCACGAGTAAACGGGAGGATTCTGTGATTGATGAGGAGTTATTCTTGGTCCAAAGGTGTATAAATAGTTTGTCGGGTACCGAGAAGATGCCATGAGAGATTGGGAGAGTTGCAGCAGCATCGTAAAGTCGAGAAAATCAAGTAAGGTGGAAACCACCATTTCATTGCTGTGAAGAACACTAAGAACAAAGACTACCAAAGAAAGTCGTTGTTTGTCAAGAATATAGCACGCGACAAACGTACAATGTGTTTCTACAAAGTATCAACCGCATGTTAGTATTTATCGTCTCAGAATAAATCAATAGAATAAAAATAATTGTTATAAACCCGATTTTTCATTATTTCTCCTTATTCATCATTTGTAAACCATTTTTGAGCATAAATAAATTCTTTGGAGAGGGTTTTCAACATGATGAGCTACTAAAATACCTGCGTTGATCGAGGCAACTAGAGGAAACTATTCACTCATGCTTGATTGGTAACTTTCTTTTATAATTTCTTTAATTATTTATTTTTAATTCACTAGGATCAACATAAAGATAAAATTGGTTTTCTTAATTAGTTGTGAATCAATTCGATGTGTTGTGCTTAGAATCAATTCTTTGATAATTCATGCTTAGGGATATATGCGATTTAATGTTTGGACACCATATGGATTTATGGTGAATTAATGAGAAAAGAGCTTAACAATAATTCTTGAAATATCATTATAAACTAACCAATAGGAGGAATAGTGAACCTGAGCCTTGGTCTATTTTTAAATCTTGAAATCACTTTTTATATTAAGTTTTGTTTGTTTTTAAGTTTTATAAGTCTAAAATCTTTTGCTTTCAACAAGTCTCAACTAACTTATTTACTGCAACTCAATTGAAATTACATCACCTTCCACATTATGAGCCTCCCACAAACCATGATGTTGATAATTATAAAGAAATATTACAGTATCATCTTCGTGGTCCCGAGCTTGAACATACTGCACTTAGTTATTATTCGCACATCTATCATTCACCATGTGGTGAAATGAACATTTATATGATGCCCAACTCACACGCTTCATCACTTTTGGACCGGACTAGAGGTTCAAATCACAAGCCTTTAGAAATGCAAATACATGAAAATCGTTACATCTAATTCACCTAAGCAATCAAATCTATGCTTATACCATTGTAGTAGCTAGGTCGTTCCGCTGAGAATTTCTATATTTTGCATGATTTTAGGCAACTGAGAGTGAAAATCTGCATGCATAAAATGCCCACAAGATTATGAAGTCGGTAGTCATTGGGACCATAATCAACCTTTCAAGGTTGCACGGTGATGTCATAGATCCTAATCGAACATGCACATGTATCATTCATCGCATGGGAAGTCAACAATTTTGTACTTCCCCACCTCTTAGCAATTTGTGGAGAAAATCTCATACTCATCGAACAAAATAATGCTAAGGTTGAATTGAATCTATTGCATGATAAACCATATAACAATGATTCCGAATTTCCTTCGTAGTGACTCTCATGCTCAACCATGATATCAATATCCATATGCTATGAGGATACCTCTATCGTCGAAGACTCTCATTCCATTGAACAACTTAAGACATTTTTAAAATAGAATTCTAGTCATATAGAAAAGAGGAGAGGGATGAATTTCATGATGAAATGATTGTTAGTCCTAAAATAAATTTTGAAAATAGTGTATATATTCCTACTAAGCTACCATATTGAACATGAACCTAATCTAAGAGGTGAATAGAGTGACTACAGACATTGTGACTCGAATAGGAATTACATTTATGTTATGATGATGATGATGGAAGTTATGTTAGGAAAAACATGTTTATGCCGAAATATTGTGGGAACCCTTTGGGTTCGCAGACATTAGGTCTCCACCGTACTCTTCATGAACGATGTTTCTTCTAGTATTCCATATCATGTGATGTTGATATCGATCTGGAGTACGTGCAATTATTCTCGTAAGATGAGCATGACTTAGGAAAGGTCGAATTACTCGTTGACACTTAATGATCTAATACTCCTAGAATAACTTTGACGTGTTTAATTCCTCTCTGAGGTCACATTATGATGTTTCACCCGATTTTTATATGCATGAGACTAAGTTTTTGGATGATAATGTTTATGAATCCAGTGATCGGAATTGTTCTATGAAATGAACACGATATGCTTGCTTCGACTTCGGAGATTTTGTGGTCGAACTAATGATTATATACATGAAAAAGAACTTAGACGTACTCAAACTTCCCCGCCATGTCACAAACTGCAATATTGAGCACCCAATCCAGATTTGGCTTGTAAAAACATTGTAAAACCAACTTTTCTACAGAGGACCTAATCTAGATCGGAACTCGTGGCCTCCCAAGTCCTCTCGACTATTTTGGCATCAAAGTATAATACCTTTAAGCGAGCCACTACGTATTGATGTATATCTCGCTGCGTTTAACAAAACTCATTTTGAACTAGACCTTATGCATGATAAACCTCCAAAATCAAGTAGATTTTAGTGTCCAAAAGTATATCCATTAAAAATACAGTGTCGGGGGTAGCTCATTTTGTTTTGCATGGCCTCACCTGTATTTTTGTCCTATTATAATTGTGTGAGGTCGTTAAAATTCCCGTATTCTGCTCTTTGGGCCGATCCTCAACCTTTAGGCCGTTGGTTTATGGTGAGTCATCATTAGTATAATCCAAGAGGTAATTATATTTTATAGCTTTCTGCAGTATATGTGTGCTAATCCAATGTGGCCCTGCTGATTTCCCATCTTGGATTCAACTGAATAATGCAGCTTCAATCTTGCTCTCGCAAGATCCTGCAACCTCTTTCCTTTGAAATCTACTCCCAGACCGCTCTCCTGGTATGTTGTTGTAATTATGCTTATCTTTGAAACATTCGAGGACAATGTTAGATTTAGGTCTAGGGAGTATTTTGCATATAGAGTTTTTAGCCTCTTTTTTTTTTTTTTTTAAAAATCAGTAATTCATAAATTTGCATAAAACCTCAAACTTTTAGAGATTTTAGAGTCACTAGCATGCTTCTAGCTATGTTTACATAGTAGAGTTTGACTTAAATAATCCGAACTTGGAAAGTATTGGAGAAACACAACCTGGTTTTTCTAAGTGGCTAGAGCGTTAAAGTTGGATTTAACCATGCCGTCGAGTAAATTAGGGCTCGCAAAGATATTTGGTAGCAGAATTGTGATCACCCTTAAGTGGAGACTACCTATTTTTACATCAAGCAAGCACCAACCTTCAATTTTTGTGACTATCTAAAAAGTCCTTTTAGAGTGTGTGTCACCGCACGTAAATTCCTGCAGCAGAATGGTGATCTACCCAACTTCGTACCACTTCAAGAGACTATTTTTGATCTCTTGAGTGCTAATTTCACAATCATGAGGATGACACGTCTAAAGATGGCAAAACTCCTTCTCAGTAGCTGTGATTTGCGCTAAGAAGCACCATTCTCTCTCACTCGACAATATCAACAGATCCATAAAAACACATCATCATCAACTGAGCAAAGCAACGCTGCATTCTATGGAGAAAGTTGAAATAACTCGAGGTTTACATGCAACAATACAAGGAAAAGTAAAATTCTTATTCAAAATGAAGATACACACAAATAGCAAGACTGTATAAACATTCAAGAGGTAGTCCACAAAAGAAAAGAAAATAAAATAAGATGAGAATTAGTGAAGTTCATAAAATCAAGACAATAATAAGCTGTGAAGAATTAAGTAGATAAAGTCCTTCATCCATGGATTTAGTAGTTTTATTATCCATTTTGTTATTTTCATTAGCTTTTCATCTTATCATCTCAAAAAAAAAAGTAGTTTATTCCTCTTAGTTTTGTTTAAATAACACCATGGTAAGAGCAGCGAATTTTAGAAGAAATTCCAAGCAACAAGGAAATCGAGAAAAGAATTAGAAATTTCGCTAGGTTCTAAGACGTTCATAGAAGTTCATCATCAACACTGAAGAACCAAAGATCGAAGATGTTTCTATGGATGTCATGAGAGTGGTGCTTAATGCCGATCGTATGATGACAAGTGAGTACTCCCATCCTTTTCTAATGATTGATTTCATTCTGAGATCATCGTAAAAGATTCTTTTTGTCCACAATTCTGTGGAGTCTCCAGAATTATTTCTAAGGTTCCCTTCCCACCATTCAACGTGTGCAGGATTTCACTCTTTATTCCTATTCCACACATGAGAGACCAAAAAGCATCTTTTTGAGTGCAATTATCATAAAACCATATGGTGAGTGTAAGTCGAGGCTTGTGATCACCTCGAACCCGAATTCTTCTCATATGGTATGGTTATTTCTCACCAACTCTTAAGGATGAGAGTGCCTTTCAGTAGTTCTAACTTCTTATTACTAAAGCATGCGAACTCCATGTACTCATAGCTCCTTGGATGCTTAGACTCCAATACGCTCTCGAGTCGAGCATGTTGTGGGTACACCTCCGGTAAACCATCACGAGACTACAAATCATCCACTGTAGACACTCTAGGGGTTTGAAAGCGCTTAGTGCATACGCTAAATGCATCGGATAGACGCACTGACGGTTACTGGTATAGTTAGATTTCTAATTTCGCTTCAACTTGAGGGCAAGTAAAATTCAAGTGTTTGGGGGTATTTGATGAAATGCCAAATAGTACATATTTCTACACCTTTTTATTGGCAATTCACTCATCTTTTGCGCTTTAAAATCATATATTATCCCAAATTCGTTTTACATTGTTTTCAAGAATAAATACTTAGTACTAATTAATTTTGTGTTTTTGGTACTAAATAAAGCTTCGACGAATCGAAAAGCCAAAGGAAGTCAGAATCATGATGATTGAAGAGAGACAAACAAAGACTCGCGCTGAAAGAGTGGTAAGAAATGTCGCTCGAACCTCCTCTCGCAAGTGAAGAATTTGTTTCAAGACCTAAAATTAGGTGTGGGCTTGAAATATTATCTTCAAGAAGCATCGGCCGCAAGTGAAAGAACCCTAACCCATATCCAAACCCGTTACATCAATGCGCTTGATGCAACCGCTCAATACTCCTAGCACCTATCACTCTTCCCTAATCGAACGTAAAGCCAAACACCTCCTTCAAGTCGCTTTCATCTCCTTCACCCTCTCTTCTCTTTCACAGTAACTAGTACCCTCATTTCACCTTCATCAATCGAACTCCATCCCCGACCACCTCTGAGCTCACACACTCTATCAACCACCCTATGCAATTAGACTTTAGTCTCTATCTCTCTCAATCTTATCTTTTCCTTATCAAGAATGAGAACTTAGAAGCTAGGATTGAGAGAGATAAGGCTAGGGTTATCTTCTACTAGCTAAAGAAAATATCAATCCTTTGACTAGTTGTGCCTTAATCGTGGATAGCTAGTACTTTGGAGGGATACCTTAGTTGCGATTAGAATATCCATATCGGGATTGTTTACTCATCTAAGTGTCTCATGTTAGTTTTTTTGTGAGAGGGAAACTAATACTAGGATTAGGAATCATCTCAAATGACACTAAACCATCCTCCTGAAGCTACCCTTGGATAGGCGAAAGACCACCGATGTCCATCATAAGGGATAAGAACATTGTTGAGATTGAATTGACTTAGTGTGGGTTAAGAGGTGGATTCGAATGCCCTAGCACCTTATTTATCTGCTTGTAGGTTACTCTTTGCTTTCGTTTTTGTCATTTCAGTCACTACCATCATCTTTGTCGTATCGACGCAAAACTCCCTTTTGTGTTACTCTTGTTTTGAATCAGTTTTAGTAAGACCGTAGCTTCAACTCTACACCCACCTTGTCCCCGTGGATCGACATGTGCTTGCCCTGTGTTGCATATCGATACTGTGCACTTGCAGTTATCATTGTAGGTACTCTTTATAAGCCTACCAAGGAAACCCTAAAAACTCTCAAGATAAAGACGTGGACGATCGTGGACCAGTTATGGAAGGTTAACAAATCAGAAAAGATCCAATAAGAAGGAAATACACTATTTTTTTCTGATATCTCATACCTTCATAGCTCAATAATTAAAGGTTTTACTTTGAATCAAAGCTTATGAAGAGGATACAATGGTTACTAGGAGTCAAAATATGACTCAACTTTCACAACCGAAGAAAACAATAATTTCAAACATAAGACAGATGGTAATCTACAGTAGACTTGAGTATCTCGTAAATATCATCCTTGCAACTCTCAAGTTAGATACAAGGATGAAATAACCTCGAGCTAGGTGGCAAAGTGAGATGTGATCGCACCATGAATATTGAGAGATGAATTGTAAACACCATCTGAGAGTTTGATCCTCGTATTCCTTGCATTTCTTTGGTTATTTCTTATTCTATAGGAATTAGACAAAAACCTTTTAGAATATCCATCAAAGGGACTTTTCTGAGGATTAAGTCTAGGACCTCTAGAGATTGGTTCTAGAGGATCAGGATTGTGGGATTTATACCTCCTAGGCTTAGATCTACCAGTCTTATTCTCATAAACACTAGGAATATGTATATTTGTGGTGTGAGAATTTGCACCATAAAGAGGGACACGATTCCTGTAGATATTTCGAGATGAGTGACCATAGAAATCTGGTTTTCTGCAGGAATAAAATTCATTGTAGATGTCGTCAGACAATTTACTCGTCGACAGTAAAAGAAGTAGATTTTGAATATAAGAAATCTGTTTTTTCTTGCAAAACAATATTGAACATAGTAATTCTTTTTCCCACAAAAAGAACAAGTTCGTGAAAGAGAGACATCGCAAGGAACCTACTTTAAACTCATAACCATATTAGGAGTCTGCAAGTTATGTAACCATTTCTTAGCAGAAGCTTCCTTTGGAGTACTTTTTTTCATGTACTTTAATTCCACTTGAGAATTAGTGATTGGCACAGAAGAAGATTTACTCATTAAAACAGAGTTTTCCTTTTTCAAGGATTTGCACTGTTCCCGGGCTAGAAGAAGGGATGCAACCAGTTTCTCTTTTTCAACACGAAAGCTATTCAGATTTGATGAAAGACTCTCGATCAAACGTTTTTCTCTAACTGAATCTTTTCTAACAATATTCTCAAGAACACTAATCTTTTCACGTTGTAGGGTAGTTTCTTGAACAAGTATTTCTATATTGTTAGAGAAGGACTCAAAGATGCTATAGAGTTCCCGTTCTCGACCAAGAGACTTTTCAGGTTTATCAATGAGCTGAGAATGTTTTTCTTCAAGAGAATCTATTTTAGAACCTTGAAAATCAATAATCTCAACAGATTTTTTTAATGTTCTGGTGAGTTCCATTTCAGCTTTTGACATAGTGTCAAATGTCACTTTAGAGGGAAAGTCGTCAGAATCTGAAAGCAGATATTTTCTACCTCGGGATTCGTAAGAATCAGCAAAGGAGTTATCCTTGGAGGTAATCCCAATACATTTGCCATAATCAAAACCATTGAAACTCATTTTTATGTGTGTGAGTTTGAGATAGACAACAATCCACACAAATCAGTTTGCCACAAACACAGACTTATGCGGTCTTAGTGTGTTTGCTTGCTCTGATACCAATTGAAAAATCAGGGGTCTAACAACCACACCCAATAATTAGTTTAGGCAATATGTATGGACTAACTCCAATATAATTCCAAGAGAATCAACTAGACAAATGACTCAATCAATGGAAATATATCCAAGAGTTGTATCTTAATTTCTCAATACAACCGCAATCAAACAAGAAGTTCTCGTGAGCCTGGTTGATGTGAAAAAATAACTTGAACGGTATAAAAGACCAATGTTCAAGTGTCAATCAATTTAAATCAAAACCAAAGGCGGATTTACCAATTGATTGAACTACGCACAACTCCGTGATATTTCAATTATATAGAAAATATAATGCGAAAATAAATAGCACAGACACCGGAAATTTTGTTAATGAGGAAACCGCAAATGCGTAAAAACCCCTGGACCTAGTCCGATTTGAACACCACACCGTATTAAGTCGCTATGACACTATCCTACCGCAAGTTAACTTCAGACCGGAATGTAGTTGAGCCCTAACCAATCTCACACCGATCAAGGTACAGCCGCATTTCTTACGCCTCTAGAACCACGCCGGATTCTCGCGCACTTGATTCCCTTAGCCGATCTCGCTCTAAACCAACTGTCTCACACGTAAAAGTCTATTGAATAGATAAATCTATCTCCCACGAAATATATTACGAGTTTTGTTCCGTCTTTTGATAAATCAAGGTGAACATGAACCCATAGATACACCAGACTTATATTCCCGAAGAAACGCCAAGATATCAATCACCTCACAATAATCTTAACCGTATGGTAGCGGAACAAGATATTGTGGAATTACAAACGATGAGACGAAGATGTTTATGACTACTTTTTATCTTACCTATCGGAGATTAAATCTCAAGAAAATCTTAGAGAAGCTATTACTCAATACGATAAAACAAAGTAAGATCAGAACACACAACTACAGAGAAAATAGTTGGGTCTGGCTTCACAATCCCAATGAAGTCTTCAAGTCGTTAACCTATAATGGTTTTAGGAAAAACCTAGGTTAAAGGAGAATCGACTCTAGTCGCAACTAATATCACACATGAGGTGTGGGGATTAGGTTTCCCAGTTGCTATATTTCTCCCTTATATAGTCTCCAAATCAGAGTTTGATACTTTTGGACAAAGCAATCAATATTCACCGTTAGATGAAAACCTGATTAGATTCAAGCTAATATCTTTCAACCGTTAGATTGACTTAGCTTGTTACACACAAATGAAATGCAACTTTATTTAGATATGGATAACCGTACCTAAACGTGTACACTTAGTTGGCTCTACAATAGTTAATCGAAGCTAGCCATATGAACACTTTCATATCAACCTTGTTCATCTTAACACAACTAGTTCGAAACTAGTTATAGAGTTGTTCAATTGTTTATATTCTCATAGAAGTATACAAGATACAATTGAAGCAAAATCGGTTTTAATTCACTCGAATCAATTCATGAACATTATGGCCACGGTTTGCAAAGATTGTATTCCTTATTATATAAATGTATTTTTTCATGAGTATGTAAACATATATTTTTGATTTTAGAACTTAACCCACTCAAGTATGCAAACTTGTACGCATACCTGAGTTACCGGACTTGGCATGTGTTCGCCAGTATGCAAACGGGTAAGCATATTGTCCTAAACTACCAAAACTCAGTTGAAGTAAGTATGCAAACGGGTATGCATACTATAGTTCCCGGACTTCAACTGTTGAATTCAGTACGCATACGGGTATACATACTAGATTCCTGGACTTGGAATAACTTGTAATAGTAAGCACACAAGTACGCATACTATGCTATATCCAATCAAAGGTTAATTGTTCTAAACTCCCATTTCAATCATTGAAACATTCTTAGAAGACGACAATAGCTGTCTCACACAAACTATTAGCTTCGAAGAAATTTTCATGTGATCAAATGATCCATACGAAACATTCTGAATCTACACCAAATGACTGTCTCACACAAATCATATAAGATGTTACCAGGTGTTTTGGGGTAAAAACTGATTCTGCTGGAAATGGTAAATTTGGGTGTGCCACCGAGAAATGAATCTAAACCCTAAACAAATACACTGCACGGGAGTACTTTAAATTCGATAGATCAATCTTTACAATCCTGGCCTAAACCAAGAAATGGCCGTTCCAGTCTTGCTTCGGTCACAAAGTGAAGGAGAAGGGTTGATCTTAGGGATGAAAGCGAAGAAGGTGTTGAGATCAGATTGGTTAACTCTGAAGGTGTGGCTATTTTATGACTTGTATCAGAATATGGAACTGGCTCGCGGAATGTAAGCTATCAATTCTTGGTGTTTTTCTGGATACTTATGTTGTTAACCAAAACTCAGTTGTTTTTGCCGAAATAGGTTGAAAACCTATTTATACAAGTCATGATTGAGCACCCCTGATATTGTAGGAAGTGGAGACAGTTAAGTAGTGGAGAAGTGGGATTGTGTAAAAGTAGTGATCATCACATTCCCATCGTGAGGGAAGACTGGTCAGCCTTACACCCACTATTCTCTTACTTCTATTAACCGTCCACCCTTTCCTGACACTTTCTCATAATGGGAGAGTTGCACTCCGCACGCTGTAAACCGCCAGACCAATACCCTGATAAGCATCCCCCAGTTTGTGACATGTTTGATGTCTCGAGTAATTTGTGAAAAAATATGCAGCAGGTTTGTGTGTGACGAGCCAAGTCATGAGGCTTGCCGTAAAGAATAGCATGTGACGTTATTAGGTTAAATAACTAAGTTATTTGTGGAGCCGATACTCATAAAATATCGTATGTATTCGATGCATGTAAAGCATTACTTTTAAGCAAGTCTGCTCAAAATAATCGATGCATGTAAAGCATCGTTGTATAAAGCTCGCTAAATCGGGCCATGAGCTTAATGTCTTAAAAGGAGCATGACCGGCCATTTTCAGGAGGTTGCTAGGAGCCATTTATAGACGCCAAAGGTTGGCCGGTCGGTCCCTATGGGTGGGTGATGGCTGGCGACTATGGTAACATCTTATTGGTCGCCTAAGATTTAATCTAGGCCTGGCCAATTCTGGCTAGCGAAGTTGGACGACCGAGATGATTTGCAGCTAATGGCTGCCTTAAAATTCATGTAAGCGGCTCGACCAGCCCCTTTTGGACGATCGTTTGGGAGCCATATGTGGAGGCCGTGGCTTGGACGATCATGGCTTATGTAAGGGAAGTGATCGTTTATCATGGCCACATCTCGTTGGCTACGCAAAATAGGAGTTATGCCGGCTAATTCATCTGGAGAAGTTGGGAGGCCGAGATGATTTTCGGCAGTTGATGGCTACAATTGATCAAATTTAGGTTTAGAAAACCGTGTGGACAACATATTTTAGGGCCAACATTTTTGGTGTTGGCGCCATGTTGGGAGTTGTTCGATCGGCCAACACAATAATCGGCTACTGGGGAACGGGTTCGCTCCTTGCATGTTGATTAAGGTCGAATCTAGGCCGGCCAATCCGACTAGCGGTTGAGCGGCCAAGATCGTTTTCTTTGCAGTAATGTAATGCCGCTTAATAGAAATTAGAGTTTTGTAACTCGTGCGGCCAACCTACTTTGGGTAAACGTTTGGTGGCTCCGCTTGTGAGTTAGAAGGATTTCGACTTGCCAAGGCATTAGTGCTCCCGCCAGTGTATATGTTAGTGCTTGTCCGGTCGCGTTAGGGAGCGGCTAAGCTTGATAAATCGAGTGGCCAAATCGTACGGTTGTGATCATTTTTTGAGACCGACGACATGGGCAAAGCCTAGATTAGATTCCTTAAGGAATTATGCGCATCGACCAACCAACTTCCAACTTTTTTAAAAGTGCGTGTGGCGGGTTTAAAGCGATCCGATTGGTCGATGGGAAATGGGCGGCAAGCAGCACATGGAGCGTGGCCGGCCGGCCACATGTGTGACGATCTGCCGAGGTGAATCTGGCCGCCAAATGGCACGGCCACGCCTCCTCTTCTTGTGCTGCTCCCATTTTCCGCAACTCCTCTTTATTTCTTGTTTTATACTTTTGGTAGGATTTTGCTCCTACTAGTCCATGGAGGATCAATTTCCTAGCTTGCCTAGGTTTAGTTTCACCAATGGGGTCTCGAGATATTGCACTAGCCGCAAAAGACCTAATTTTTGTAAATTAATAAAATTAGGTTAAAGAAATTTAATTTTGTGGGTTGCCGTAAAATCAATCAATTTTTGGTGAATTTCGCGTATTGATACAAAAATCACTAATTTAATATCAAAGGACAAAGATAACTTTGCGTGCCTCTCCGATTGAGTACTTCTACACGCATCTTAATCCCGACACTTCGAGAGATTCATGCTACTCAGCTGCGAGCGAACATTAGTCGTCATGTCATGTCAGTATAAGAGTTCAACTAGGGAACATGGCATTGAATAAATACTCGTAAATTTACGTAATATTTGGGATTGTTGCTACACGCACCATTCTCGATAAATTTCATATAAATATACCGAGTTTCTCAATACATATGTGAGTAAAGAGTCCTAGGCACTCGTTACTTTCAAATGGCTCTGTTTCTTTTGCGTAACGAAGGCACATTAAATATGGTGGTCTTACAATTATAGCCCTGAACTAAAAACCACCATCAACATTAAGTCCCTTGCTTAGTACGTAACAGTGACATTGTTGCGGGGTAAGCATTATATGGTGACATTCGAAAATAAAACTGAAAAGACGAAGAAGGTAGATATTACCCGAAAATTCCAATCGGCCTTCAGCAGAATGGGATCGCGGCCACTGGACTTCGTAGCAAAGATGTTGCTAGATCAGCTATGGATTATGAGTGCGGTGCGCCCATCCATCTATTCTCGTTCATGGAGCAAGAAGGAATCATTCTTTTGTACGAACTCTAGAAACTCCGTTCGTATAAAAAGGGGTATCAACCCTCTTCTGTTTTTTGTTGCTCGTCCGGCTCCGTGCTATTATCTGCAGCATCCGGCTCCTCTTCATCACTGTCAGCAGCTTCATCACTAGCGTGCCAATCGTCAGCGGCAAGGTAAGTTCATATTGTCTTCGTATTTTAGTTGTGAGTGTAATATCCATGAGTAGTTGATCAAACTTGGACATTTAGCTCGGTGTAAATGACGTTCTTTGTTAGCAGCAGCAGAGCAAGCATCAATGACAACAAATCAATCTCCAATAGTTATAATTAGCAGCAAGGCGAGCCAAGAGAACTCAAGGTAGGTGCTCTTTTGCGCATGTAGCCACCCAACAGTACCATCGATCTTCTCCAGAATGTGTAATAAGGTTTCGACTCTAGAAGAATGAGTATCTAACCTCTCCAGTGGATTTCAAAATTTACCAAACTCCATTGCACTCATGGGATGGATGGATGAAATATATGTTCGACAATGATCATGTCAGGGCTAATCTTGGAGAGTGTAGCTGTGTTGTTGATCCGTCCTTGACTTTAAGTTATTTGGTGCCTGGACTGCTGAGCCACAATTAAAATGTTCTTTAAACTCCTGAGCATTGACCGGGATGAAATAGCGTTCATTCTGACTCTTTATCTCATAGACTCATTCTTGCCCTTCTGATTGCGATAACGATATGCTTGGGATGCTTGTATGGGCAAAATCTTCCGGAGCCACTGGGTGGAGTAAACGAGCTGAGAGGCGCTCTATTTCCTACGTACTGCTATAAGGACTTCGTTCCAAGCGACATCCTGACCGGTTGTCAGCCGACACAAATATAATTACACTTTCTTACTACTCAAAATATATAATGAAGCAAGGGCAAGAAAGGATCGATCCCACAGAGAGGTCTAGGTTGTCAAATTGTTTCGGTTCCCTATAAATAACACCGGTAGTTTTGTGATTTTTATAAACTAAAATAAAATAAAAGCAAATAAAGAAAAGTAAACAAGTAATCAAGGATAAGAAAGTATTGGTTAAGGATTTCGTTTTCATTCACAAACATGTTTTCAACACAATAACTAGAATTGATATTTTAATATCAACTTTTATCAAAGACCCTAGAATACCTTGATCGCAAGTATATCCCGCAAATCTCCTCATGTCATCAACAAACACATTAAAAGATGCGAATATGAATTCTATCTAAAGGAACAACCTAACGTGTAAAAGCACTAATCAAGTTTAATTCCCTAGATGCGTTAAGTTCTATGAAATCAAGGCCAATCAAAGCAATCGAACGTGGAAAGCGCACTAATCCGATTTAACAAAGGTTATGGTTCACATGTGACTACTAGGATGTATCACTACAAGCAATAATCACAATTATGCTACTTGTAATCAGGAATCTATCACTTTTGCGTATAATAAATCCTAATTTAGCAATAGAGATGAAAACAAACTCAATCGATTCGCGACTCGACTAACAAGCATTCAATTCATGTAACAATATTGATGGTGAATCATAAACGATAATATGAGAGAAAACTAATTTATTGAATTAAAACCCATATTTGGAAATCCAACTTATTCCATAACCAATAATAAAACTCTAGCTCATATTCATGGAGTTTATAACAAGAAGAAAGAGAAGTTTCATGTTTCTAAACCCTAGAACAAAAGTAGAGGCCAAAAAGAATAGATTAAAAGATAATAAAAGATAGATAATCCACATTAGGTAAAAGTCCTCTCTTTTATATGTTTCCCTCTTTCCATAAAGGATACTCCTTCCAATATTAGGTCTTCTCAAAACCCATCTCCAAGTGGTCCACCAAGCCCATGTGTGAGAAAAACCCATGTGAAAATTCCCGCCCAAAAATCGTCGCTGAAAAATCGGGATTATGGCCGAAAGTAGCTCAGTGACCGGCAAAGTCAATCCGGTCACCGGTCAACGGGTCAGGACCGAGTCATCTCGGGTCAACGAGTCAACTCGACTAGTCATACCGAGTCATGATGAGTCATCTGAGTTAAAACCGATTCAGCATCTGACTTGGCTGAGTGAGCTAACTGGCCAAGGCTGAATGGGTTGGGATGCACGATTGTATCCTTAGCCGCACTAGGATGGTGCTTCATCGGGGTTCGCCCACCCATGATGATGGTCGTGCCTTCTTCACACCGCAGCCATGTACTCTTGATACCCCCGGCACCCGCATTCATTCCACAAACCCGTTTCGCATCTAGCTCTACATTTCCTTCACCAACACATTATCGTAATCATTTGTCACAAGCAGTTCAAACCACATCATCACTCACTAGCTCGCAACAAATGACACTAAGAGCAAAAGATCATATTTCCATTCTCTCGTATCAAATTCCACCGCAACCTCCACTGCAGCCTATACCCACAACTCCAGCCTTGACGCCCCGCAATTGCCTCGAATCACCCATCTTTCTTTTCGCTTCTCAATCATGCAACATTCTCCACTGTAACCATTTTCCACTCCAACCAAAATATAAGTCTGACAGCACAGCAACACCACTGGTCATTTAGCTGCACCTCCATATTCATCCACACAAACCCTGTAATCTACATTGCAAAATCTAGCTTCAGTTACTGCAAACTGAGCTATAACCCTAGCACCTATGACATCAGACCAAACCAGACTCGAACCCATCTTTGCACCAACCACAATTCCATCTCTGTGTACCAACACCAGTTCATAACCACCACCAAACACTGCCTCACATCATAACCACAATTGCCATCACTGCACTGGAACCACCATAGTTGTACCATCCTTAACCTCAGCTTCACCTGCCCTTCTGGCGCACACATCACAACTCCATATCCTGCACTTTGCACAATCAGACCTTCATCTAAGCTGGCAGCAACCAAAGTTAGCTTTATCTTCTTACTGCCTAGCTCAGTTCGTTACCTCAAATCTATTCTCAACAACCAAGAATTCCAGCTTCTCCTCATCCAAAGCATAGTACACATCACATATTTCCCGCAACAATGCCACCAACAAGCTCGCACACCGATGAGTGCCAAATATTGCATATTTATACACTTTTTATTGGCATTTTACTCATCTTTTGTGCTTAGAAATCGATATTATCCCAAATTCTGTGTTTTCTTTGTTTTCAAGAATAAATATTTGTATTAATTAATTTTGTGTTTTTAGGTAATAAATAAGGTTCGGAGAAATTGAGAAGCCAAAAGAGCAAAGAATTGGAGACGAGCATCTATGGAGCAGAAAGCCAAAGCTCAGGCGCAATGGCGGTTGCAACCCAACAAGTAGCAACTCATCTACAAGACATGGGCTTGAGCTAGACCCGACCCGCGACCCGGATCCGAGCCCGTCCACTCCAAGCCGTTGAGATTTCTATCTTCCGCATCCAACGGTCGCCGCCTCCACGCGCATCGAAGTTCGCCGCTCCCTGCAACGCCGATCACTCCAAATCACCCCGAGCCGTTAAGATCTTCACTCGCCACATCCTACGCCGCTCCGTCCTTCCCATCAACTCCCGATGCACCCGCTCAACACCACAATACCTATATACCCTACCCTTTAACCAAACCCTACTTCATTTTCTTTCTTCCTCTCTCCCTCACTGGCTGACAGAGCGAGCTCGCTCTTCTTCACCTCCTCCCTCTCCCCGACAGAGCCACCTTCGCCACCACCATATCTCCTGGGTCAACACCACCACCTCACCATCTCCATCATCACCTCTCCCGACATCGCCCAACAACTCCAAGCAGCCTCCGCACCACTTCTTCTAGGTTTAGTTTTCTCTCACTTAGCTTCTCCAACCCTAGAAGCTAACTTAGAGAAAACTAAAACTAGGGTCTCACCAACTATGGAAGCATGGAGCGATTGACAGAAGAGAGAGCGGATTGAGCGACGTGGTGAGAGATTTTTAATTTAATTTTTATTTTTAGGGTTTGAGGTTTTTGGGAATTTCTTGCATGTATAAATAGAATTGAGGGGTGTGCGAAAAACCTTATGCCTGGGCTAGCCAGAGCACCACTTAGGTTAATTTGTAGTTTATTTTGTATCTTAATCATGTTCTAAATAAATTTGCTAGGGTTGAGATGAAACCCATAACTTGCTGCTAAGTTTGGTTCATCCTTTGATAATTGTTCTTGTTATGCTACAATGTTTAGGATAAATCTAATTTAAACACATCTGCATTTTACTTTCACAATGCATGCCATGTATGCATTGTAGTCAGACTATTTCTATGTTGAATGTGTGCAATTCATGCTTCATTGATCATTATTGATCTTTAGACTAATTGTGCCCTGAGAAGACAGTTAGTACTATAGAAAGATACTCTAATTGCAATTAGAATATCCATCTTAGGATATGTTGAATCACCTAAGTAATGAAGTTAATCTGTGACTAGTTGTACTATGAAAAGACAACTAGTACTAGGGGTTATTTAGTTGCCTTAGTTGATAGGAAACTATCCATTGAAACCCTGGATAAACGGCAGACTTGCATCATGCCTGTTGTCCATTACAAGGGACAAGGACATTATTGATTGTGGACTGACTTAGCTAAGATTAGGTGGTGGATTCGACACCCTAGTGCTTTACAATCTAGTTGCACTTTAGTTTAGAATCTCAACTCAACTTCAGTCGTTTCTACGACACCAAACAATAGCTCTGTCACTTGTTACTTCACTTGAATTCAGTAGAACAAGCTTTAGATCAAACACACAGCACCACAAGTCTCTGTGGGATCGACCTGTACTTGCCACGTCTCCGATAGACGCTGTGCACTAGCAGTTTAACATGTAGGCATAGAAATAAATCACAAACCTCAGCCTACCACACACTCCACCAGAGACTCAAGCCATCTGAGCTCAGGCCATTCTAAAACACTCTTTTACTTCCTCATCAAAAGATCAACACTGTCAATTACACATCCGGCTCCACAACTAGTTGCAAAGAAGCATCTCAATAACCTCGCCTAACCCGCATCTTCTCATCCTTGTACTTCTTCAATCCCTGCAATTCCCTGCAACTCAACATCTCAGCCGACTTGCATCTGAAATAACAACCAATTCAATTCCATCATCTTGAGTATCACCAGCTTTTGTAGTTCATACATCCACCAGATTCTCTATCTCTTCTCTCCCTGAATAAGCTCAAGCCATCTGCACTGCAGACCATCCCCACTTACTCAAACCTAACCATTCTGCAGCTTTTCTACCACCAAATTAAGATCTGAATGATACCCATTCTTCCAATTTCGACGTCCCTGCAGGATATTCATTCAACCCAGAATTTATTTCCTAAATCAAACCCTAACTCCCTTCTTCTTCTCTCAGATTTGTTCTTTTCTGCAACAGATTCAATTTCACCTCGTCTGTGTTCTTCTCACAACCCCTGGAAGCAACCATTTCCTCAATTTCTTCCTCATCATCTTCATCAAGAGCATCCACAAAATCCGTGGAAACCCTAACTCTGAATCGAACTTGAGCTCTAGTTCCTCCTCTAATTCAAACACCAGCAAAGATTCGCAGCTTCAACACCGCATCAAGCCCTTGATGTTCTCGAGACTTAACCCCGTGATAACCCCATCTCAACCACTTAATGACGCAACCATTTTTCCTATGAAACTGTGATGCCGCCCTTATGAGACATGGTCGATAAAGAAGAAGAGCTTAATGAATTCTCTCTCTGATATTTAGGTACTTTGTAGGAATTTAGATTTATCCACCCCAGCTGATAGGATAAGGGACACCTAATTAGAAATGGCTTGTCAGTTTCAGGGAAACCGACGGCCTATTCGCTTCTTTTGGCGTAACCTCAGCTGGCTCTGAGTGTCGCTCGGCTGTGAATGGACCTCTTTGCTCCCTTTACGCTCCAAACGGACGTTTTCTCCTTCTTTTGCACATAATGACTCCATTGCACCTGATACACTCAAAAACACGCGTAAAGTACATAATTCACAACAAAAATAGCAAAGAAAGCGAACTACTAAATAGTAAATTAGGTGTTTTAGACACCTATCACATCCTTTGGACCATCTTCTGAATCTTGGATTGTTGTATGGAATGAGATGCGATGAGCAGTCCCCATTTACACTTTAGATACGATGGCGTGGCAGGATATGTGAAAATATCTCTGCGACGTACTTTTGGAGTCTTTGATGCAGTGTACGGCTTCATGTTGAGAAATTCATGCGGCTCGTAAAGCTTTGACAGTGATGATGCTGATATTAGAAATAACCTGGTTGAGGGACGTGAAGGCATCCTGTGCTGGTAGTCCCCAGGTGTAATTATCCTGAGCTTATTCTCTCATGAAAGATGTACTTCCATTTCATTTGCCGGTAAGGTGGTTGATGAATTGACAAAAGTGGCAATCTTTTGGATCCGTCATTTGTTGATCAATAGGCGGGAGTCGCACTTGATAAACCTGTATTGTATCCAAACTTCTGGCATCCCATGCACCCCTTCCATAGGAAAATGGAAATCTAGAAACACCGAATCTGACTTTGTCGGCGATGTGGTTGTTGATGCGCAGCTTCGTGTAGGCTTTGGGTAGGCGGTACTGAGTTCTGAGTAGGTGATGTGACAAACATGATGCGGTTGGTCTGTGTGGCTTGCTGAGGCGTGACTTTCCTCTTTGATTCTTCATTGATAACAACGCATATGAATGGCTGAGCCAAATATTGCTTGTTGGTCAAGCGCCTTCCAGGAAGGTGATGGTATCCTTACGTTGAAGAGTGGTGAACTTGTCACGGTTATGACTCACTGTGTGACCGTCTCTTTTAAGTTGAAGAGTTCCTTGACAGTGAAGGGATTTCTTGTTGAGCCTCGGTACCCAAGTGTGGTTTACGTGGTTCTATCTTTTATGGTCAGTGGGTTGACCATGATAAATGTATCACCATCTTTCCTCCGTACTGGTGACTCTATTACTTCCTCCATGGGAAACTAAAATATGCAGAAGTTTGGATTACCTATGTTCGTAGTGGCTGTTGCTATGATGAAACTCTGGCTGGTATCAACAAACGAGCAGCAACGGTTCTTGGCAGCAATTGTGATTAGAAAGGACTGTGTTTTCGTGGGAACAAAACAGGTTGGCTAGAGCTTGGATGGATACGGTCACGATCCTTGATAGGGACGAGTGGTGACTATGGGCACAAATCTTGGCAGGGGCGAGTGGTGTCTACGACCATGGATCTTGGTAGGGAGGAGTGACACCTACGAGCACGAACCTTGGATGGCCACGACCATAAACATTGACGGTCTTTGATAACTCACGTATGTGAGTTTATTCTCCTTTTTTTGTGAAACGGCTCCTCCCTGATCTCATGCGTGTGGAAGCTCGCCTATTGTTGCTTGCCTGGTACAACACGGTTGAGGGTTGTATGTCTTGACGCTCCGCCTTGGAGAAGTATAGAATCTCACATAAATGCTCCATCATGGACTGTACAGTTTTGTGGACGGAGTCCCCAGAAATCATGCAGCTCCTGAGGGAAGAGGATCTCTGTGGACTCCCTCAGTGCTTAGTTGGAGTTCTCATGCATCTACATTTTCTTTGAAAATGCGTTTCAATTTGTTGCAATCGCTGGTGGGGTGATTGACAAACCTATGGTAACGATAATATTTGGGATTTGACATTTCTTCTTCGGTTAGAGGACGTATGATAGGAGGTAGGTTGATGATGCCATCTTGAATCCACGTATCTAAGGGTTCGATTAGCTCTTCAAACGGAAACGGCAAGATTAGAGCTGCCTCTCCAGTTTTTGTTGCTGTGTAGGAGTCTTAGTCGCGGCCTTCAGGGGTGAAGCCGTCTGATGTGCTGGCGCCGCACGTTTAGATTGTTGTTCCGCGGCTGGAGCTTTCCTCTTTCCTCCTTCACCCACGTTAATGCACGACTCCACCAACGATTCCGTCATAAAGGGAAAATTGAGGAGAAGAGTATCCTCTCGGAAGAGGAACTCTTTGCACATCAGGAGGATAAGTAGGTTGATGTTGATGCATGCCCGCCGGGTTTTCTTTGCCTCGATTTTGGAGAAGTCGTTCCTGATCCTCACGTGCGATAAAATTGATTGCTGATTCCTTTGGCGTTCAGGAGCAACGCGAACCTCTTCATATATAAAGGCGTATCCTACAGAAGTGCTTGCACCGGGCGTGTTAAAAGTACTCCTTGGCTCTGCCTAGTGTTGGCATGACTCTTGCGGTAGCCGCTCCGTTAGTGTCTTGAGAAAAGTAAGTACCTCTTCCTGAGTTGTAGCCATGTCTGTCTGAGCTTTAGCAAGAACTTCTTGTCTTTCCATCAAATAGGGGGTTGGCTTCCTCTGGATCCTCAAGCCTCTCTGGAAAAGCGGGGGTCTAACAACCACACCCAACAATTCGATTAGAAATCTGTATGGATAAACTCCAATATACTTTCTAGAGAATCAACTAGACAGTCAGACTCAATCTAGATAAAAGTATATCAAAGAGTTTATATCTCAATCTCTCAATTTGATCTTTACTCAAGCAAATAGAAATCTGCGAGTCTTTATCAAAGAGAGATAACTTGGATGGTACCAAAGACCAATATCCAAGTGTCAATCAATTTAAATCAACAACCCAAAAGGTCGGATATTCTAATTGATTGAAAAACGCACAAACTGTGATATTTCAATTATATAAACAAATATAATGCGGAATAGAAATAACACGCATACACCAGAATTTTGTTAACGAGGAAACCGCAAATGCATAAAAACCCCGGGACCTAGTCCAGATTGAACACACACCGTATCAAGCCGCTCTGAGACTCTAGCCTACTCCAAATTAACTTGATCCGGACCGTAGTTGAACCCCAATCAATATCACACCGATCCAAGGTACAATTATGCTCCTACGCCTCTGATCCCAACATGATGCTACGTAATTGATTCCCTTAGATGATCTCACCCATAACTAAGAGTTGCTACGACCCAAAGTCGAAGACTTTAATAAACAAATATGTATCACACAGAAAAATCTACAGAATAGATAAATCCGTCTCCCACGAATAAACCTATGAGTTTTGTTAAAATCTTTTGATAAATCAAGGTGAACAGGAACCAATCAATAAACCGGACTTATATTCCCTAAGAACATCCTAGTATTATTGATCACCTCACAATAATCTTAATCGACGCGGCGAAAAAAGATATTGCGGAATCACAAACGATGAGATGAAGTGTTTGTGATTTATTTTCTATCTTGCCTATCGGAGATATAAATCTCAAGCCAATTATTTCAATTATACTCGTACGATAGAAACAGCAAGATCAGATCACACAACTTCAAGAAAAGTAGTATCGGTCTGGCTTCACAATCCCAATGAAGTCTTTAAGTTGTTAACCTGGTTTTAGAAGAAGAAAACCAAAGGTTAAAGGAGAATCGACTCTAGCTTAGCAAACTAGTATCACACGTAAAGTGTGGGGGTTAGGTTTCCTAGTTGCTAGAGTTCTCCCTTATATAATCTTTCAAATTAGGGTTTGCAATCAATGTTAGCTTGGTAACAAAGCATTCAATATTCACCGTTAGATGAAAACCTGATTAGATTCAAGCTAATATTTCTCAACCGTTGGATCATAAACTTAGCTTGTTACACACAAATGAAATGTTCAATTTTGGTTTTATGAACCGTACCCAAACATTAACATTTGTTGGTTCAACAATAGTCAACCAAATGGTTATCCATATGATCACTCTTATATCAACCATATTCTTCTTCACCATAACTAGTTCAAATAACTCAAATGAACTAGTTAGAGAGTTGTTCAATTGCTTAGATTTTATGTAACTACACAAGACAAAATCGAAGCAAAAACGGTTTGATTCACTCGAATCGGTTCATGAACTTTATAGCCATGGTTTGCAAAAGCTGTCCTTAGTTTAAATAAACATTAGTTTAAGAACAACCGATTTTAGATATAACCTACTCAAGTTCGCGGACTGGGTTCGCGGACTGAAGATCATGGGAGGAGTACACAAACTCCAGCCGAAATTCTTGGGTGAGAACTTTCGCCAGTTCGCGGACTGAGTTCGCGGACTTGGCTTGCGCCACTTCCATTTCTCTTGATCAACAAAGTTCGCAAACTTTGGTTCAAGGAATAAGGACTTATACATATATGTGTTTCCACAATAATGCTTATATCCTACCAATGGTTATGTAATCTAAACTCTCATTTCAATCATTGAAACATTCTCAGAGAACGTTATATAGCCGTTATTCACGGACCATTTTTCGTCAGAGCAATTTCCAAAGTGATTGAAATATAACATGACTTTCGTCACTAGGTAAAGATGAATTCGGTTAAAGCGAAAGCTTACCAACACATATTTCGAGAAATAGATAGGCGAGTTAAACTCGGATCGAAATAGCAAATATGTATAATGAAAGTCTATACGTCTAAACGACTTTTGTCTCAAGAGTAGGAGATAAAGTAAATAGACTTTTGAGTGACAGATAAGTTCAAGTCTCCACATACCTTTTAGTCAATGAAGTTTCACCTGTTCCTCGAGTAGTCCTTCATTTTGTATGATGATTACCATGGAGTTCTTAAGCTCAACTACACTTTCTATCCTAGTCCGAGACCTTTTGCTACATAGGCTAGAAATCAAGACTTATAGTTTTGATCACTAACATTGACAAACATGCTTGAGATAGCAACGCATGCGAGTTCGACTGAGCAATGACTAACACTCTCGTCCTGACGGAGGGGCGGCAGTAGCTATGGTAACAATTTTGGGAGCGCTCGAAGGAACATTGGGAAGGGTGGCGGCGGCTTTGGCTCTGGTGACAGGAGGTGTCACGCCGGAAGGAATGTTTCCTTCGCCACTGGTGTTGGTGCTAGAGGATGTAATACTATGGGATGTGTTGACTGCGCTTGCGAGCGGTACATTGGTGTTAGCCATTCCCCCTTTTGCTCTCATCTGATACGGTCACATACTATGTCTGCGTCGTTGGCGGAGGCACATACCTCAGACAAGGATTCAACATTTTAGTGTCATCTCTGAAATTGGTGGAGTTCTTCGATCGAATGTTTGATGGCTCTTGCCACAACCGGTTTGCCATACTCTTTAGGAGACAAAACGTCTCATTTTGCGGCTTGATAATATCAGCTTGATTTACGACAACGTCTTCTAACATTTTTGTCATACCTTCTATAGTGATTGGTTTTCGAGTATTGGCGGTTTTGGAAGAGTTTGGATGACCGGGGTACATCATGAAGCGGAAAGTTGGGATTGGTGATTGAAGTGAATTCTGATTAATAATTGAATTTAGACCTAAGATCCACCCTCCGGAATGAAAACTTTTGAACGATCATTGCAACCGAGAGATTAATCTCCTACTGTGGTCGCCAGTTGTTTTGGGGTAAAAACTGATTCTGCTGGAAATGGTAAATTTGGGTGTTCCGCCGAGAAACAAATCTAAACCCTAAACAAATGCACTGCACGGGAGTACTTTAGTTTTGAGAGATCAATCTGTACAATCCTGACCTAAACCAAGAAATGGCCGTTCCAATCTTGCTTCGGACACAAAGTGAAGGAGAAGGGTTGATCTTAGAGAGGGAAGCGAAGAAGGTGTTGAGATCAAAATGGTTAACTCTGAAGGTGTGGCTATTTTATGACTTGTATCAGAATATGAAACTGGCTCGCGGAATGTAAGATATCAATTCTTGGTGTTTTTCTGGATACTTATGTTGTTAACCAAAACTCTGTTGTTTTTGTCGAAATAGGTTGAAAACCTATTTATACAAGTCATGATTGAGCACCCCTGATCTCGTAGGAAGTGGAGACAGTTAAGTAGTGGAGATGTGGGATTGTGTAAAAGTGGTGATCATCACGTTCCCATCGTGAGGGAAGACTGGTCAGCCTTACACCCACTATTCTCTTACTGCTATTAACCGTCCGCCCTTTCCTAACACTTTCTCGTAATGGGCACGTTGCACGTTGCACGCCGCACGGTGTAAACCGCCAGACCAATACCCTGATAGGCATCCCTCAGTTTGTGACATGTTTGATGTCTCGAGTATTTTGTGGAAAAATATGTTGCAGGTTCGTGTGTGACGAGCCAAGTCACAAGGCTTGCCGCAAAGAATATCATGTGACACTATTAGGTTAAATAACTAAGTTATTTGTGGAGCCGATACTCATAAAATATCGTATGTATTTGATGCATGTAAAGCATTGATTTTAAGCAAGAAACTCAAAATAACCGATGCATGTAAAGCATCGTTGTATATACTTGGACGGTACCAAAGACCAATGCCCAAGTTTTAATCAATTTATATCCAACAAACAAAGGCCGGATTTACCATTTGATTGAAATACACACAACCTGCGATATTTAAATTATATAAACAAATATAATGCGTAAAAGAAATAACACAGACACCGGAAATTTTGTTAACGAGGAATCCCCAAATGCAGAAAAACCCTGGGACCTAGTCCAGCTTGAACACCACACTATATTAAGCCTCTACAGACACTAGCCAACTACAAGTTAACTTCGAACTGGAATGTAGTTGAGCCCCAACCAAGTCTCACACCGATTAAGACACAGTCGCATTCCTTACGCCTCTAAATCCCAGCAGGACTCTACGCACTTGATTCCTTAGTTGATCTCACCCATAACTAAGAGTCACTACGACCCAAAATCGAAGACTTATAAACAAATCTGTTTTACACAGATAAGTCTATTCTGATAGATAAATCTGTCTGCCACAGAAATACCTATGAAGTTTTGTTCCTTCTTTTGATAAATCAAGGTGAATAGGAACCAATTGATAATACGGTCTTATACTCCCAAAGAGAAGCCTAGAAATATCAATCACCTCACAATAACTTAACTATATGACAGTAGAAGAAGTTATTGCGAAACCACAAAGTCTGTGACGAAGAGCATTATGATTACTTTTATATCTTACCTATAGAATATAAATCTCGAGCAAATCTTAGAGAAGATTGTACTAAATACGATAGAACAAGTAAGATCAGAGTACGCAACTACAGAAAAAATGATTGGATATGGCTTCACGATCCCAAATGAAGTCTTCAAGTCATTAACCGATAATGGTTTTGGAAAAACCTAGGATAAAGGAGAATCGACTCTAGTCGCAACTAGGACATAGGAAAGTGTCGGGATTATGTTTTGCAATTGCTAGAGTTCTCCCTTATATAGTCTTTCAAATCAGGGTTTGCTAACAATCAAAGCTAAGATAGCTTACTAACAAAGCATTCAATATTCACCGTTAGATGAAATCCTGATTTAAGATTCAAGCTAAGTTTGCTTAAAACCAAAGCAATATCTCTCTACTGTTAGATGGTCTTAGCTTGTTACACACAAATTAAATATACCTTCATTTAGATATGGGTAATCGTACTTAAACGTGTATATTTAGTTGTCTCAATAACAGTTAACCGAAGTTAGCCATATGAACACTTTTGTCTTAACCACATTCATCTAACACATCTAGATCAACTATGATGATCAATCAATCATGAAAGATAATCAAATGAATCTAACATTGTTTCAAATACATTTGTTCAATTGTTCACTATCTCATAGAAATATATATGAACGAATTGAATCAAAATCGGATTGATTCGTAATCGTACAAAGTATTTATATAAGAATCAATTCATGAACGTTAATCCATGGTTTGCAAAGATTGCATTCCCTAATTCATAAATGTTTTATTTCATGAGTATGAGAATCATACTTAACCGAGTTTAGAACTTAACCACTAAGTTTGCAAACGGGTAAGCAAATAGCCGTCTCGGACTTTACAATTAAAACTGTTCACATACTAGGTATGCAAAAAAGGTTCCCGGACCTGAATCATACCAAAACAGTTTGCATACTATGTACGCATACTGTGTTGTATCCAGACAAAGGTTTTTGTTCTAAACTCTCATTTCAATCATTGAAACATCCTTTGAAGACAACAGTGACCATTAGCTTATAAGTAATTTGTTAGAGCACTGCTCGTTCGAACTGGCAAGTGTTGCTATCTCAAGCTTGTTTGTCATGTTTAGTTGCCAAAACTATAAGTGTTGATTTCTAGTCTACTTATAGCTAAGTCTCGGATTAGGATAAAATGTGTAGTTGAGCTTTAGACTTCACGACGTTCATCGATTGAAGACGAAGAACTACTAAGGGGAGCTTGTGGAACTTCATCAACAAAAGTATGTGGAGACTTGAACTCATCTATCACTTGGAAAGTCTATTTCTATTCTATCTCCCATTGAGACAAAAGTCTTATAGCTATATAGACTTCATAATTATACACATTTGGTATTTCGAGCTGAGTTTAACTCACTTATCTATTTCTCGAAATATGTGTTGGAAAGATTTCGCTTTAACCAAGTTCATCTTTTATTCTTTACGAAAGTCAAAAGATGATCATGTGAAAATCGCCTGGTGTTGATGGTGGTTTTTAGTTCAAGGCTATAATTGTAAGACCCTATATTTAATGTGTCGTCGTTCTACAAAGAAACATAGTCATTTGAAAGTAACGAGTGCCTAGGCCTCTTTACTCACATGTATTGAGCAAATCAATATATTTATATTATATGAAATTTATCCAGAATAGTGTGTGCAGCAACAATCCCAAATATTCTGTAAATTTCTGAGTATTTGTTCTATGCCATGTTCCCCAGTTGAACTCTTAATACTGACATGACATGACGACTAATGTTCCCTTGCAGCTGAGTAGCATGAATCTCCCAAAGTATCAGGATTAAAATGCGCGTAGAAGTACTCAATCAGAGGCACACAAAATTATGCTACCCTTTGATATTAAATTAGTGATTTTTGTGTCAATACGCGAAATTCACCGAAAATTGATTGATTTTACGGCAACCCGCAAAATTCAGTTCTTTAACCTAAGTTGATTAATTTACAAAAATTAGGTCTTTTGCGGCTTGCGCAATATCTCAGACCCCATTGGTCGAAAGTAAACCTAGGCAAACTAGGAAATTGATCCTCCATGGACTAGTAGGAGCAAAATCCTACCAAAAGTAGAAAACAAGAAATAAAGAGGAGCTGCGGCAAATGGGAGCAGCAACAAGAGGAGGCGTGGCCGCGCCATTTGGCCGACCGATTCGCCTCAGCAGGCGCCACCTGTGGCCGGCCTGCCACACTCCATGTTGCTGCTTGCCGCCCCCTTTCCCATCGACCAATCAGATCGCTTTAAACCCGCCACATGCACTTTTAAATAAAGTTGGAAGTTGGTTGGTCGATGTGCCTAATTCCTTAAGGAATTTAATCCATACTGCCCATGTCAGTCTCAAAAAACGATCACGGCCGTACGATTTGGCCACTCGATTTATCAAGCTTAGTCGCTCCATAACGCGACCGGACAAGCACCACCATATACACTGGCGGGCGCACTAATGCCTTGGCCAGTCGAAATCCTTCTAACTCACAAGCGGAGCCACCAAACGTTTACCCAAAGTAGGTTGGCCGCACGAGTTACAAAACCATAATTTCTATTAAGCGGCATTACATTACTGCCGCAAAACGATCTTGGCCGCTCAACTTCACAAGTCGGATTGACCGGCCTAGATTCGACCTTAATCTACGTGCAAGGAGCGAACACGTTCCCCAGCGGCCCAGTTATTGTGCTGGACGATCGAACAACTCCCAACACGACGCCAACACCAAAAACGTTGGCCCTAAAATAGGTTTGCCACACGGTTTTCTAAACCTAAATTTAATCAACGACAGCCATCAACTGCCAAAAATCATCTCAGCCGCCCAACTTCGCCAGATGAATTGGCCGGCCTAACTCCTATTTTGCGTAGCCAACAATATGTGGCCATGATCAACGGCCACTCCCCTTCCATAAGCCACGATCGGCCAAGCCACGGCCTCCACATATGGCTCCTAAACGATCGTCCAAAAGGGGTTGGTCGAGCCGCTTACATGAATTTTAAGCCAGTCATTAACTGTCGCAAATCATCTCGGCCGTCCAACTTCGCTAGCCAAATTGACCGGCCTAGATTAAATTTTAGGCGGCCAATAAGATGTTACCATAGTCGCCAGCCATCACTCTCCCATAGGGACCGACCGGCCAACCTTTGGCGTGTATAAATGGCTCCTAGCATCCTCCTAAAAATGGTCGGTCATGCTCCTTTTAAGACATTAAGCTCCGCGGATGATTTAAGCGAGCTTTTTATCATATCAATCAGGCTCATAGATTTCTATCTGTTTGATTTGCAGATTGATTTGAGAAAAGGAGATATAACTCTTTGATATCTTTCTTGATAGAGCTCTCTTTATAAGCTGGTATTCTCGGAATAATATTGGAGTTAGTCCATGCATATTTCCGAACGAATTATTGGGTGTAGTTGTTATATCACTACACCAAATTTAGGGATCAGCAACTGGAAGTCGCAACAACTTAGCCCCTGTAGCGAATTTTCAGTTGCAAAACTTTTGCAACAGTTCATCTCAGTTACGAAACTCGCAACTGTTTGAAACTGTTACGATTCACAACTGAATTGGGTTGTACGCGTGCTTCTCGTGAGTGTGGCTGGGCACGGTTTAAACTGACTCAGTATTCATCCCATTCAGCTTGAAAACTGACTCGTATGTCTCTTATCTTATCGACCTAACCTCTCATTATCTATCTTATTCTCTTTTCTCTTCCTCTCTCTTTATTTCAGTTTCAGAGGAGTTTGTTGAAGAATCATTCAAATAAAAAAAACCCACATCCTTTATCACTGTCCTGCATGTTTTCTATAGAAAACCAACATCAAACCCCTAACCCTAGATTTACTTTAAACATATTTGATTTTTCTACTACAGAAACAGAAACAGAAATTGAAAGTTAGGGTTCAAGGTAATGTTGTGAGATGAATCGGGGTTTTGCCGATAAAATTAGAAGTTGTCGTGACTCCGAGTTGAAAGTTAGGGTATGAGACTGAAATTTAGGGTGGAAAATATAGAAATTGAAAGTTATGGTTTGAGGTGATGTTCGGAGATGAATCGGGGTTTCGCTGCAAAAATCGAGATTGAATGGGTTTGCATAGAATGAAGTTGGTGGTTGGATTTGTGGAGTTTGAAAGTTAGGGTTTATATATGAAAGTTAGCTAGGGTTTGAGATTTGTGGAGTTTGAAAGTTAGGTTTGGATTTGATATTGAAATTTAGGGTTTGAGATTGAAAGTTTGAGTTTGAAGCTACTTTAACTGGCTTGTGCAGATGAGGTCAAGATGATTAAGTGGTGCTGCCATTTGAGAATTGAAGTTGATGCTAAGGAAATGAAGACGACATTATTGCTTGGTGTTGGTGCTGCTACTAAGAGGTGGTTATGCATCGCTGGGGAATTGAAGATGGTAGTCTTTCTTACAGTTTGTCATTGTTGTATGCAGTTATTAACATCCATACCACAATGTTATTTTATTTTACAGCGAAGTAAATACAGGTTTCTTTTACACGAAGGCAGAACAGGGAGAGGCCATGGTTGCTGCTGAAAGGTCAAGTTGACGAGAGAGTGAAAAAAATCATTGAACTAAAGGAAAAGGTATGGTCCAGATGCCTATTTTGGTTACCTGCAGAAAAATTGCCTATAGGAATTTCAGAGCTCCTGTCTCATATGGACTAGGAAGTAATGAAATCATGGTTATTTGAATTGGAAGCTCCATCATGGCAACCTAGTATCTTGATCCATCTCGGACAAAAATGAATCTCATTACTTCACTTTTCTGATTTTAGTTATGCTTAGGAACAACAAATATTTCGTTGTCATCAATCAAAAGTGAATTGATCAACCTTCGCTGGACCTTCTTGCTAGAGCAGTGGTTATTCGCTTCTCATGTTGCAATTCCGTTTTTTTTTGTGTGTCATGTATTTGCTTGTGGTGGCTGTTAGAGCATAGCTAAGTTTAACCCACCAGCGTTGGTATGTCAAGTTTGGTTGTCATATTTTAGTGAATCAAAACTCATTTAAAGAGTCGCTTGATTATGTACTAGAGTCAACTTCGTATAGGTTAGCTTGAAAGTATTAGGATATGAGACATTACAAGTATTGCGAAGACTTGAAGAAGTGAAGAAGTAAGAAGCTACAACGATAACATCATCCTTCCACTTGAGGTTAGTGATATTTGACTTGAATGTTTCATTCCCTAACGTATCTTTCAAGTCGTGCATATTGAAAACAAAACTGTGAAGCATGAAAACTCTAGTTAGACATAGTATTAAGGAATACAATACGAGGTTTATTGATAAACCATTAAACTTTATAGATAAGACATAGACATAATAATTTAAATCCTATTGTGATTATGTATGGGTATGAGGTGAGGATTTCATCCTAGGAAACAATGTTTTACATGTGTTTTAAAGAATTAAAGTCATGAACTTGTTTTGTGAATCGAAAAGGAAATCGCCAGGCGTTATTGGTATTGTTATTCATTGCATATCTTGTGAACAACCAATATGTGTCATTAGTATAACCGCTCATGACTTGTTTCTGTTCTTGGTAAAACTATTCACAAAGGCCTGAATTTTGTATTGGTATGACTTTTATTAGTGAAACCGATATTAAGTAATCACCTGAGATGGTATGATCGAGTTTGTGATTTTGTGTAAGACCGACTCTGGGTAAAGGGGAACAGATCCTAGTAAGAGGTGCAACACATCACAAAGGGGAATCGATCCTTTTATGAGTTGCAACATGTTTTAGGCAAAGGGGAACCGATCCTCTGGACATGTGCAACACATTCAAGTTAGATACCATATATATGTGGGGAACCGATCCTAGTACCTAGTCAACCGAATTTTGGAAAGATAGTGTGACTATGCACAGTACTCACATGGAGGTAGAACCGAAACTTGTTTTGGTAGAACCGTTAAACCCATGATTGGTGATTCAGTGTTCTTGATCAATCACATAGGTCTTGAAAGTCAGATGAACCAATTCTAAACTTGTTTGGAAGTGTGGCAAATCGGTTTCAAGATTGTAAGTATGAAATAGGACTTACAGAGTAAGGATGTCGACATACTTTGAACATGTGCAGTAACTCTTATCTTTAATTGTTCAAAGTTATTCCTTAAAAGCTAAAGGAAGAAAACCCCAGGATCGAAACATAAATAACTTAAGAATCTTTTATTTAAGGTTTTTAATTTTATTTTAGGAAAATGAGAATTAGTAATGTGCATTTACTAGTTAAAGATTTTCCAAAGAAATTTTCAGTCAATATTTTGGACAGAGCATTTCCAGGAATTATGGAAACCGAATTTGGAATATATTGCATATCTTGATAATATTTTTGGTTTTGGAAATTCCTTGGTGTCCAAACTTCCTTGTCTATAAATACTTGAAGTTTGCATTTCTAGCAAACTAATCCTTCGTGACAACGAACTTCCTCGGTTGTGTTGTTACTAGTGAAGCCGCCTATTCAGAGAGGAGAGTAACCTAATAAGGCGAAATCTCTTACGGCCGCTCAGTTTAAAGTCTTCTTTGGGATTGAGAAGCTCTATTAGTACCGTTGGTGGGAAACTAGATAATTGCGGTTTATTTTGTATTTTCGATTGATTGGATTGACTAACGGTGGTTGAACTTTGATTGCACCTAGTTTGTTTATTCTTGAGAACATTCTCTTCTGATATAAGGCTCACTCAAACTAGATCAAAGTTTTAACGTTTCTACGAATCTAAGTTTTTCTAGATCCGTAAGATAGATTCATTGATTTTCCATTGTTAACAGACTCCGCTCTGTGCGACAAATCAATAAGGAATCAAGTTTGTTTTTGCATATTGCTACTTTGAAGATTAAATCGAATACTGAAGACTTTGAAGATTTGAAGAAGAAGTTGTTGTGATTCATTAAGAAGATATATACTATATTTTGTCCTAAAGAGAACTCTTGTTCTGCTAGGATATCTGGTATCAAATATCTATTGAGAACTTCGAATCTTCTAGATATTGTCAAGACAAGAATACTGCTGAAGGTGAGGAACTAGGATTTTAGTTTACTTAGTATTTTCTACACGAAGTTGCAGGTTTACTTTTTGTAGCGTCTTAATTCATTGAGTATTCTAATATGGACTAGGTCCTGGGGTTTTTCTACAAGATTGTAGTTTTCCTCGTTAACAAAATTATGGTGTGTGCTTTACTTTATATCCGCATTGTAATTGTTTTTATATTATAACTAAAGTAATTTCACTTGTATGTTAACTAGGCACTTTATATTTATCTTATAAGGTTTCGGTTATACCGTACTATTATCAAGTGAACACTTTGTTGTAGTATTGTCTCGATTTCATATCCATAGACGATCACACAAAGTGTATTGGATTTCTCCACTTGTCTGATATAATTATTCATGTGTAAGGCCAGTTCGCACTAACCTTATTTCAAGTGGACACTGTGTTAAAATATTCCTTGAGTTATTGTTGCTCCAAGAGGTTTATACACCGTGGGTCTTGTATAGGATGTGATCAAAATAAAAGATTGTGGTGTATTTGGGTACCCTCATCTTTTCAATTGGTATCAGAGCAGGCAAACACGAAAATATCTAACAATCTGTGTTTGGCGTGATCCAACCTACAAGTTTTGAATCAAATGGTTGATTTAGTTAACGTACCTCCAGGGTTTGATGGCTCAAACTATCTATGGTGGAAAATGGCTATGCAGTCTTTTCTTCAATCTCATGACTTTAACACTTGGGTTTTAGTTATTGATGGGTATGAACACCCAAAAGTACTGGTCAACAACTCAACCACTGAGTTTAGACTAAAGGAATTGAATGAATTTAATAATGAAGAAAATTGCTTTCGAAGCAAAATTCCTATGGATTGAACGCCATTATCCATGTTGTAACTCGAGACCTCCATCATCATGTAACCAGGTGTAAAACATCAAAGGAGGCATGGGATATTCTTAATATCGTATTTGAAGGAATGCCTTCGAAAAAAGAAGCTAGGCTTCAAACCCTATCTTCTAAATGGGAAAACCTTCGTATGGATGGAGACGATACCTTTGATGAGTTTGATCAAAAACTTTCTGAAATAGTGAATGCCTTTTACGCTTTAGGAAAAACTATTTCAGGTAAAGATATTATGTGTAAAACTCTAAGGTCTTTACCAACAAGATACAAATCTAAAAACCATGCCATCATGGAAGCAAATGATATTTCCACACTTTCTATAAGCGCTCTAGTTGGTAAATTAAAAATCTTTGACCTTGAATACCAATTCAAGAATAAAGAGGGTAATACCCTTAAAGCTGTAACTAAGACTTGTTCTTCGGATACAAAAACTGAGAATTGTAGTGTCGATACAACCGCACGACAATTTAGAAAGTTATTAAGACAAAAGAAAAGGAGTTCTTCTAAAGATGCATCTTCTCCTTCTCAAAAATCACAGAAATGTGTAGAGAATAGAGAACAAAATAATGATGATATCTCTAATTGTTCCAAGGATCAAGAGAACAAAGCTTTTCATGCAACTGTTGAATGCACACCTGAAAAGGATACTGAAGTAACTTTAAAGTCAAAGGCACTTGAATGTGATAAACTTTGCAAAGAGAATGAAAATCTTAAAAGGGAACTTGATATTCTATATAAGGATATAGAACGTGTAAGCAATGGTCAAACTTATCTTGAAGTCTTGGAAGAATACAGAAAAAAAAAAAGGTGATGATCGAGAAACTTCAGAGCCAAAGGCACTCGACTGTGATCTTCGTGAAGAGAATGAAAGATTGAAAAAGGAACTTGATGATCTGTATAAGGATATAAAGATTATCAGCAATGAGCGAGATTATCTTGGAGCCATGAGAAATTACAGAGAGCAAATCGAAGAAAGTCATGATCGAGAAAGAAAACTACATACAAAGTTGGAAAACCTAAAGAACACTGAGGTAAGTAATTCTACCGAATCTGAAATTTCTTTAGATTATAAAGTTCAAATTGATAAATTTAAGTTTGATCTAGATAATGCTCTCAAAAAAATAAAAACATTGGAAAAAGAGAATATGGGTCTAAAAGAGGACTTGAAAAAGTTCGATAGTAGCACAAAACAACTTGACTCAATGTTGAAGTCAACTAGAGCTCCTCGTGACACGCGAGGATTGGGCTACAAAGGCAAACAAACTTTGAATACTAAATTGGAGACAAAGTTTGTAAAACCTAAAGACTATGCTGAAGAAATTGCTTCAAAAAGTGCAACAAAAGATTGCTCTTCCATAAAAGAAAAATCTGTAACACCTTCATCTTCAGCAAAAGACGGAAAACGTAAAATCCGTCAAACTCCAATGAAAGAGAATCCACAACAAGGTAACACTAAGCCTCATGTTTCGTGTGTTACTAAGCATTGCTCTTATTGTGGAAATAAAGGACACTTAGAAAGGGGGTGCAGATTCCGTAAAAGGAATGAGAAAGCCATAGATGCACGTGTTTCCGCAAAATTGGCTGAACTCAATAATGCTTCTCGTGCTAAATCGGGACATCATTGTCCTAAAAATGAGCAAAAGAATTATTGTAATGATAGTTCAAAGTTTGCTTATCAAGCTTCTACAAAGTTTTCTCATTATCGCTCAAACAATAAAAGGAGAGATAACTTTGTAAAGACAAGATCTGATATTCCAAATTGGAAAAAGACTAACTCTCAGAGTTTTCAACATTTCAGTTACCCTAATGTTTCCTCAAGAGATTCATCTTGGATTTAAAGAGGAAATAATAGGAAGAACAAAGCTGCTCCTATAAAACCCATTTCTAAATGGTATCCAAAGTCTTCTCTAAAGACAACCAGGAAGGTATCAAAAGATAGTCACAATGATGACACTCGAATGATAAGTTTCAATACTCATGACATTCAGAATATTATGCTAAACGTTCTTGATCAAATGAATGTAGCTCCATGTTGTCATCGTTATATGAGATAATTAGTTCTCATATCGGTTACCTTTTTATGATTTTGCGACTTTTGATTTAGCGAATTTCATATCTAACCTTTTAGGTTGCTTAATCAAATAATCATTAAAGGATGATGACAATTAATCCCATATGCAAGACACGATTATACTATTATCAATTTATTTCTCATAAGTTGTGTATATAGTATACATATAAGTCTTTGGTATTATCTTATTACTATTGGCACGTAATAGTTAAAACCATTTCAACCCTTCTCTGGTAAAGGTTGGTTGTTGTTACCCTTTTGTTTTGCATAAGGATGACAACATAATGATATTTCGATATCAATTCTCCCTGGAAGAAGATGCAAACATATTGGAGAAGAGGATGCTAAATTTGAGGTAACAATGTTGTTAGTTAATTGTTTTCAAGTTTAAGAAAAATATGATTTTATTGCGTATGTTTATTGCTTTTGCTTAACAAAATTTCGGTACAATTGATGTTTTATTCCATTATGTGTGTATGGATGTGTGTGTGATTCAATTATTTCCGGTTAAGAAAAACTATTGTTATCTTGCTTTATTGTGTGGTATCAATTGTTTAGGCTTACAAAATTTCAGTGCGATTGCGGTGCTTTAATGTCTATGTTGTTTTAATTGCTTCCGGTTGAGGTGAATAATTATGCCAGTTGATTTATTTTGGTTTGTATGAATTGTTTATGGCTTAACAAAAGAAAAGGTTTACAAGATGAATTGTTTAGTCCAATTCGATTCCGGATAAGAGAAACTAAGTTAATTATGATCTTAGTTAGACTTATCAAAGTGGAGGTTTCGGTTATTCAAGTCTAATCGAATGCCTTAACAAGAAATGCTAGTTAACTAACCTAGTATTGTCTTGTTTAAAACTGAAAGGTCTAAGTTATATGGATAATTAGAACCTGATGAGAAAAATAGAGTTATCTTTATTTTGGTCTTATCGAACAAGCGATTGTATTTGTATAATCGGTTTAGCAAAGGGACTAAGGTGCTTAGTTGATTTTTGGTTTTCTAAACTATTAGGGAAAATTGCTTCGGGCAATTGTTTCCTTGATAACATATCAAAAAATAATTACTTTGTAGTTTCGGTTTTGATATTGGTTATCAAAAAATGGTGTGTGGAACCCTCGTGCTTAACTCTATAGGTTGCAAGTCTATTTTGAGATTTGTAAGATTCTTTTCGGTTTGTCCTTTATTTTTTAGTTTCTTTGTCATTTTGAGACAAAAAGGGGGAGAAATATATGGAATAAACAAGTGATACTGGCATTGGTTTTATATTGATTGGTATCACTAAGGAAAAGGACATTGGTGCTTAAACTTTTATCTAACGAAAGAGTGAAAGCATAGACTAAGGGGGAGTAACATATCATTACAAAGGAATAACAAAGACATACGGATTGATAAAATCTACCTATCTTACCTTTAGGGGGAGTAATATTCTTTTTTATCATAATGTCAACAACGACATTTAAGGATTGAATGTATATAGGTTATTGTGTTGTTGAATTTGGGAATCAAGCGTATGTGTAATGAAATCTTGTAATTTGTTTATTTGTTTATCCATATGATGTAAGAGTTTTGTCACTAAAATTGACAAACGGGGAGATTGTTAGAGCATAGCTCGGTTGAACCCACCAAGCGTTGGTATGTCAAGTTTGGTTGTCATATTTTAGTGAATAAAAACTCATTTAAAGAGTCGCTTGATTATGTACTAGAGTCAACTTCGTATAGGTTAGCTTGAAAGTATTAGGATATGAGATATTACGAGTATTGGAAGACTTGAAGAAGTGAAGAAGTAAGAAGCTACAACAACAACATCATCCTTCCAATTGAGGTTAGTGATATTTGACTTGAACTGTTTCATTCCCTAACGTATCTTTCAAGTCGTTCATATTGAAAACAAAACTGCGAAGCATGAACACTCTAATTAGACATAGTATTAAGGAATACAATACGAGGTTTATTGCTTAACCATTAAACTTTGTAGATAAGATATCGACATAATCGTTTAAATTCTATTGTGATTATGTATGGGTATGAGGTGAGGATTTTATCCTAGGAAATAATGTTTTACATGTGTTTTAAGGAAGTAAATTCATGAACTTGTTTTGTGAATTGAAAAGAAAATCGCCAGGCGTTATTGATATTGTTATTCATTGCATATATTGTGAACAACCAATATGTGTGATTAGTATAACCGCTCATGACTTGTTTCTGTTCTTGGTAAAACTATTCATAAAGGCCTGACTTTTGTATTGGTATGACTTTTATTAGTGAAACCGATCTTAAGTAATCACCTAAGATGGTATGATCAAGTTTGTGATTTTGTGTAAGACCGACTCTGGGTAAAGGGGAACCGATCCTAGTAAGAGGTGCAACATATCACAAAGGGGAATCGATCCTTGTATGAGGTACAACATGTTTTAGGAAAAGGGGAACGGATCCTATGGACATGTGCAACACATTCAAGTTAGATACCATATATTTGTGGGGAACCGATCCTAGTACCTAGTCAACCAAATTTTGGAAAGCTAGTGTGACTATGCACAATACTCACATAGAGGTAGAATCGAAACTTGTTTTGGTAGAACCGTTAAACCAATGATTGGTGATTCAATGTTCTTGATCAATCACATAGTTCTTGAAAGTCAGATGAACCAATTCTAAACTTGTTTGGAAGTGTGGAAAATCGGTTTCAAGATTGTAAGTATGAAAGAGGACTTACAGAGTAAGGATGTCGACATACTTTGAACATGTGCGGTAACGCTTATCTTTAATTGTTCAAAGTTATCCCTTAATAGCTAAAGGAAGAAAATCTCAGGATCGAAACATAAATAAGTTAAGAATCTTTTATTTAAGTTTTTTAATTTTATTTTAGGAAAATGAGAATTAGTAATGTGCATTTACTAGTTGAAGATTTTCCAAAGAAATTTTCGGTCAATATTTTGGACAGAGCATTTCCAGGAATTATGGAAACCGAATTTGGAATATATCGCATATCTTGAGAATATTTTCGGTTTTGGAAATTTCTTGGTTTCCAAACTTCCTTGTCTATAAATACTTGAAGTTTGCATTTCTAGCAAACTAATCCTTCGTGACAACAAACTTCGTCGGTTGTGTTGTTACTGGTGAAGCCGCCTATTCGGAGAGGAGAGTAACCTAATTAGGCGAAATCTCTTACAGCCGCTCAGTTTAAAGTTTGCTTTGGTATTGAGAAGCTCTATTAGTACCATTGGTGGGAAACTAGATAATTGCGGTTTATCTTGTGTTTTTGATTGATTTGTTTGACTAACGGTGGTTGAACTTTGATTGCACCTAGTTTGTTTATTCTTGAGAACCTTCTCTTCTGATATAAGGCTCACTCAAACTAGATCAAAGATTTAACGTTTCTACGGATATAAGTTTTTCTAGATTCGTAAGATAGATTCATTGATTTGCCATTGTTAACATACTTCGCTCTGTGCGACAAATCAATAAGGAATCAAGTTTGTTTTTGCAGATTGTTACTTTGAAGATTAAATCGAAGATTGAAGACTTTGAATATTTGAAGAAGAAGTTGTTGTGATTCATTAAGAAGATATATACTAGATTTAGTCCTAAAGAGAACTCATGTTCTGCTAGGATATCTGGTATCAAATATCTATTGAGAACTTCGATTCTGCTAGATCTTGTCAAGACAAGAATACTGCTGAAGCTGAGTAACTAGGATTTTAGTTTACTTAGTATTGTCTACACTAAGTTGTTGGTTTACTTTTTGTAGCATCTTAATTCAATGAGTATTCAAATCTGGACTAGGTCCGGGGTTTTTCTACAAGATTTTAGTTTTCCTCGTTAAAAAATTCTGGTGTGTGCTTTACTTTATTTCCGCATTATAATTATTTTTATATTATAATTAAAGTAATTTCACTTGTATGTTAACTAGGCACTTGATATTTATCTTATAAGGTTTCGGTTATACCATACTATTATCAAGTGAACACTTTGTTGTAGTATTGTCTCGATTTCATATCCATAGATGATCACACAAAGTGTATTGGATTTCTCCACTTGTCTGATATAATTATTCACGTGTTAGGCCAATTCGGACTAATCCTATTTCAAGTGGACACTATGTTGAAATATTCCTTGAGTGATTGTTGATAGACACATTTTTGTGTCCGAATTGTCCTCGTATTGGTATTGTTGGAACTCGATTTTTACTAATATTGTGTTTTTATGTATTTTTAGGTATTTTTGGAAATAAATATTTTTGGAAAATTCGGCTCGAAAAGTTGCTCTAACACCCAGGAGGACATTTGATATTCGGACTCCCACATTGGATAAGGGGTAACCCAATTACTAAGGGGCACCCAATTGATATTCGCACCCCCATTGTTGGATAAGGGGTGACCTTCTTCTCCATTTGGATTTTATTTTTGGCGGGAAAATGGTGGCACTTCCGCGTAATTTCAATTCATCATTTGGAGGAGTTTTAATGCGATTCAATGCCTGAGATTGCTTGGGATACCCTGTTAGAGCATAACAGGGTTGGTATGGGTCGATTAGTGACCTAAATTTGGCTAGATAACCCGCTAAGAGAAAGCAGAGAAGCACGGGTTTGCATGGGTTTTTTGTGAGTTTGAGACGTGCACTGCTCGTGTCTGGAGTGTGTGGGTTGTTACCATAAGAGTGTAGAAGGTAAATAAGGAGAAAATACCAGCTACAAACGCGTGAAGAGCTAAAACATGGAAGAAAATATCCCCGAAAATATTTTTTTCATCACCGAGTAATGGGAAGATTTCTAGGATTAATGATGAGTTATTCTTGCTCCAAAAAGGCTATAAATAGGTGTTGGGAGGTCATAGAACGGATACGGAGAGTTTGGGAGAAATTAGAACGCGAGAAGAGCAAAAAAATCAAAGTTGCAGAATTATTCTCTGCTGCTGCTGCTGCACCAAGAACACGAATAACAGACCACCAGAAGCAGTCGTTCTTCTACAGTGTCTACGACACTTCTGCGTTGGTCGTAATACGGAGGGGGCGGACTTAAAAGAAGTAACGGTTTTATCATTCCTTGTAACAGTGTTTGCAACATCTATACCTGTTGCAAACCCGATTTTCATCTTATTCTCCTTTGTTCATCATTTGTAAACCATTTTTGAGCAATAATAATGAATTTTGAGCGTGTTTCCAACATGATGAGCGGCATAATTCTCCCACAACCAAGGCAATGAGGAAGCTATTTACGCATGAATAAGCGGTAACCATTTTATTTGCTCTAATTTATAATTTATAATTCACTCAATCATTGCTTTTGCAGAGTTTTAATTGTTCGCAAAATTCTTATCATTAGTTGTGATTCAATTAGATAGGTTATGCTTTGTATTAAGATAATCTATGCTTAGGGATACAATTAATTTTTGAGAATTTGTCTGATTATTTGTGAATTAAGAAACAAGGGATTTAAAAGATAATTAGAGTTTTGGGTTATTTACCGTATTTCATTCATGTGTTATAGTGGAATCAGTGTCTTGGTTGTTCTCTCATATCTTAAAACAATTTTGTGTTAATTTTTCTCTATTATTAATTTTTATAAGTCTAAAATCTTTTGCTTTCACAAGTCTCAACGAACCTTATTACTACAACATTATTGAGTCTCATCAATTTTTGGCGCCGCCGACGCGGACTTGTCTTTAGGCTAGAGTTTTTAGAATTTTTTTTAGGTTTTTTTTAGGTTTTATTTTTATTTGTTCTTCTTTACGTTTTTGGGTTTTTGTCTTTTCCTTTCAGATTTTGGGATTTGGAGCGAAAGAAATATTTGCCAAAGCTTTTGGTGGATACTTAAAGATTTGTAGTTAAAGACAAAGCAAAAGGAGCGAAAGAAGAAGATTTTTTTTTATATTTTATAAAAGAGAGAAAAAAAAAGAGAGGCATTTTTTTTTTTTTTTTTTTTTTTTTTTTAGATTTTTTTTTTTTAGACTTTCCTTTTCTTTTCTTTTACTTTTTGGACTTGGACATTTGGACATTCGGACATTCCTTATTTTTTAAACCCTACGGAAGGGTAGTATTAAATATCAAACTGTTTTGCGAGAGAAGGACGGTGATTACGATATCACCTCGGCCCCTCGAGTTCGTACATGACATAGGAGTCGTGGCCCGAGTCGACTACAACGGTTCATCCCCGTCCTGGTACGGGAGGTAAGTTTGTCGAAACACTCGCGAATCCCCGCTAGCGAGTTACTTGCCTTCCTTCGTGTGAATATATCTTTGAGGACCTGAAAACGGCTGTTTTTAATTTCCTAGTAAAGGGCAAGGACTGGCCATATAAGATAAGGGTTCGGATTTCATCACCGTTCTCTTCTTGCCCACCTTAGGAAAATAATACTTAACGCGAACCTAAGCCTTAAAATCTGGAATAGAACGAGACCGATAGGGTAACGAGCTTAGTAGGAAAGTCTTAGAAAAATATTGGTTACTCTTTTAGCATACTTTGAAGTTCATGATGGTCTCGTGAAGTTGAATGCGTGACTGAGCCGCCTTGTAATAGCGGTATGGCCTTGGGTATCAAAGCTCCACCGAGCTTCCCTCGCCTTGATTCAACTTACTTTGACTCGGATTGATCCGAGAGGGGTTTGCTTAAATTGTAACGAATTCCCTTTCGGACGATTAGAATTGGTCTAGAAAACAATCTAAGTGGAGCCATCATGCTTTTTGTTTGCTAGATATCATTAGGTTTCTTTGTGGTGGAGTCGGCCTTGTTTGTGCTTGCATAGAACTTCCCTTCCTTTTAGGATTTTTCTTTTGTTTTATATTTTCTAGTGTATGCCCGAGGTCTTTAAAGAACGCGCTTGGAAAAGAAACACTCTAGGTCGTTTGATTAGTGACAAACCTAGTAGTTCTTCTTGCGAAGGCGGGGAACTCGAGACTCTTCTTTTGAGAGCCCCGTTTTTGGAAACTTCAGTTTTGAAAATCTGTCTCTTAGCGAGGAAAGTACCCCTAGTACTTCGGTTTGTGCCAACGATGGCAACTTTAAAAGATTACATGTTCCCAACTGGGACCAACCGAGCTTCGTGCATTAAATTGCCAGCCAATACGGCTAACTTTGAGATAAAAGCTAGTATCCTTCAGATGATCCCTATATTCTTAGGTAAAGAGGATGAGAACCCTTATTTTCATATTAGGGACTTCGAGGAAATTTGTGGGACGAGTTAGAATAAAAGACCTTACCGATGAAGTTTTGAAACTTAAGATGTTCCCATTTTCCTTAAAAGATAAAGCCAAGACTCCGTCTAAACAACCTACCATCTGGATCCATTGAAACATGGCGGGAACTTATTCTCGCTTTCTATATGAAATTCTACCCTAAGCATAAAACTGCAATGTTAGGCGTAAAATTAGTGCTAGTGTGCAACAAGAGGGAGAGTCACTTTATAGGTTTTTAGAGAGATTCAATGATCTCCTATATCGGTGTCCTCACCATGGATTTGATAAGATGAAACTTGTAGGGATTATTTATGATGGTTTAGACTATTCGACCAAAGCCATGGTCGAGTCTATGTGTGCTGGTGAGTTTACTAATAAAAGTGCTGAGGATGCCTTTACCTTCTTAGGAGTTGTTGCTGAGAAATCCCAACAATGGGAGTCTTGTGTTGAACCCCCTAAAAGACTCTTGGTGAATAGAAGTAGCGCCAATGTGGTAGATACAAGCTTCGAGTCAGATGCTAAGTTTGCTTCTTTGTCTAGAAGGTTAGAAGCTTTGGAAATGGGTCAGTCTAAGAATAGGTCCCTTGTTGAACCTAATAGAGCCTCTCAAGTCTCTAGTTGTGGAATAGAGCCCGATAACTCATTTTGGGAAGGTCATGTTAGTGAAGAACAAGCTCAGGCTGTCTATAACAACGCTAGGTTTGAAAACCGTCAGAGGTTTGACCCATACTCAGAGACCTACAACCCTGGTTGGAGAAACCATCCTAACTTTTCTTGGTCTAAGGGCCAGAATCAAGGTCAGTATAGTAATTCTCAGCCTCCCCCAGGTTTTGGTTATGCTAAGAACCCTTCAGGTCAAACCCAGTTTCAGAACCCTTCGGATAAAAAGATCACAAGTTTAGAGGATACTCTCGCCTCATTTATTAAAAGCTCTGAAAAGATCAACCAAATGGTTGCGCAAGGGATAGAAGAAAGTAAGAGTATAGGTTATGCTAACTCTCAGGCTATTTCCGAGTTGAAAACCCAGGTTAGTCAGATAAACGAGTCTTTGAGGGAAAAAGGTAAGTTTCCTAGTCAAACTCAGCCCAATCCTAGAGGAGTTCATCAAGTAGGTGAAGGACCATCCCATCATGTGAATGCTATTAAAACCCTTAGGAGTGGTAGAGTGGTAGACAACAAGGTAACCATGCACGATAGTGAACATCTTGTAGTTCACCCTGCCGAGTAGGAAAATGATAAGGAGACTGATAGAGTCTCTAATGAGACCAATGAGGGTCATATTGAACCGGGCTTTGTCCCTAGAGCCCCATTCCCACGGTTTGCTAGTTCCAACTAAGAGGAGTCCAACTTTAATGATATATTGGAGGTTTTTAAGGGTTACTATCAACCTCCAATTGTTGGATGCGATTGCGATTCCCGCTTATGCCAAGTTTCTTAAGGACTTGTGTACACGAAAGCGTAAGCTTAGTGTTGAGAAAGAAAGCCTTCCTAGCTAGTCACGTGAGTTCCATTATTCAGAATACCACTACTCCTAAGTATAAGGACCCAGGGTCCCCTACCATTTCTTGCACAATAGGTAAATACCGTGTTGAGAAAGCTTTGCTTGACTTAGGATCCAGTGTGAACCTACTTCCATACCATGTGTACCTTAAGCTAGGACTTGGTGAGATGAAACCTACCCAGATGACTCTTGAGTTAGGCGATAGGTCCGTTAAAATTCCTCGGGGTGTGATCGAGGATGTTCTCATAGAGGTCGACAAGTTTATTTATCCGGTGGATTTTGTTATCCTAGATACCCAACCCTGTCCACGACCCGAGAACCAGATACCGGTAATATTAGGTCGCCCGTTTTTAGCTACATCCAATGCGATCATTAACCATCGAACTGGTATTATAAACTTGTCTTTTGGTAATATGACTATTGAGTCGAACGTCTTTCATATTAGTAAGCTACCCTACGAACTAGATGACTCGAGCATAGAAGAGGTGAACATGATAGGAACATTAGTCGAGGAGTCATTACCAAACACTTTGTTAGAAGATCCATTAGAGAAATGCCTAGCTCACTTTGGGATTGATTTTGATGATGATGATGTGATTAATGAGGTGAATGCCTTGGTAGATTCAAACCCTTTGATAGACACTAGTAATGGCTGGAAACCCAAGTTCGAACCTCTACCCATTTCTATGTCTACCCTAGATCCTTCGTTAGAAGAGCCTCCTAAGTTGGACCTAAAACCATTGCCAGATACCCTGAAGTATGTGTTTCTAGGACCATCTGAAACTTTACCTGTGATTATTGCTTCCAACTTGGATAGTGATCAGGAAAGTAGGCTAGTAATCGTCCTTCAAAACAACAAGGAAGCTTTAGGGTGGACCATAGCGAGACATTAAGGGTATAAGTCCTCTGTTTGTATGCATCGAGATCTATTTAGAGGAAGATACCAAACCTTCTAGGGAGATGCAACGAAGACTAAACCCCAATATGAAAGAAGTAGTTCGAACCGAGATCCTTAAGTCGTTAGATGCGGGCATTATCTACCCCATTTCGCATGACAGTAAGTGGGTCAGCCCCGTTCGGGTTGTTCCCAAGAAATCCGGTATTACTGTAGTCCGAATGATAACAATGAGTTAATCCCTACCCGAGTGACCACGGGTTGGCGTGTTTGTATTGACTATAGGAAATTGAACAAGGTCACTAGGAAGGACCACTTTTCCCTTCCCTTCATCGACCGGATGCTAGAGAGATTATTTGGACATAGTCATTACTTCTTTTTAGATGGCTACTCGGCTATAATCAGATCGATATTGCCTGAGAAGACCAGGAGAAAACCACTTTTACTGTCCCTTTGGTACCTTTGCGTATAGACGCATGCCTTTCGGGCTATGTAACGCCCTGCGACTTTTCGTTGCATGATGAGCATATTTTCAGATATGGTAGAGCGGTTCTTGGAGGTCTTTATGGATGATTTTTCAGTGTTTGGTTCATCTTTCGATGAGTGCTTGCATCATTTGTCATTAGTGTTGACTAGATGTAAGGAAAAAAATCTAGTGCTTAATTGGGAGAAATGTCATTTCATGGTTCAATCAGGAATTGTCTTAGGGCATATCGTATCTTCAAAGGGTATAGAGGTAGATAAAGCCAAAGTTGACCTTATTAAGACTTTGAGTCCCAAAAACCGTAAAAGATATTAGGTCATTCTTAGGGCATGCAGGTTTTTATCGTCGATTCATTAAGGATTTTAGCTTGATTTCTAGACCTCTTTGCAATTTGCTTGCAAAAGATGTTAAGTTTGTCTTTGATGACGCTTGTTTAGAGGCTTTTGAGAAGCTTAAGACTTTACTCACTACCGCCCCCCATAGTCCAGGCACCTAACTGGGACCTACCCTTTGAAATCATGTGCGATGCTTCAGATTATGCTATTGGTGTTGTGCTAGGTCAGCGAGAAAACAAATTACTTCATGTGATTTACTATGCTAGCAAAACTACGAATGATGCCCATTTGAACTATACCACTACGGAGAAGGAACTGTTAGCCATTGTGTTTGCCTTAGACAAGTTTAGATCCTATCTCTTAGGTTCTAAGATCGTAATCTATACCGATCATGCTGCTTTGAAATACCTTTTGTCTAAGAAGGATACCAAACCTAGATTGATTAGATGGATCCTTTTATTACAAGAATTTTGTCCAGGACATTAGAGACAAAAGGGTGCGAGAAAATGTAGTAGTAGACCACTTGTCTAGGCTAGTTGTTAGTTCCCCTGATGATTCCCTTCATATAAGGGATAGCTTTCCTGATGAACAATTGTTCTCTGTTTCCCAATCACCTTGGTATGCAAATATAGTGAATTATCTTGTCACTGGTCGAATTCCCCAACATTGGGGTAAACAAGATCGTTCTAGGTTTTTAGCCGAGGTTAAGCACTTCTTTTGGGATGATCCTTATTTATTTAAGTATTGTCCAGACCAGATTATTAGGAGATGTATACCTGAGAGTGACCAGTCCACAAGCATGATCATGCTTGTGGGGGTCACTTTAGTGCTAAGAAGAAAACATTGCTAAGATATTGCAGTGTGGATTCTACTGGCCGTCGTTGTTTAAAGACTCCCACAGTTACTGTGTTACTTGTGAACGTTGCCAGAAATTAGGAACCATTTCTCGTAGGAACATGATGCCCTTGAATCCTATTTTAATCGTTGAGGTCTTTGATGTGTGGGGCATTGACTTTATGGGTCCGTTTCCCAATTCTTTTGGTAACCTATACATCATTGTCGCCGTAGACTATGTCTCTAAGTGGATTGAGGCGGTTGCGTGTAAAACCAATGACCATAGGGTTGTGATTGAGTTCTTGAAAAATAATATACTTACACATTTTGGTACACCGCGAGCTATAATTAGTGATGGAGGGTCGCACTTTTGTAATGGACCTTTTAGGCTTCGATGAAGAAATATGGTATTACACATAAGGTAGCTACCCCCCGTATCATCCACAGACTAGTGGTCAAGTAGAGGTTTCTAATAGGGAGATAAAACGTATATTAGAGAAAAGCAGTTAATCCTAATCGGAAAGACCGGTCGTCTAGGCTTGCGATGCCTTATGGGCTTACCGCATCTGCGTTTAAAACCCCTATTGGAATGTCGCCTTATCGGCTTGTTTATGGCAAGGCATGTCATTTACCTGTTGAGTTAGAACATAGAGCTTATTGGGATGTTAAGCAGCTAAATTTTTCACTTGACAAGGCAGGAGCCCATAGGAAACTCCAGCTCAATGAGTTGGACGAGATTCGTATAGATGCTTACGATAGTGCAAAGGAGTATAAGAACAAAATGAAACTTGTGCATGATAGAAATATTTTACGGAAGTCATTTTCTCTGGTCAAAAAGTTCTTACGTATGATACCCGCTTGCATCTTTTCCCCGGGAAGTTACGTTCTCGGTGGACGGGTCCTTTTATTGTTCGCTTTGTATTTCCTCATGGAGTCTGTTGAGATCGAGACACCGGATGGTAGTAGTTCTTCGAAGGTTAACGGTCAGAGATTGAAACCCTTTTTAGAACCCTTTCCTACAGGTGATGTAGAGGAGGTCCCTCTGGAGGACCCTTGGTAGGCCTCGAAGATGTGTATAATTTATGGCCTACGGTAATACCGCAAGTGCACGGCGTCTATCGGAGACGCGGCAAGTACGGGTCGAACCACAGAGACTTGTGGTGCTCTAAGGTGATCTAAGGCTTTCTCAACTGAGTTTCAAGTGAAAACAAGTGACAACAGATGGTAACACAGATATTTTTGTGCCGAAACGGCTGATATTGAAATGTGATCCTAAACTAAGGTATAAAACAGAGACAAAGGTATGTTTGGGTTATCAATTCCACCACTAAATTCCTAGTATGTGCTTTCAACTAAGTTAAATGTCTTGTTCCTATAGTAGCTAAAGGCGGTGTGTCAATTTCGCCACTTAACTAAGGAGTTTCTCCATGTAAAACTTCAAATACCATTAAAGGGTACTAACCCAGAGCATTAGTTATCTAATCAAGTATAACTAATCAAAGGAATTAGCATTTAATAATTGAAACAAGAGCTGAATCACTCTCAACTCAGTATTAACCTAACTACAGTGCATCCATGGCTTTGGTATGCACTGTGAGAGAAAAGAGTTGAAGTGATAAAATTGAAGTTATCTAATAAATATTAAGCATACAAGAACATTTCAACTGAGTTTAAACACAACTGTGAATTAGGGTTTCATCTCAAACCCTCACACTAAATTAAAACACAAAATTAAACCTAAATGACACTCTGGCTAACCCAGGCGTGTCTAAAATCATCATCCCCTGCTTCTATTTATACAAGCACAGCACTCAAAACAGCAAACCCTAATTTCATTTAAAAACATAAATTAAATGGAAACTTCTCTCACCCATGTCGCTCCAACTGCTCCCTCTTCTGTCAATCGGCTCTGCATCGGCTACTCTAGCTTCCCCTTGATGTATCAATAAAAACCCTAACCTATCTCTGTCTAGTTCTCTCTTAGCTCCTAGGAGAGAAGCTACAAAAGGACTAGAAAGTGATGAGGTGAGGTGGTGCGACTTGGGTTGTCAGGAGATGGTAGAGTTGGTGGAGAAGGTGGTGGTCGGGTGAAGAACAGAGCTCTTCTCTGTGATGGAGACGGGAGAGGAGATTTTGCAGAGGTCTGAGGTGTTGTCGGGTGAGGGGAAGAAAATGAATTAGGTTTTTGGGTAAAGGGGTTTATATAGGGGCTATGATGTGAAGCGGGTGCATCAGAGGTTTGATGGGAGTGCCTCAGCGAGCGTAGGATTTAGGCCGGGAAGATGCGAACGGACGAGAATGGTAGCCGGTCTCGGTGTGATCTGGTGTTGTACGGGATCATCGAGAGATAGATGTAAGCGATGGAGTGACCGTTGGATGTAGCCAGGCGAGATCTTGACGGCTCAGAGTGAGCGGGCTCGGATCCGGGTCGTGGGTAGCTCTAGCTCAAGCCCAAGTCTTGTAGATGAGTTGCTACTTGTTGGGTTGCAACTGTTGCGCGCGCGGGCTTTGGCTTTCTGCTCCATAGATGCTCGACTCCAATTCTTCGCTCTTTGGCTCCTCAAATTCTCCGAACTTTATTTATTACCTAAAAACACAAAATTAATTAATACAAATATTTATTCTTGAAAACAAGGAAAACACAGAATATGGGATAATATCGATTTCTAAGCGCAAAAGATGAGTAAAATGCCAATAAAAAGGTGTATAAATATGCACTATTTGGCACTCATCAAATACCCCAAACACGAATTTTACTTGTCCTCAAGTGAAACAGAAAGAAGAAATCCTAACTATACCCCTGTCGCGGGTCTCTCGAATGCATTTAGCGTATGCACTAAGCCTTTAAACCCCTAGGTGTCCCTAGTGGACGAGTTGTAGTCTCGTGAGGGTTTACAAGAGGTGTACCCACAAAACCTTCTCCAACTTCAAGAGTGTAAAAGAGTCTCAAGCCTCCAAGAAGCTATGAGGACATAGAGTTTATGCATGCTAGTAATGAAGTTAGAACTATCGAAGAACGCATTCTCATCCTTAAGTCTTTGGCGAGAAGTAACCATACCATATGAAAGAACTCGGATTCGATTGTGATCATAAGCCTCGACTTCTCGCCTCACCATTAGGGTTTTATGATAATTGCACTCAAAAAGATCGCTTTTTAGTCTCATGTGTGCAGCGAGGAATAAGAGAGAAAATCGCACACGTTGTAGGTAAGAAGGATAACCTTAGAAATAAAATCTGGAGATTCCACAAAAGTGTGGACAAAAAGAATCTTTTTCTAATGATCTCTAAGAAGGGAAAATCAACCATTAGCAAGGGGTGGGAGTACTCACTCACTTCTCACCCGATCGGTAATTAATATCACTCTCTCATAAGAAACCATAGAAACGTCTTCAATCTTCGGTCTTCGGTCTTCAACTGTTGATGACGAACTTCTGAACTTTACAAAAACTTGAATAATAATATTTTTTTTTTTTTTTTTTTTAAATAAATTACAAAAAGTGAAAATAAAAATACAAATAATGAAACAACTAACTCCATGGACAAAGGACTTTATCACTCAATTTTTCCACAACTTGTATTGTCTTGATTTTATAAATTTTATTAATTCTCATCCTATTTTCTTTTCTTTTTCTTTGTTGCACGTAAACCTTGGACTATATCAATTTTTCTTTCCATATTCGATTCGCTCCGCTTCACGACGATGATGTGTTTCTATGGGTCTTGCTGATTGAGAGAGAGAATGATGCTAACTACAAATCGATATTTAGAAGGAGTTTTCATCTTTAGACGTCACCCTCATGATTGACAAAAACTAGCACTCAAGAGATCAAAAGTAGTCTTTGAAAATGGTGCGAAGTTGGGTAGCTCACCATTCCTACCCGAATTTACGTAAGGTGACACACACTCTAACATGACTTTTCTAGAAAGTTGCAAAAAATTGAAGGTTGGTGCCTCACTTGATGTAAAATGGGTAGTCTCCACTATGGTTGATCACAATTCTACTACCGAATATCTAAACAAAGACCTAATTCGCCCTCAGGATGGTTAAATCCAACTTTAACGCTCTAATCAACTAAAGAAACCCGATTGTGTTCTCCGGTACTTCCAAGTTCGTTATTTCGGTCGATTCTCTATGTAAACATAGCTAAAAGCATGCTGGTGACTCTAAAATCTCTAAAAGTTGGAGGTTTTTACAAAAAGAATTTTTGAATTTTTTTTTTTTTTTTTTTTTTTTTTTTTTTTTTTAATTAAAATAAAAGGTAAAATAAAAGACTAAAAACTCTAAATGCAAAAATATGCAAATGCACCCCCAAACCTAAATCAAACATTGTCCTCAATGTGTCTTCATATAGAAAAATTTAAATAAGTCACATACCGAGAGAACTATGCGATAAGAGAAAAGGGAAGAGATTCTGGGATGTCGGCGGGAGCATGGTTTCGCTTCATTCTTCAAGGCAAAATCCAACATTCTCAGTGGTGATTATATCGGATTAGCACACAAAAAAATGCACAAGAAGACTCAACCGATTCAAGAAAGAAAAAAAAAAAAAAAAAAAAAAAAAACAAGTCCTACAAAAATTTACTAACAGTCTAAAGAGTTGAGGGTCAACCCAATAGATAATGTACAGAAACATAGAACATGAAAATGGGCTTTGGTTTATGTGGGAATTTGGTTTATTGGGATTTGGTTTGTTGGGAAAATACTGACCCATTGGGCTGTGGGCTCTGTTTGGTTTAAGCCCTGTGGTCATTTTTAGTCTAAGTGCAAATGCACACTCAAGTTATGCCGAGCCCGGTTGTTGGACGGCCTAGTTAAGTGGGCTTTGTCCGTGTGTGTAGAGCCCGAGATAGGTGTGAAAGTGCACGGCCAGCGAGAAGGGCACAGCCCGGAGTCAAGTTGAAAATGTATAGCCTGAAGTGGATTGAGTTGGGCTGAGTTTTGGTGTAAGCCCAAATTCTGAGTTTGGTTTATTGGGCTCGATGCGGTGCACGGCCAGATCACGAACTTATGTGGGCTTCGGTTTGCTTGCAGCCCCAGAGTACAAAGCCCAGAGTTGTGTTAGCCCGGGTGAATCTGGGCTAAAGTTTGTTTGCAACCTGAGTTGGGTTCAATGAGCCACTGTGTGGTCGATCGGCCCAGCTATGAGGCTTGATTTTGGGTCGGCAAGTTAACCCAGTGATTTGTGAAATGCCTAGTGGAACTGGGTTCGACCTTGGTAGGCCTAGTTTTGGTTATCCCAGTGCCATGAGTTTCACGGCTTACCCAGTGAACCAGGCTTGAGCTATGCTCGGCTCAATGAGAATGGCGGTGAGGTACAGATTGAGCTCGGGGTAGTGGTAGCTCGGTGGTTAACATACGAGTTTGGTTCATTCACAAATGCAGATCACTATTGCCCTAGCTCACGGTTTAGATTGCACAAATTACAAGGTTTAGATTGCACAACTCACGGCTCAAGTCGCCCTAACTCACAGTGCTAGAGGGTCGGAGGTTAGGTGATCTAGCTTTTCACAATTACCACAGATATTGCACAAAGACATCATAGGTTCGAGATGCAAAACATGCTCGTGGTTATGCCGGGGTATGCGGTTTAGCTCGGCTAACTTTCAGTCATGCACTCGATGCACAGATTTAGCAATGCAATTGGTCATCAGGCATTCATGGGATGGTTATAGCTCAAACTCACAAAAGGCTAGTTCACACAAGCTTATGCTCGGGTCTTAGGTGCACAAGTTGCATATGTCAACGTGGTTCAAAGTCTAGCAATAGCTCATGCATACAACACGGGGCAGATGCTCGGCCAAATTCCAAAAGTAGGTTTTGCACACAAGACAAAGACAAAACATACAATGGGGCTAAAGCCAAGGCAAGCGGGGAGCAGCTGGCTCACGGGGCTGTAACAAACTTGAAGCCTCAAGTGGAGCTCAACTCACGGCTTGGGGTGGGAGATTGGCAACAAGTTTCCCACAGAGTAGTGCAGGCTTGGCTTACAATTTTAGTTGACTCCGGTGTGTCAACAACCTTGATTGATCGAGTAGATTATATAAAGTACAGGGCAGCTAGCCTAGCATGCAAAACATGGTTCACAGGTCATGCTCATACAACTCAAGTATCGATGGTTCATGGCACATGGCACATGGCACATAATCAAATACTAACCTCAGATTCTGCGCCTTTTGGTTTCCCTAGGATGGTTCACCTGCTCCACAGACACTTCAAGTCTGCAAAAGCACGGTTAAACCGCCTTGGGTTGCTCGGCCTTGGTTGCACTGTGCGGCCAAGATGGTCTTCTTCTGCCGCAACTACGCTCGCCTTTGTTCTTCCTTAGGCTTGCTCAACGGCTCCACAGTACCTCAGGTTCTGTGCCTTTTCGTTGATTTCAATGGGCTGGTTTGGCTTCCCTTTCTTTGGTTGCTCAGCAGCAGCAGCAGCCTAGCCAGCACCTGTTGGCTCAGCAAAGAGATTTAGTTCTCTACAATTACACAGTAAGCAATAGAACTACAATGAGCTAAGCACTCGAGCTCAATGTCAACTCGGCTCGGTTCTCGGTGCTACGGTAATATGCACCGAGAGTATCATGGACTGAATGGGACTATGCTTTACAAGTACACTAAGCTACAACACTAGGCAGTATTGCTTTAGTTTCCTTGTAAACTAGTGACATAGCTCAGCTGAGCTAATAGCAAGAAACACTACAAATATGCACACAGATGATGAGGTAGCACTGAAATGCAACTGATAAGCTTGATCCTACAACTGAGCTTACAAGAGACAATAAAACAGAGAACAGGGTAGTGACGCTATGCAATACAAGCTACACAAGAAGCTAAGTTACACTAACAAAGAACTAAAACAAGTTAAATACAAATATATACAGGGGAGCATAAATAGCTAGAACAAATGATGCAATCACAAGATGATGCAAAGGTTAATACAAGTTACAAATTACAGAGAAAGCAGACTACCACAAGTTACACTAAAATAGGGAATACAAATAACAGTAAAAGGTGGGTAAATACAGGGATATGTACAGGGATGAATTGCAACTCAGTGAAGTAAGCAAAAGATCACAGGGCACGCGCCAAGTCCCCGGCAACGGCGCCAAAAACTTGGTAGGCCTCGAAGATGTGTATAATTTATGGCCTACGGTATCATGCCCAAGTGCACACGGCGTCTATCGGAGACGCGGCAAGTCACGGGTCGAACCACAGATACTTGTGGTGCTCTAAGGTGATCTAAGGCTTTCTCAACTGAGTTTCAAGTGAAAACAAGTGAGAACAGATGGTAACACAGATATTTTTATGCCGAAACGGCTGATATTGAAATGTGATCCTAAACTAAGGTATAAAACAGAGACAAAGGTATGTTTGGGTTATCAATTCCACCACTAAATTCCTAGTATGTGCTTTCAACTAAGTTAAATGTCTTGTTCCTATAGTAGCTAAGGGCAGTGTGTCAATTCTGCCACTTAACTAAGGAGTTTCTCCATGTAAAACTTCAAATACCACTAAGGGTACTAACCCGAGCATTAGTTATCTAATCAAGTATAACTAATCAAAGGAATTAGCATTTAATAATTGAAACAAGAGTGAATCACTCTCAACTCAGTATTAACCTAACTACAGTGCATCCATGGCTTTGGTATGCACCGTGAGAGAAAAGAGTTGAAGTGATAAAATTGAAGTTATCTAATAAATATTAAGCATACAAGAACATTTCAACTGAGTTTAAACACAACTGTGAATTAGGGTTTCATCTCAAACCCTCACACTAAATTAAAACACAAAATTAAACCTAAATGACACTCTGGCAACCTGTGCGTGTCTAAAATCATCATCCCCGCTTCTATTTATACAAGCACAAAGACTCAAAAAACAGCAAACCCTAATTTCATTTAAAAAACATAAATTAAATGGAAACTTCTCTCACCCATGTCGCTCCAATTGCTCCCTCTTCGTCAATCGGCTCTGCATCGGCTACTCTAGCTTCCCCTTGATGTATCAATAAAAACCTAACCTATCTCTGTCTAGTTCTCTCTTAGCTCCTAGGAGAGAAGCTACAAAAGGACTAGAAAGTGATGAGGTGAGGTGGTGCGACTTGGGTTGTCAGGAGATGGTAGAGTTGGTGGAGAAGGTGGCTGGTCGGGTGAAGAACAGAGCTCTTCTCTGTGATGGAGACGGGAGAGGAGATTTTGTAGAGGTCTGAGGTGTTGTCGGGTGAGGGAAGAAAATGAATTAGGTTTTTGGGTAAAGGGGTTTATATAGGGGCTATGATGAAGCGGGTGCATCGGAGGTTTGATGGGGAGTGCCTCGGCAGCGTAGGATTTAGTGGGAAGATACGAACGGACGAGAATGGTAGCCGGTCTCGGTGTGATCTGGTGTTGTACGGGATCATCGAGAGATAGATGTAAGCGATGGAGCGACCGTTGGATGTAGCCAGGCGAGATCTTGACGGCTCAGAGTGAGCGGGCTCGGATCCGGGTCGTGGGTAGCTCTAGCTCAAGCCCAAGTCTTGTAGATGAGTTGCTACTTGTTGGGTTGCAACTGTTGCGCGCGCGGGCTTTGGCTTTCTGCTCCATAGATGCTCGACTCCAATCCTTCGCTCTTTGGCTCCTCAAATTCTCCGAACTTTATTTATTACCTAAAAACACAAAATTAATTAATACAAATATTTATTCTTGAAAACAAGGAAAACACGAGAATATGGGATAATATCGATTTCTAAGCGCAAAAGATGAGTAAAATGCCAATAAAAGGTGTATAAATATGCACTATTTGGCACTCATCAACCCCTGTTTACCCTTGATTGACCATCGAGGCGATTGTATGTTGTATATTAGTTTTTGATTTCTCTCTTCACCCGGTACTATCTTTACGACTTCTTTCTTTCCGATTCTTCATGTTACTTTACTTTTTGGTATTGCTCTTTCATTAGAAACATTGAGGACAATGTTAGATTTAAGTTTGGGGGTGGGAAGAAACTTCTTGTTAGTTTTTAGTTGTGATAAATAAACTCGAGCCTAGAAATTTATGTTTATTAAGGTCGGCACTAACCAATCTAAGTGGATGGAAGCATTTTGGTTGTAGGAGTTGAGGAACCAACTGATTAGATGGCAACATCTAAAGAGTCTATTCATAAAAGCACGAGCCTCGGGTGTTAGAAATAACATGATAGTTTCACCATATCTCGTTGAGTCCTTTTCACTACATTTTTTATTTTGTTCTTTTTAAACTATGTTTCTCTAAGTGATTAGGTGGGGCCCACGAATCAAGTTGTTACCGATGTTAGGGTGAATTAGAGTGATTGAGATACAAAAAAAAAAAAAAAAAAAAAAATTGAGACCTGACCATCGGACCAATAAGAATAAATTCAATAAAGTCGACCCACTTGGAACCCTTGTATATGCCGATTGTGTTGACTAGAGTTAGGATTATCGACCTTTGGTTCCCTTGTATATGCCGGTGTGTTGATATTAGTCAGAACTAGTATCTCAGTCCATTAAGATAGGTTCATTTTGGCGGAGGCCTTGGTGAGATATGGGAAACACTTTGTCACTTAGTAAACATCAAAACCATCTATGTTTTTCTCTATATCCATCTTCTTGATCTATCTGTGTGATTAGTTTTGACTTGGTATTGATGTCCATAGTGCAACTATCGAGTAGAGCTCTGTCACTTTATATGAATTTTAGTATGCTTGAGTGCAAACTCGTGTCAAAGAAGTGGAATTTCGCATCGGGTACTTCCTCCTGTAGTCAATAAGTATGCCAACCAAGGAGATTCTTTAGTGCCTTCCAAGGTTTTGCGTAGATAGCTAGGGTGCGGAGTAAAGGTTTTGTGGGTACACGGTAAACCCTCAGGAGACAACACTCGCCTCTAGAGCCACCTATGGGTTCAAATGATTTTTATTTTCTAGAATAAATTTGCTCGAGGACTAGCAAATAATAAGTTTGGGGGTATTTGATAGACACATTTTTTGTGTCTGAATTGTCCTCAGTATTGGTATTGTTGGAACTCGATTTTTACTAATATTGTGTTTTTATGTATTTTTAGGTATTTTTGGAAATAAATATTTTTTGGAAAATTCGGCTCGAAAAGTTGCTCGGAACACCCCCGGAGGACATTTGATATTCGGACTCCCACATTGGATAAGGGGTAACTTGATTACTAAGGGGCACCCAATTGATATTCGCACCCCAAACTGTTGGATAAGGGGTGACCTTCTTCTCCATTTGAATTTTATTTTTGGCGGGAAAATGGTGGCACTTCCGGCGAATTTCAATTCATCATTTGGAGGAGTTTTAATGCGATTCAATGCTGAGATTGCTTGGGATACTTTTTGTTAGAGCATAACGGGGTTGGTATGGGTCGATTAGTGACCTAAATTTGGCTAGATAACCCGCTAGGAGAAAGCGAGAAGCACGGGTTTGCATGGGTTTTTTGTGAGTTTGAGGCGTGCCCTTTGCTCGTGTATGCAGGTGTGTGGGTTGTTACGGAAGAGTGTAGAAGGTAAATAAGGAGAAAATACGGCTACAAACGCGTGAAGAGCTAAAACAGGGAAGAAAATATCCCCGAAAATATTTTTTTCATCACCGAGTAATGGGAAGATTTCTGGGATTAATGATGAGTTATTCTTGCTCCAAAAAGGCTATAAATAGGTGTTGGGAGGTCATAGAACGGATACGGAGAGTTTGGGAGAAATTAGAACGCGAGAAGAGCAAAAAAATCAAAGTTGCAGAATTATTCTCTGCTGCTGCTGCTGCACCAAGAACACGAATAACAGACCACCAGAAGCAGTCGTTCTTCTACAGTGTCTACGACACTTCTGCGTTGGTCGTAATACGGAGGGGGCGGACTTAATAGAAGTAACGGTTTTATCATTCCTTGTAACAGTGTTTGCAACATCTATACTGTGTTGCAAACCCGATTTTCATCTTATTCTCCTTTGTTCATCATTTGTAAACCATTTTTGAACAATAATAATGAATTTTGAGCGTGTTTCCAACATGATGAGCGGCTAATTCTCCCACAACCAAGGCAATGAGGAAGCTATTTACGCATGAATAAGCGGTAACCATTTTATTTGCTCTAATTTATAATTTATAATTCACTCAATCTTTGCTTTGCGGAAGTTTTAATTGTTCGCAAAATTCTTTTCATTAGTTGTGATTCAATTAGATAGGTTATGCTTTGTATTAAGATAATCTATGCTTAGGGATACAATTAATTTTTGAGAATTTGTCGATTATTTGTGAATTAAGAAACAAGGGATTTAAAAGATAATTAGAGTTTTGGGTTATTTACCGTATTTCATTCATCTGTTATAGTGGAATCATTGTTGCTCCGAGAGGTTTATACACAGTGGGTCTTGTATAGGTTGTGATCAAAATAAAAGATTGTGGTGTATTTGGGTACCCTCGTCTTTTCAGTGGCGCTACAATATAATAAAGAAATGTTCACTTCAATTGTTAAATTTATTAAAGGAAATCGCTTATTATCTTGTTGCTTTGGCTTTATCAGCAACCTAACTCTTGTATTTCATATAGTGGGCCTCTGAAGAGTAAAAAGAAGAAATATGGAGCGATCGGTTTTGGCTTGTGGAGAAGAGGTTGTTAATTTCGTTGATGACCTCACAGAAGATTGTCTTGGTTGGGCAGGACTTGTGTTCTTGGAGAAGAAAAGTACACTTTTGTGGAAAATATGAGTAACCCTCACTCTTGTACAATCTTAATCAAAGGTATATTTTTTTATCCCTCATACACTACCATATTGTGTCCTGTAAATAGATTTAGCCATTCATTTTCTTCATGTTCATTAGTTTATTAGCTTCGAGGAAATCAAATCTACTGTCGTCTGCTTCATTTCATGTGGTTGTCTTTTATTTTCCTGTTTACATAAAAATATAATTAACTTTCAGCAGTGTTTAAAATAGCGAAAGCCTAAAGCGATGCGCTCACTTAGTAAAGCGTAAAGCGCTGCCCCACAAAATAGATAACAATATAAAGAAATAATACTTATATATGTAAATGAAACTCCCTAGCAAAAAATCATAAAATATGTATGGAACTAAGTTTTAACATATTTCCAACTGTTGAAACTAAGATGATGATCACTAATGAGAAGAAAAATCAGAAGAAGAAGGGTCAGAGATTAGAAGAAAAAAAGGAAGAATAAAGGGAGGAGAAGAAGAAACGTTTTCTTCTTATTATAATATAAAAAAAAATTTAAGAGATTTGTTTAGTTTTTTTATTATTTATATAAGACGCAGGGCCTATTATTTACTGGGATATGCTTAAAATCCTTTTTAATATTAACCTAATTTTATAGCGCACGTTCTGAAGCGTTTTGGAACTGAGGCGCCAAAAAGCGCGCCTCCTTAGAACGCCTTTTTAAACACTCTCTTTCATCATGCCAACTTTGTCTTCGAACCACAATATGATACGCGTTTTATTTATGTAGATCAATTCATATAAATTCCATCATCATGGTTGCAGGTCCTAATAACCATACGATTTCTCAAATCAAGGATGTTATAAGAGATGGTTTGAGAGCAGTCAAGAACACGATAGAGGATGAAGCAGTTATATTGGTATGCTTTCTACTGAATTCATGAGAATATTTGTATGCAGTCGTACTTAAAAAATTCTCTCGCCTTAGACCTGTAACTTTACTCATTTACTGTAAGGGAGGATATATGATGCTTATGATTATAATGCATTTTTTGTGTCGATGTTTGTAATTTTCCTAATGGTCCAAATCATTGGATCTTTTGAGGTTGCAGCCAGACAATACCTCGTCAATGAAGTCAAGAAAACTGTTCAAGGGGTAATATTTGTTACTCTAATAACATCCTTAGCAAGTGAAATTAATTTCATAAGTTTTTATCCATCTAAATAACTTTCCCAAGACTCTAGCAGATAATTCAGGTCTTGATACTCAGGATGTCATCATTTCCCTCACGATAACTTTTTTCTATATATTGAAACTACTATGCCTTTTTAGTAGTAATAGAAATGTATAATCAGTTCTCAGCGTACTTAGAGCAATTTAATGACATTTTTCAGGGTGAGCATGGAAAGGGGAATGTCGTGGGCTTGAACATGCATAGTGGAGAATCAATTGATCCACAAATAGCGGGTATTCTTGACAACTATTCCGTGAAGCGACAAATCATAAACTCATGGTTGTAGAGTTTAAAACTTCTCTCTCTTTCTAGCGATATTAATGGTGATTATGTTTCTTTTTTTTTTGTGCATGTCAGGCCTGTAATTTGCCAATGTTTGGTTTTCTAATGGAAACTTGATTATTGGTAGTTGGTTTAAGAAGATTCTAAGATATGATTGTAGTCATTGACTCTTTTTTTGTTAAGTCCGAATTGTAGTCATTGACTCATTGTCTTTATTAGTTGCTTCATTATGGGAACAAGAGAAGATAATTGAGAATCATTATTTTGAATGATTGACAGTGGATGATTTAAAAATGATGGAGGAGAAATCAAGAGATGAACCAAATGATCCATATGTATTGGCTAAATGGCGTATCCTTAACAGGTTGCACCCCATAAATGAGATAATGTACTACAAGGTATGTGCTCCTATTTTTGAACTTTCGTTTGTACTTAGTGGTAACTGTTGCAGGTAGAGCCCTTACAAATGTATGGTTATTGATGTGAATTTTACCTCAATGTTAACGGCTTTCTGGGTTCTCGCAGGTTTTGATTGACTACATTGCAAGTATGCACCTATAGTGTACACACCAACAGTTGGGCTGGTTTACTAGAATTACAGTGGTTTGTTTAGAAGGTCAATAGGAATGTATTTTAGTGCACAAGATCGTGGAGAAATGATGTCTATGGTTTATAATTGGCATGCAGAACAGGTTAGTAGTACTTCTTGTGCCCAAATACATATTTTTTCGTATCAGATTTCTGTTTGGACGCCACTAAGAGAGCTACTTGTGCTTGGAAATCATGTCAATCATGATATTCTTTATTATATCTTCTAATATTCATAAAATTCAAGTTATAGAAGCACTGTTACTCCATTGTTTATTATTGGTTTTGCAAGTAAATAGTTCTTGTTTTCTGGAAGTTTCTTACGTTTTGTGTTATTAACTCTTATCTCAGTTTCTGTAATATTTTGTTTTCTAAGCTATTGAAAAATTCACTCTATCCATACGTTGATATGATCGTGGTGACAGATGGAAGCAGAATATTAAGTCTCGAAGATCTTGGAGTTCATGGCATTGGAATTTCAATAGGGAAGCTAGATTTATACGTCGCTGCTGCTGGTATCGTTGTTTGTAGTTCAAGCCAAATTCACCAGGTAAGCATTGCATCTAAAATGCAATCTACTCCCTGAACTGATCATCCCGTACTTCTTGTTCCTCTTGTGCATCCATAAATTTTAGGTACACAAATTCTTAAGTCGTGCCTTTACCAGAACATTCATGAACTGAAAAACCTTCCTTTTGTTATCTGTTATACTATTTATACTGACTTTGTCTTTACATGACATGGCTTTTTACATGTTAACCAGAAGGTTGTGTAATCTTTAGCTGACCCTGAGGAGTACCCTACCTTGTTCGAGGAACATGAAGAGCAGGGAACCCAGGAAGAAGAGGTTGTTGAGGTCGAAGATGATTCCACATATATGAGCAATAAGTTCCACTACTTACAAGAAGCAACAAGAAACTATACTTGTTTGAGCATGTAGGTAATGAATGATGTTGAGCTTGTCTCCAGGTATTGTGCCTTTAAGATTGTATCTACTACTGCTATTACACTTGACATTAGAACTGCAGAATTTGTATGTTCTAAAAACTTAGAAAATGTTTATATACTTGTCATTCTTTTGATACTAGGCACATAATGCAGGGAACTTGATTTTGATTTCCAAATGAACTGGAGAATCTTGATTTTTTTTTACAGGGGAATTGGTGGTTTGGGCAAAACCACTATTTTTTTGATGTTGCAAAAATTTCGCAACTGCAATAAGCTGTTGCGAAGTTCCAATTTCGCAACAGTTCAAAACTGTTGCGACCACATAATTTCGCAACTATTCCAAACAGTTGCGACTGAAAATTTGCAACGGTAATGTAGTTGTTGCGAAAAATTGCAACATCGGCTTTCGCAACAGAGCAGAACTGTTGCGACCCCACTTTGCAACTGCCAGTTACCGTTGCTAATCACTATATTTGGTGTAGTGTATCCCCACTTTTTCAATTGGTATCAGAGCAGGCAAACATGCTAAGACCTTATAAGTATGTGTTTGTAGTAATCTGACTCTATGGACAAAAGTGTTATCTCAAACGACGCATCACTAGTTCAGAAACGTTTTGACTTGGTGCAAAGTCTTGATTCTCCCTAGGAATCTCTCACACCTTTTTCATTGACTGAAACTGTGTATAACTGGGAAACACGCCTAGATGAACAGTTGGATGAACTTTCGGATGAAAGTGATTCAGATGCTGAAAAAGATGTTGATGAGGAAGTCTCGCAATATATCAAGCTTTTTGACCATCTCATAAAGAAAAAGAAGTCAACATCCTGTTTGACCGAGTTTCTGACGCCTCTCTGTCAAGAAAACAAGAAAATGAGAAAACTCTTTAAAGGTTATGATTGTGGATATAATCTATTACAACCACTTCTTAAAGATCGTGAAGAAGATGTGCGTTCAAAAAATACTGAATGTGAAAATCTTCGTCGAAATCTCTTTGTGTTGAAAAAAAAACTTGCAGAATCTGAAGCAAGATATGACTCTCAACAAAATTGTTTCAGTGACATAAAGAACAATTTTCTCTCTCGAGAAAAACAATTGGAGGCTGACCTAACTGCTGCTCTCAATAAGGTCAAACTTGAAAAAGTTTAACTTTAGCTCAACGAAATTATCCATTATGCTATGAAGGAATAGACGCTCCAGGCAGTAGTAAGATTAGTTTTGTCTGTGCTAATAGCAATTTCCATCAAGAAATTCTCACTAATGGCAAAAGTGAAAAACTACCTTCAGCAGCAGAAATTCTAAAGAACAAGGTTCGTCAACCTCCAAAACCAGTTCATATGAGAACAGTTAATAACATTCCAGCAAGTTGTTATTATTGCGGAAACAAGGGTCATCTTGAAAGGAGATGTCATTTTCGTTTGTGAAATGAAAAACTTCATAACATTCTTGTTTGGATGTCTAAGGAAGTAATCAAACCTGATTCTCATACTACTGGTTTCAATTGTCCAACTTGTAAACAAGGGAAGTGATGTGATGAGCCAACTCTTGTTTGTAAAGGTAACATGAAACCTTTGTGTAAAAGGAATAATGTTACGAGGACATACGACGGTCTTGTTGATCCAATGAGAAGAAAGACATATCTGCGAAAGAGAGATCTGTCAAACTCTTCTTCCATGACTGATAGTCTTGGATCAAAAGATTCAACCGTTCCCGAATACATTCACATCAATGATCGTGTTTTGGATCTCAATATCAGTATCAATAGACTCAAGCGCAGCATTAGGAAGGCAAAGAAGGCAGTAGCATCAGGTATTTCTTTTCCTCCTCTTATTGATTCTCTTGAGACTAGCTCCACTGACTTCTATGATGTTCTTCAAGAAAGAAAAGGAGAGAATTTCAACACCCTTGATGAGAAAAAAGCTCATCACATTACAACTTGGCTACTTCTAGTCGTTCCTCCTAACTCTTTGTTGCTATCTTTGAAAAGCTTCAATTTGTCTTTACTTGAGAAAAGACGTTTTTTTGAACCCGAAACGAAGAAGTAGAGGCGAGGAACGAGCAAACTTGACAAGAGAATCATGAATTGAGGATGGAAAATATAAGGTTCCTTTAAGGCCGAATGGTTAATTTACATTTTTTATCAACAAAAATCTTGTGCTCAAAATTTATTTATTTTTGAGCTAAGTTATTCCGTCAAAAATTACAATTGTGTTTTTATATTCGATTCAAAACATTTTTTTTTAAGCTCCATTGGTTCCTTGGTACTATTTTTTTATGTCCATAGTAGCCATGGGAAGCCACGACAGGATGGGAAGTTAGGACACCGAATGCTAGTGTTGAAAGATCGGGAAGCTATACTTTCATGATCGAACGTATGGTTCCAACATCAACCGCGTGTTTGGATTTGATCCCCTCTACATACAAAATATATGGCTTTAATGGCACTCCGCAAACAAACCAAAGGAGAGGTTCACATGAGAAAAGCTAAACATGATGGGACGAACTTTATGGCGTACACCCTAGTTCGCGAATAACATTTCGTAAGAGGCAAATGTAAGACCTAAAGTGCGTAAATATAAGGGGGTATCTCTCGCCGTGGCTCGGGTGGAAGGTTACACAGCTAAGCTCCGAGTCATGAAAATTTGGGGCCCATGAAAGCCTATCGGGAAGAGGTACCTTGGATTCCCAAAAATACATGTATATATCGTGTTTGCGAGAGGATGCATCTCCCAAGATTCTCAAGAAGACATCTTCTTGACAAAGTGGTCTTTGTTGTATTTGTTTACTTCTTATGATGATCATTTTTAGAAAGAAAATTACGAAACCAAATTTGAAGTCGGAAAAATACCTCTTTCTTCTTCGAGCTTTTCTCCAGAAGAACGTGTGGGCCCGCGATATAAGGTAATAGTTACACCTTGTAATTTAAATGATCAAAACTTCTGAGATAAAACTCTTTGTTGCTATCTTTGAAAAGCTTCAATTTGTCTTTACTTAAGACGTTTTTTTTTTTGGTACCGTCCTTTAAGACAGTTGATTTACTTTTTATCAACAAAAATCTTGTGTTCAAAATTTATTTATTTTTGAGCTAAGTTATTCCGTCAAAAATTACAATTGTGTTTTTATATTCGATTCAAAACATTTTTTTTTAAGCTCCATTGGTTCCTTGGTACTATTTTTTTATGTCCACGTGGATAACTCATGAAATCAATCAATCATTATGCATCTTTCAATGAACACCAAAATATAGTGAGGGGTGTAGTGTGGGAAAACCGTTCATGATCTTTGAAAAGCTTCGTATGGTTCCAATCTTGTGCTCAAAATTTATTTATTTTTGAGCTAAGTTATTCCATCCAAAAATTACGTGTTTGGAAAGCTAACCTATGAGAAAATACATGTATATATCGAAAACTCTTTTTTTTTCTGATATATGTTCGTTCCGTAACCTCACGAAATCTTCTTGTGATATCATGAACTGCACGATGGATGTATGCAAAAAGGAAGACAAAGTTGAAGATGGAAAAGTTATTGAGTTTCATGAGAATCCTATCTTCATAACCTGCTACCATGCAGTAGATCATGAAGACAATCAACCAGTCCAGATGTCATCTCAATTGGTTGGAAATATTCTCAGAGATTTTACCGTTGTTCGTGATCAACTTGAAATTGCAACAAAGAATCTTTTTCTGAAAACTGAACTGAAGAAAGCAACTGATGAACTTACTTGTGTTCGATATCTGGTTGTTGATTATGTCTAAAGTCCTTCAGTATGGTTTTAGGAGTTGATTTATTTTGTCTAGGAAAATTCTTATGAGAATTTATTATTTTGTTTTAAGAAGGATAACTAGGGTTTGGAATAGCAATTATTGTGATTACACATAGCTATTGCCAACGATTTCATCTTGCAATATTTTTATATTTATTTATTTAAATTCTAAGTTATTTGGAAGATGATTTTGCGGTATTAATCTTTATTGGTTTATATACTGCAAAAATATGTTATGAGATATGTGTGTGTACGTCCGTGAACTATGATTACCTCATATATGGTCAAAATTTAAGTCTATTATGTCTTTATGCAAATATTGATAAAAGATAACTTTTGAATATTCTGCAGTATTAATCTTTCCCTGATCCACTTATATGTGAAAGTACTGTACGGCTCCGTAAGTTTTCTTATGTTGAGCATTTCTGATTAAGTTAATCATCAAGGTCTCTTGTGGTTAATTTATTCGAGTATACTGGATACAAATTCATGTTTTATGTAATTTGTTAATGTCCAAAGAAATCCTTTTTTTCTCGTAAAAGTAAGGTCGCTCTTGTTGTTCCTTTGGGAATGACATATTATGGGGGAGAGTTCTTAATTGAACTCGTGCTTTTTGCCAAATCATTGTGGGGAGTGCGGCTGTGGAATATTGTAGGAGTTATCATGTATCTTTATAAACTCCTTGATGAATACACTAAGTTTCGACTATGTGAAATCATCGAAACAAAGTTGATATGTTCTCTTTTAGTCATGAATAATCTCTTTGTGATGCAATTGGACTTTGATGCTCTGTAATAATACTAAGACACTGTATAACAATAATCAACAAGCATTGAGTATTATTTTTATGGCTACGGATCTTCAACAACAATGATGCTGAGTTGAACACGTTCAGAATCGCTGGAAGTACTTGAAGTGACGAATAATTCAAGGAATGTTGAAGAACAAAGGAAAGCATGCATGTTGTATGAGAAGCTACAAAGTTTATTTATTTAGTAATCCATATGTATTGATAGTTTTGTCACTAAAATTGACAAATGGGGAGATTGTTAGAGCACTGCTCGGTCGAACTCACAAGAGTTGATATATCAAGCTTGTTTGTCAAGTTTAGGTGATCAATACTATAAGTCTTGATTTCTAGTCTACTTATATCTATGTCTCGGATTAGGATAGAATGTGTAGTTGAGCTTTAGACTTTACGGCGTTCATCGACTGAAGACGAAGATCTACTGAGGGGAGCTTGGAGGAAATTCATCAACAAAAGGTATGTGGAGACTAAAACTTATCTATCACTCAGAAGTCTATTCTATTCTATCTCCTAATGAGACTAAATCGTATAACTATATAGACTTTTATATTATACACATTTGATATTTGAAGCTGAGTATAACTCGCTTATATATTTCTCGAAATATGTATTGGAAGCTTTTTTTCTTTAGCTACGTTCATCATTATTCTTGACGAGTTTAGTTGGAAACAATTTATTTGTTGGAAACTAAATAATTAGTCAAAAGATGATCATGTGAAAATTTCCTTGAAATATCTTACATGATTTGTGTGAGACAATCATTTGATGTCGACTTGGAAAGTTTCGTATTGATCATTCAATCACTTGAAAATTACTTATAAGCTTATAGTTTGTGTGAGAAAGCTATTGTTGTCTTCTAAGAATGTTTCAGTGATTGATATGGGCGTTGATAACAATTAACCTTTCTCTAATTACAACACAATATGCATACCATAATACAAACTATTTTGGTATGATTCAGGTCCGGAAACCTTGTTTGCATACCAGTATGCAAACGGTTTTAACTGTTAAAGTCCGGGAACCAAGTTTGCATACCAGTAAGCGAACAGTTCTACCTGAGTTAGGTCTGGGACTGCTGTTTGCATACCCGTTTGCAAACGGCTGGACAAGACCAAAGTCCGAAACTATAGTTTGTGTACCAGTTTGCAAACTTAGTGGTTAAAGTTCTAAAATCTGTTAAGTATGTTTGCATACTCATGAACAAATAAATTAATAAATTAAGGAATTGTTAGAGCATAACTCGGTTGAATCCACCAAGTGTTGGTATGTCAAGTTTGGTTGTCATATTTTAGTGAACCAAAACTTATTTAAAGAGTCGCTTGATTACTTAATAGAGTCAACTTCGTATAGGTTTACTAGAAAGTTATTAGGATATGAGACTTACAAGTATTACATGAAGACTTGAAGAATGTGAAGAAGTAAGGAGCTACAACGACGACATCATCCTTCCTCTTGAGGTTAGTAATATTTGACTTGAACTGTTTCATTCCTAATGTATCTTTCAATTCGTGCATATTGAAAACATAACTTCGAAGCTGTGAATGATTATACTCTAGTTAGACATAGTATTAAGGAATTACAATACGAAGTATAACGTCTATCTTTTGAACTTTGTATATAAGACATCGACATAATCGTATGAATGATACTGTGATTATGTATGGGTATGGGTGAAGATTTCTTCCTAGGAAACAATGTTTTTATATTCGTTTAAAGGAAGTATAATTCATAAACTTGATTTATGAATCGAAAGGGAAATCGCTAGGCTTATTGGTATTATTATTCATTGCAAATCTTTGGATTACCAATATGTGTGTTTAGTATAACCGCTCATAACTTGTTTATGTATCTTGGTAAAACTATTCACAAGGCTTGACTTTTGTATTGGTATGACTTTGATTAGTGAAACTGATCTTAAGTAATCACCTGAGATGATATGGTCGATATGTTGTAATTGGTATGACCAACTCTAGACATTAGGGAACCGATCCTAGTAAGAGGTGCAACCGATCACAAGTGTGTAGAATCGATCCTTGTAAGAGGTGAAACAAGCTTAGTTATTGGTAACCGATCATATGAATTGTGCAACCGCATACAAGTTAAATACCATAAATATGTGGTAACCGATCCTAGTACCTAGTCAACCAATTTTTGGAAAGATAGTGTGACCGATCCTAGTACCCACATGGAGGTAGAACCGAAAATTGTTTTGGTAGAACCGTGAAACCCATGATTGGTGTTTTGATAGGATAATCAATCAAAGAGTTCTTGGAAGTCAGATGAACCAATTCTAAACTTGTTTGGAAGTGTGGCAAATCGGTTCCAAGATTGTAAATATGAAAAAGGATTTACAAAGTAAATATGTCGACATACTTTGAACATGTGCAGTAACTCTTATCTTTTATTGTTCAAAGATATTCCTTAATAGCTAAAGGAGAATCTCGGATCGAAATAAATTGAGAATCTTTTAATTAAGGTTTTTAGTTTTATATGCTTTTAATTTCCAACAATTAAAATGCATATCTTTAGAAAATAAAATTTGGTAATGTGCATTTACTAATTGGAGATTTTCTACTGAGATTTCGGTCAATATTTGGACAAAGCATTTCCAGGAATTATAGAAACCGAATTTGGAAATATATTGCATATCTTGAGAATATTTTCGGTTTTGGAAATTCCTTGGTGTCCAAACTTCCTTGGTATATAAATATTGAAGTTTGCATTTCGAGCAAACTAATCCTCAGAGCCAGCAAAACTACCTTGTTGTGTTGTTACTGGTGGAGCCGTCTATTCGGAGAGGAAAGTACCCTAATTAGGCGAAATCTCTTACGACCGCTCGCTTTAAAGACTTCTTTGGGATTGGGAAGCTCTACGAGTACCGTTGGTGGGAAACTAGATAATTGCAGTTTATTATTAGTTTTCGATTGATTTGATTGACTAACGGTTGTTGAACTTTGATTGCACCTAGTTTGTTTATGCTTGAGAATCTTCTCTTCTGATATAAGATTCACTCAAACTAGATCGAAGTTTCGACGGGGATCTTTAGACTGTTTATAGATCTAAAGACGTCTTGTGATAATCCATTGTTAACAGACTCCGTTCTGTGTGTGATTGATCATAAGAGATTCAAGTTGATTGTGTGCAGGTGTTTATTGAAGGTTTAAGGAGACTTGAAGACAAAGAAGATTTCTGATTTGAGTTCATAATCTTTGGTGTGCACAAAACTTGATCGACTGGGGATCCAACTATAATCGGTTTATCTTTGTGATAGATTTGATTGATTAGTTGAGTAGATCGGCATCAATACAATTCTTTGTGATTCAAAGTATTGATTGCATAGTCTTAATAATTACTTTGGTAGTTGTTGAAAAGATAGATCTAAGAACCTGACAAAGGATTTTGTTGGGATAAACGGAAGAGCCTTTTGTCAAACTCATATCAAGTTGTTTGAAAAGAGTTGTTACCGAACAGATTTGTTGTTCCTTTACTGTTTGGAATACAAACCAAAGGAATTATTCCAAGTGCGTGACTTATTACAAGTTGGAGGAGCAGGGATACATACGGAATTAGGTGAACTATAGGTTTAGTTGCTTTGTATCAACTATACGAAGTTGGTTTAGATTTTGTATAGTGGCTTAATCCTGAGAGTATTCAATTCTGGACAAGGTCCCGAGTTTTTTCTGCATTTGCGGTTTCCTCGTTAACAAAATCTTGTTGTGTCTTTTACTTTTCAATTTCCGCAATTATAATTGTTTTATTATAATTAGAAGTAAAATACACAAACGTTAAATCCTATTTACTTGATAGAAATCCTATTGTGTTTGGTTAAGTCCGAACCTATTATCAAGTAAACATACTTCGTTTTTGTATTGTCTCGATCTTGTATCCATAGTCAATCACGCAAGTTATCTTGTTGTCGTATTGTCTCGATCTCGTATCCATGGACGATCACACGAAGTGTGAACCGATTAGTTGTATTGTCTCGACTCAGTCCATAGACAATCACTTTCGGAGAAAGGACTTATAGGTGGAAAAGTTTTAGATTGAGGTATATTTAGGTACCCTCGTATTTTAAGGAATGCAATCTTTGCAAACTGTGGCTTAATATTCATGAATTGATTTCGGTATAAGTACTTTGTACAATTACGAATCAATCCGATTTTTTTTTCAATTGGTTCTTATATACTTCTATGAGATGTATACAAATGAACAACTCTATGAGTAACACAATTAGATTCATTTGATTATCTTTCATGTTTAATTAATTGATCATCATATTTGATCTAGAAGTGTTTGATGAATGTGGTTAAGACAAAAGTGTTCATATGGCTAACTTCGGTTAACTATTGTTGAGCCAACTCAATATACACGTTTAGGTACGGTTACCCATATCTAAATGAAGGTATATTTTATTTGTGTGTAACAAGCTAAGACCGTCTAACTGTGGAGAGATATTGCTTTGGTTTTAAGCAAACTTAGCTTGAAGGTATATTTCATTCGTATTGAGTACTATCTTCTCTAAGATTTGCTTGAGATTTATCTCTAATAGGTAAGATATAAAAAGTAATCACAAAGCTCTTCGTCTCATTCTTTGTGATTCCACAATAACTTCTTCTACTACCATATAGTTAAGTTATTGTGAGGTGATTGATATTTCTAGGCTATTCTTCGGGAATATAAGACCAGATTATCAATTGGTTCCTGTTCAGCTTGATTTATCAAAAGATGGAAAAAAACTTCATAGGTACTTATTTGGGAGACAGATTTATTTATCAAAATAGGCTTTTATGTGTGAGACATATTTGTCTATAAGTCTTCGACTTTAGGTCGTAGCAACTCTTAGTTGTGGGTGAGATCAGCTAAGGGAATCAATTGCGTACATTCCTGTTGGGATTCGGAGGCGTAATGAACGCGGCTGTACCTTAATCGGTGTGAGACTTGGTTCGGGCTCAACTAAATTCCAGTTCTAAGTTAATTTGTAGTAGGCTAGTGTATGTAGCGGCTTAATACAGTGTGGTGTTCAAATATAAACTAGGTCCCGGGGTTTTTCTGCATTTGCGGTTTCCTTGTTAACAAAATTTATGGTGTCTGTGTTATTTCTTTTCTGCATTATATTTGTTTATATAATTGAAATATCACAGGTTGTGCGTAGTTCAATCAATTGGTAAATACGACCTTTAGTTGTTGGATAGAAATTGATTGACACTTGGATATTGGTTTTTGTTACCGTCCAAGTTATTCTCATACCAATCAGTCCACGAATTTGATCATGTTGATTTGTTGATTGATTTGAGAAAGATATATAACTCTTGGATATCTTTCCTTGATTGAGTCTGACTGTCTAGTTGATTCTCTCGGAATTATATTGGAGTTAGTCCATACAGATTTCCGAACGAAATATTGGGTGTAGTTGTTGTACCCCCGCTTTTTCAGTAAGAGATTTCACCTAATAGGATACTTTCCTCTCCTATTAGACGAATCCACCAGAAACAACAAGAAATGAAGTTTGCCTGGCTCTTAGGATAGTTTGCAAGAAATTCAAACTAAAGTATTTATAGACCAAGGTTGTTTGGACAACAAGGAAATTCAAAAACCGAAAATATTCTCAAGATATGCAATAAAGTACCTAATTTCGGTTTTCTATTTCCACTTAAATGACAAACCTATATTTCCGAAAACTCTCATAGAAAACTTTTATTATTAGTCCAGCACATAATTAATAATATTTTCCAGAGGATATGCTTTAATTGCTGGTAATTAAAACATATATGATGAAAATCATAATTAAATGCTTTTCAATTTTTTGGACCAGGGATCACCTTGAGTATCAAGGAATATTTTTGAAAAATAAATGATAGGAGTTATGTACATGTTCAAATATGTCGAAATCTAGAAGTTTAGTAGCAAACCCTAATTCCAAGCTTCATACAAAACTTACAGAGATATGTGAATATTGGAAACTCGGTTTTGCTTCTTGGGATCGGTTGTACCAACCTTACAATGTAAGTTGTGATCGGTTATACCATGTTTCCCAAACCAGGTTGTGACCAATTACACCTTACTTCCCAGAGGTAGCTTGTGATCGGTTACATCTTACTTCCTGAGTTAGCTTGTGATCGGTTACACCTTGCTTCCCAAAGGTAGCTTGTGATCGTTTACAACTAAATTCCCAATTCATCTTGTGACTGGTTATACCTTGGTTTCCAAAGCAACTAATGACCGGTTACAACTTGGATTACAATATAGATTGTGATCGGTTACAACTAGATTTACAATGAAGCTCATGACCGATTACAACAAACTATATTATATAGACTATGACAGGTTATACCAAAAATCTCAACAAGTTAAGATAGGTTCTACCAAAGTCATCTTTCATTGGTCATCCAAAAGATATTCAAAGAATAACAAGACCAATCATGGGTCCAAGAGCATAGCTCAGTGGTATCCCATCAACTCCAGTAAGGAAGAAGTCATGGGTTCAATTCCCACCACCGTAAAGGTTTGTGGTAGATTAGTTGTATAGTGGGTTAAACGGTGTTGGGTATGGCAGTGGGGCCAGTCCAACTGGCTGGGTTCGGGTAGGGGCCTGGGTCCAGATTTCGCGTATCAAAAAAATAAAAAAAAAATCATGATTTCCTTTTGATTATGAAACAAGTTCATAAATGTACTTCCTTTAATCAATGTTATAAAACATTGTTTCCTAGGGTGAAATCATTCCTATATAATGCACACATAATATGTTTTCAAAAGATAAGCGTTCATACTTTGTAATATGTTTTCCTTGACACTTTGATCATACTATAATGACCAAGTCACATCACTAGAGTATTATATACGATACATACAGCTTCGCATGTTTTCAATATAACACGAATTGAAAGATACGTTAGGAATGGAAACAAGATCAAGTTAATATTACTAACCTCAAGTGGAAGGATGATGTCGTCGTTACTTCTTTACATTCTTCAGGTCTTCAGAGTAATACTTGTACATTTCAACATTCCTATACTTTCCAGTCTAACCTAAACGAAGTTGACTCTAGTATTTAATCAAGCGACACTAGATGAGTTTTGATACTAAAATATGACAACCAAACTTGACATAGCAACGCTTGGTGAGTTCAACCGAGCTATGCTCTAACACACTGTTATACAAAAAGGGTTTGATATTTGCTTTATCTCTAATATCCATGCTAGTAAAACCAATAGATTTAGCCAAAGCTTCTGAGCTATTACCTATACATTGTTAACTGTTTGCAGTTTGTTTTCCTTCAACATATTTGGATCCTACATTTCTACAGGAGATCGAGAAAATCCAAACGACCATCAAGGATAATTGGATTTTGAGATATGCAGTTTTGGACACATAAAAAAGTAGAAGCAAATTCGATATTAGACTATCTTGCAAAGAGAGAGAGAAAAAGACTGATTGTAAATTTACATTCTGGTGACTAAAAACTATACTTCCACAATAGCTTTGGGGTTTTTCACTAACTAAGTACAAATGCAGTATGATTAATGTATGTCAATTTGCAGTAGCATGCCACCACATGTTTGTGCACAACTATGATCATAAGATTACACCACTGTTTTACACATTCAGCCATCAATGACATTAAAAGTTTGATTAAAAGAAAAAGTTTGATAAATACATCCTAATCTTATTTTGTTTTGTATTTTTGTTTATTTATGGCTATATTCCAATTTTGTTTTTATGGTTGTATTTTAATGCTATTCCAACAATTTTAATCAACTCCTTGTAAAGAGATCTAATAGAGATTGATTTTTTTTTGATCTAATATTTTAGATGCTCTAATTTTATTTAATTTGTAGGATTGTTAACTTCAATTTCTAAGATAGGCTGAACTACCTTATTTATTTTGCTTATCATTTTTATGCTAAAGAGGTTCTCATCTTTCAACAAGACTAAAATTGCTGAATTCCATTACCTAAGGAATTTCATATGAATTTTTGAATGAAGACTCTTGAAACTGATTTTTTCTGAAAACGTAGTTCATGCCCTGTTATATTGAGACTTTTTGACACATATATGAACCTCATTTATTTTGATTATCATTTTATGTTAAGAGGGATTTCTCATATTTCTAACGAGACTAAGTTTGTCGAATTCCACCACCTACCTAATGAAGTTTTTATTGAAGACTCTCGATGTTATTTTTGTCTAAAATCGTCCTACTTGATTGGGACTTTTTGACACATTTATTACCCTGTATCGCTTGCTTAACATTTTTATATTAAAGAGGCATTTATCAGTACCTGATTTGCTGAATTTCATCCCTTAACAAAACCGGTGTGAAATTTTGATTAAGGATCCTCAATATGAAATTTTTATGAATATCTATATCAGGTTTTATGTTCTAATATGCTATGATATTCCTTGTTATTTGAAGTTTCTGTTAGACTTTCAGTAATCTCTTATTATCTCTTTTGCATATTTGTTGGTAGTATTGATTTCTTATCATTTTTAATAACTTGAGTTCTTCTTATTAAGCGTTAATGTTTTAGGGGTTCTAATTGATTCCTTCCATGAGTCTTATATCTGTATCAGTGATGGAAGTCTTACGGTCTACTATGACATATAGTTATCCTAGTTATCATTATGAAAGTGAAGGAGTGTCACTCGTTGGAAATGAAAGGCAAGTTAACTGTTTTTTTTTTTTAGTGATCTATGTATTGAATTAGGTATCTAATGATATATACTTAAACGTTATTCTTGCAGTTCTATGCACAAAGTATATTATGTCAAGCCTCTGCCTTGAAGTTGTTTAACAAAAAAACCTAATGAGCAGTTTACCCTTCCTAAAGAAACTCAGGAGCACATAAAAGTTCTTAAGAAGCTGGTTGGTCCAAATGTATATGGAGGTACATGAAACAAGAATGTCTGGGCTAGAGATATGGCAGAGTTGGTCTACCATATACTTGAAACGCTGATGAATGGGGAGGTAAAATACAAAAGAAATTCTTAGAACTCTTTTTTTTTTACTCGGTTGTTTTCTAATTTCAATTTTTGCAGCAAACGTTCAATCACTTTCCGGTGCAACTGCTATTTTCGAAGGTTATACTGCATTGGTTGCCCCACAAGGGAAAGTTATGGCATTTGACTTTCCCTCCGTTGGTTATCTTTCTCACGAATACAAATTATATATTTTAATTGTACTCTTTTCTTTCTGACTAATCATAAAAACTTTGATTTTGGCCTCATGCTTGTTTATTTTCTATCACATAGACTAAAAAGATGAAATATTTTGCGGCTACTAAATTTTATAACACACACCCTTATAAACTGATGATGTTGTTTGCGTAGATTATAATCAAGTATATTTTTCAAAAAATTTGACTTACGCAGTCTGTGTTTAACTTTATTTCTCATGGTAACTCTACATTACTTGTTGTAATTGAAAGAAAAAAATATTATATCTATATTAGTAGTATAACAATTAACCACTACACGATATTAGTACATACTACAACACCACAACGTTTCATTCAGATGTTGATTTACAATACACACACCTCAACACCAACGTCACAACATTTTCGTTTTTATTTTCTTAAACAATAAATTCATAGATACAACATAGTCAAATATACATTCACATTTAAGGTACTTTTAAAATTTCAACTGGTAAACATGAGTGCATTTAAGTCAAAAAGAAAATGGGAGTTGAAATTAAGATGCACAAAATGAGCTAAATAATTGTTATATAATATGAACAAAAGACAAGATCATAACTTAGAAGTGTGATGTCAATGCAGGATCAAATAGCCAACGCAAAGTACAATTCAATGAGGAAGAGCGTTTAAAAGAATAAATTAATTACTTGTGTTAATATACTATGTATATGATAGTATGTTGACTTGTAAAGACTGATTACTGTACTAAATAACGCGTTGATACATTTCTTTCGAGCATGATACAAATATTAAAGAAATAAGCAACATTTGATTAATGTGTTATTATTTGAATAATTTGGTCTATTAGTGTTCATGGAAATATGAACACCTGAATGGTGTGTCTCAAAGCTAAAAAATATATTGAAAGTTTGTGACTTACCGTAAACTTCATGGAAACATATGGTAAACTGGTGTATGTGTTATCATTTCATGTAGAGGTCTATGTATCACGCGCATTTTGTCTTATTTTCGAGAACCCAAAACTATTTTCAGTTTCTTTTTTGTTTTAAAAGAATTGTTAGAACTTCTAAGAGTTCTGTCTTATTTGACTTGATGCTTCCAACAATTTATTTATATAACAATCTTATGATCATAAATATTATAAACATCTATACATTCACAAACAAGTTTATTTGTTTCCCTGAGTATGAACAGTAAAATATGGATTGAGATGTATTTCCCCCTATATTGACTTGTTTAAACTCCATAAATAGGTCTATTCGTTGGGTGAGATAAAAACATGGGTTGTGAAAACAAAATACTTATTACCGGATTGATATTCTTGTAACTTAACTTTTGCACACAAAATTGTTTGTACGTATGAAAAAGAAAAGAAAATAGATATTTAGTCCACCAACACAATTTTGTTACAATGTTTTGGCTATATTGTAACGATGTTTAATTAACAAAAAAAAATTACGGTAAAAAACTTATAGTTTGTGATATCTTACTTACCATATAAGAATTGAAGCGGTTATATATATTGAAAACTCGGGGGTACCAAAATACACCACCAACTTTTTCTTAGGCATTATGTGAAAAAGCGGGGTACAACAACCACACCCAATAATTCGTTCGACAATATGTATGGACTAAACTACAATATGATTCCGTGACCACCTACTTAAAGAGAGCTCAATCAAGAAAGATATCAAAGAGATTTATCTCTATTTCTCAATACAATCAGCAAATCGAACAGATAAAAATCAGTGAGCCTGATTGATATGAGAAACAACTTGGACGGTACCAAAGATCAATGTCCAAGTGTCAATCAAGTTATCAACTGATTGAACTACGCACAACCTGTGATATTTCAATTATATAAACAAATATAATGCGGAAAAGAAATAACACAGACATCAGAAAATTTGTTAACGAGGAAACCGCAAATGCAGAAAAACCCCGGGACCTAGTCCAGATTTGAACACCACACTGTATTAAGTCGCTACAGACACTAGCCTACTAGAAGTTAACTTCGGACAGGAATGTAGTTGAGCCATAACCAAGTCTCACACCGATTAAGGTACAGTCGTGTTCCTAACGCATCTAGAACCACGCCGGATTCTGCGCACTTGATTCCCTTAGCTGATCTCACCTACAACTAAGAGTTGCTACAACCCAAAGTCGAAGACTTATCAATAAATATGTCTCCCACATATATGTCTATTGCAAAAATATGTTATGGGATATGTTGTGTTTACGTCCGTGAATTATGATTATCTCATATGCTCAAAAGTTAAGTTTATTATGTCTTTATGCAAATATTGATAAAAGATAGAATGAACTTTTGAATATTCCGCAGTATTGATCTTTCTTTGATCCACTTCTATGTGAAAGTACTACACGACTCAGTAAGTTTTTCTTATGTTGAGCATTTCCGATTAAATTAATCTATAAAATATTCTTGTGATTAATTTATTCGAGTTTATTGGATACAAATTCATGTTTCATGTAATTTGTTAATGTCCAAAGAAATCCTTATTTTCTTGTAAAAGTAAGGTCGCTCTTGTTGTTCTTTCGGGAATGACATATTATGTGGGAGATTTCTTGATTGAACTTGTGCTTAATTTCCAAATCTTTGTGGGGAGTGCGGCTGTGGAATATTATAGGAGTTATCTTGTATCTTTATAAACTTCTTGATGAATACACTAAGTTTCGACTGTGTGAAATTATCGAAACAAAGTTGATATGTTCTCTTTTAGTCATGAATTATCTCTTTGAGAATTTCATTATGATCCCGTAGTTTTCGTACCTTTGCCAATTTATATTGACAAACAAGGGGAGAATTATTTGGTAGTTCACACTGCATACATATGGTTTACAGATCATTATGTAATGGGGAGTGGTTTTCATTGTGAAATGAAGTATTGACTAAGGGGGAGTGGTACATATCATCATCGTATTATTGTCAAAGTTGTGATGCAATTGGACTTTGATGTTGTGTAATAATACTATGACACTGTATAACAATGGTTGAGAACATATGTTTTCTTATTGTTTTGGCTACGGATCTTCAACAACAATGATACTGAGTTGAACACGTTCAGAATCGCTGGAGTACTTGGAGTAGCGAAGAATTCAAGGAATGTTGAAGAGCCAAGGAAATCAAGCATGTTGGATGAGAAGCTAAAAATTTTATTTATTTTTTAATCCATATGTATTGATAGTTTTTGTCACTAAAATTGAAAAAGGGGGAGATTTTTAGAGCACTTCTCGGTCGAACTCGCAAGCGTTGCTATCTCAAGCTTGTTTGTCAAGTTTAGTTGATCAAAACTATATGCTTGATTTCTAGTCTACTTATAGCTATGTCTCGGATTCGGATAAAAGTGTAGTTGAGCTTTAGACTTCACGTCGTTCACTAATTGAAGACGAAGATCTACTGAGGGGAGCTTGGAGGAACTTCATCAACAAAAGGTATGTGGAGACTAAAACTTATCTATCACTCATAAGTATATTCTATTCTATCTTCTAATGAGACTAAGTCGTATAGCTGTATAGACTTTTATATTATACAAATTTTTTATTTCGAGCTGAGTTGATCTCGCTTATCTATTTCTCGAAATATGTGTTAGAAGCTTTTTTCTTTAGATACGTTTATCGTATTCTTGACAAGTTTAGTTGGAAACAATTTATCTGTTGGAAACTAAATATTAAGTCAAAAGATGATCATGTAAAAATTGCCTTGAAACACCTTACATGATTTGTGTGAGACAATCATTTGATGTCGACTTGGAATGTTTCGTATTGATCATTCGATAACTTGAAAATTACTTATAAGCTAATGGTTTGTGTGAGACAACCATTGTCATCTTCTAAGGATGTTTCAAGGATTGAAATGAGAGTTTAGGACAAAAACCTTTGTCTGGATACATCATAGTATGCGTACTTAGTATGCAAACTATTTTGGTATGATTTAGGTCCGGGAACCTTGTTTGCATACCTAGTATGCGAACAATTTTAACTGTAAAGTTCGAGAACCTTGTTTGCGTACCTAGTATGCGAACGGTTCTACCTGAGTTAGGTCCGGGACGGCTGTTTGCGTACCCGTTTGCAAACGGCTGGACAAGACCAAAGTCCGGAAGCTATAGTGAGCATACCTAGTTTGCAAACTTAGTGGTTAAGTTCTAAAATTGGTTAAGTATGATTCTCATGCTCATGAACTAAAACATTTATGAATTAAGGAATGCAATCTTTGCAAACCATGGCTTAATGTTCATGAATTGATTCTTATATAAGTACTTTGTACGATTACAAATCAATCCGATTTTGATTCAATTGGTTCATATATATTTCTATGAGATAGTGAATAATTGAACAACTCTATTTGAAACAAAATTATATTCATTTGATTATCTTTCATGATTGATTGATCATCATAGTTGATCTAGATGTGTCAGATGAATGTGATTAAGACAAAAGTGTTCATATGGCTAACTTCGGTTAACTGTTATTGAGCCAACTCAATATACACGTTTAGGTACGGTTACCCATATCTAAATGAAAGTATATTTCATTTGTATGTAACTAGCTAAGACCATCTAACGGTGGAGAGATATTGCTTTGGTTTTAAGCAAACTTAGCTTGAATTTTAAATCAGGATTTCATCTAACGGTGAATATTGAATACTTTGTTACTAAGATATCTTAGCTTTAATTGTAAGCAAACCCTGATTTAAAGGACTATATAAGGGAGAACTCTAGCAACTAGAAAACTTAATACCGACACTTTCTTGTGTCCTAGTTACGACTAGAGTCGATTTTCCTTTAACCTAGGTTTTTACAAAACCATTATAGGTTAATGACTTGAAGACTTCATTTGGGTTTCGTGAAGCCAGATCCAACTATTTTCTCTGTAATTGCGTATTCTGATCTTACTTGTTCTATCGTTAAGTACTATCTTCTCTAAGATTTATTCGAGATTTATCTCCGATAGGTAAGATATAAAAGTAATCACAAAGTTCTTCGTCTCATACTTTGTGGTTCCACAATAACTTATTCTACTACCATATAGTTAAGTTATTGTGAGGTGATTGATATTTCTAGGATGCTCTTCGGGAGTATAAGATCGGATTATCAATTGGTTCATGTTCACCTTGATTTATCAAAAGATGGAACAAAACTTCATAGGTATTTATGTGGGAGAAACATTTATCTATCAGAATAGACTTATCTGTGTGAGACAGATTTGTTTATAAGTCTTCGACTTTGGGTCGTAGTAACTCTTAGTTGTGGGTGAGATCAGCTAAGGGAATCAAGTGCGTAGAGTGCTGTTGGAATTCAGAGGCGTAAGGAACACGACTGTACCTTAATCGGTGTGAGACTTGGTTATGGCTCAACTACATTCCAGTCCGAAGTTAACTAGTATGCTAGTGGCTGTAACGGCTTAATACAGTGTGGTGTTCAAAACTGTACTAGATCCCGGGATTTTTATGCATTTGCGGTTTCCTCATTAATAAAATTTCTGGTGTCTGTGTTATTTCTTTTCCGCATTATATTTGTTTATATAATTGAAATATCATAGGTTGTGCGTAGTTCAATCAATTTTTAAATCCGACCTTTGTTTGTTGGATATAAATTAATTGACACTTGGGCATTGGTCTTTGGTACCGTCCAAGTATTTCTCATATCAATCAGGCTCATAAATTTCTATCTGTTTGATTTGCTGATTGATTTGAAAAAAGGAGATATAACTCTTTGATATCTTTCTTGATAGACCTCGCTTTATAAGCTGGTGCTCTCGGAATAATATTGGAGTTAGTCCATACATATTTCCAAACGAAATATTGGGTGTGGTTGTTATACCCACGCTTTTCATAATGTTATCGTTATATTGTCTATGATTAACCTACCAGGAATGAAAGCATATTCTGGTCTATCTACTAGATCATTTAAATGGCCCTTCTTTCTTTAAGCAAGTATTTTAGTCACTACTTTATACATAACATTAGTTGATGCAAGAGGCTTATACTCAAAGGGTAAGGTATGCTTTTTTACCTTATGGATCAACACAATACTTATGTGATTCAAACATGGAGGAAGAGTGGCAGTAATAAAACAATTTTGAATATTGTCTTGGTCACTTCACCTCTAATGAGCTCCCAACATCTTTTATAGAAGAGGGTATTCCGTGTGGACCTGGAGATTTAAGACTATTTTCTCTTTATAGTAGTCCATACTTTCTCCGCAAAATGATCCATTGAGATATTGGTGTTACTTGTGCTATCAATCTTCAAAGGAGCCTGAAACCGAATTGGCTACTTATCTTCCTTAGGATCTATTTTGAACAGACTCGAGAAGTTGTTGATTAGATATTATTTTATATCATATGCTTTAGCAACCCATTTACCATCTGGAGGCATAAGTGCATAAATTTAGTTTCTTCTTTTTTTGTAAAGCATACATATGCAACACTCTAGTATTTATATCTACATTAAGGATCCAATTCACTTTACTCCTTAGCTCATAATATCTACGATGTATCAAACTCAATCATCAATCTTCATACACAACACATTTTCTTCAGCTCCACTATCCTTTTTCATGGACATCCATTTGAATCTTCAGTAATTCCTCTTTGGTTTCCTTCACTACTCTAAAGATATTACCTAAAGTCTTCATGCTCCATACATTGAGGTCTTTACCCACATCCGTAATCTTCTTTGTAGTGCCATTCTGATTAGAGACCCAAGAATTATGCACAACATCAATAAAAGTAGGGTGATCAATCTAGTAGTACTCAAATTTATTAGCATGCTTCCTTCCCCTCTTGTTATCCATCTGAGTATCGACTAGAATGGGTGCATGATCACTTCTAATTCTAGTAAGGCGGGGGACCCAATTATCCTGAAACATAAAGAACCACTCAGCAATACATAAAGTTCTATCGAGTCTTTCATATAAAAGAGTATCTACCACAACACCATTCGAACAAGTAAAAGCATGACTAATAAATCATGTATCAATTAAAACTCTGCTTTTGATGAAAATTTTGAAGTCAGTATTAGCAGAATTTAAATTCTAACTTCCACCTTGTTTCCCACTTGTTGAATTGATACCATTGAGATCTCCTACCAAACACCAAGGGTTAGACAATTAAGCATCAAATTGAGATAAACCATGCCATAACTTATTCCCATGGTGATTCTGCGAAGGTCCATACATACAAAGAAGATCACAAGTCCTTATCATCCGGTGATGGATACGACAACAAACAACATTTTTATCGAAATCAACACTTCTAAATCACCGCCATCCTTCCACAACATAACATTACCTATACTTCTACCAATAACAGGAACATACTTAAAGTTATCAAACCCATGCGAATTAAATAACCTAATTGAATTATACTCACCAATTAAAGTCTGAGATTAAAACGCAAATTAAGGATTACAAGCCCTGAGAAACACCTTCAAGTTGCGGACACTCCATATGTTTCTTAATCCTCGACATTTCCAAGAGAAGATTAACACTGACCATGTTATGGATTTTGGGCATCCACCATACCCTTTCGATAGGGGTATATTCGATTAATCTTCTTGACTGGTAAATCAATATCTATGGGAAATACAACTCTCTTTGGTCCACCTTTTGAATTCTCCATTTGATGTTGTCTTGCTGTGGATTTCTCGAATTCCTTGAAGATCTCTTATACTTTTTTTTGTTCATCAAAATTTTCTCAGTAGTCGACGTTGAAGAACAAGAAACTTCATCCTCAGAACAAGTAACATAGGAATTATGGTTAGACTGAATTAGAGGAGAAATTGGGTATGTAATTGTATTTTCCAAGAGACTATAAAAATCCTGAGTCTTACCTATGGGATTTTCCTAATCTGAACTATCCACATCGCCCCCATTCTGGGCTTATTTCTCTAATTGAATATCCATACTAAAGGTATGTAAAGATAACCCACTACCTACCACATCCTTGCCATCCATTATATTCTTTGACATCTCTTCTCCACCTTCAAATTATCTCGACGACATTTTATCTTTATTAATAGCTAGTTTTCTTGGATCTGCTTTGGCGTCTTGGTATTAACGTTACCGCTTAACAACATTGTCAAGCACCCATTTTGATGTTTCCAAAGTTTTTACGTTTGAGTTACCCTTTTGTTTTTATCTTGAGCCAAACAAACAATATTCTCTCGACTCTTTACACCTTTCTTGAGATTATTTGGTCATTCTTCTTATCTTTAGGTCTCATTTATACCACCATTACCAGAAACTTTATTTCTAACTAGATGCACTTGAATCACTTTTCTCACCTATCATTTTCTTCACCATTAGAATCATTTATTCTTAATGCCTTCATATCCATCTGTAAGTGATGTCTGTCATCCATCGCTCTATTCAATCTGCTACCTCTGTTCAAAGGCCCTTTAGTGTTTTCATTAAACCTCTTCAATGCAAATATATTCTGGTTAGGATTGAAAATACCGGGGATCATTTATTTTGTGATAAGCACGAAGTTATTTGTTATATCTAGCCAATGATTTATCATTCATCTTATTTGATATCTTCTCGGAGCTAAGATTTTGATCTTCTTCTAATTTTTTTGATAAATGAGGACATTGTTCCATCAGATGACCAAAATAACCATAATAGAAACACAATCAGGATAGTTTTTCATGTCTAAATATGATCTTTACATGTTTCTTTAATTTTAGAGTTATCACCATATGTTTTGGGAGAGGGTGGGTGATATCTAATCTGACTCGGACCTTAGCATACTTCCCATATTTCCCTGCCATTGGAGGATCAATAGGCCCATGAAAATATATTGTTAAACTTTAGTGGCATTCATCATACTCAGATATAACCTATAGACATGAATCCAGAAATCTATAAATTTGAACTCATAGTCTTCTAGCAGTAAATCTTCTTGACCCCTTTCCAATAACATCATATCATCTTTAACATACCAAGGAGTAGTCTTTAGAGTGGCTTCCAAATCACACATAAGAGAAAATGATATTTTAATGACCATTTCTCATATCAGTTATGGTTAGAATCCAAGATGACCTCCAAGTTTTAGAAATGACCTCATTCAAAATGTTAAGATTAAAACAACTTTCTAAGATAAACTTGAATATAATGTTTATATTGTGTTGTATATTAATAGTTTCAAAAGAGTCCTCATTGTCTTTATAAACATGGGTTTGCGGCTCTTCAGTGATGTTGTTTATTTGGTAAAGAGTACCTATAACATCACCATTGTTGTTTGATGTTGAAGCCATGAAACCCAAGTGCAAGCAAGAATTAAGAAAAAAACAAGATAGAAAGATGAGCAAGGAAACCACACAAGAGAGTAAAAATAAAAATCTTAGGAAGCCGAGAGGGACATATCACTAAGTAGTGACAGAAAAAACACCCTTACTAGGGAGATACTACCATCATGAAGATGAACATGGAACCTTGACAAAGTCAACGGATCGACGGCCAACCTTTTAATAAGAACTTCTAATAATTTCCCTTAAAGTTTCTTCAAGCGCAAAAGATTTTATATTATTTTATTTTTTTTCAATTAAAAAAGTGGGAATTAAATAAATACCCCTTCTTTTCATGGGTCTTCACAAACACCCCTAAGAACTTTATAAATACCCCTAAAGGGTATATTTTCAGTTTTTAGGGTATAGTTTTTGGCACATCTAAGATTATATTAAGTCAATTCAACCTCCGTAGGAGGTTGGGTTGACGTTTTCACGCGTCAAGAACATACTAGTTCATTTTCATTATCCAAAAAAGTACTAGTTCATTTTCATTATCCACTTAAAATAACCCCTTAGGGATATTTGTGAAGATCTTAGGGATATTTGTGAAGACCTTGAAAATGAGGGGTATTTAATTAATGTTCCCATTAAAAAATCATATATGCGCTCTTTGAATGATTTAAGCGCAACATCTATTAGTGCTCTAATTGTTTTGGGTTTGCAATTAATGACAACTCCATTGTAGTCCAGCCCGGTTAGGATACCTGGCTTTCACCCAGGCGACCCGGGTTCAAATCCCGGCAATGGAAATTTTTGAAACCTTTTTTTTTTTTTTGTGTGTGTGTGTGTGTGTCCAAACAGTTGAGTCTTACGAACTAGATAAAATCTTAATAGGCACCAGTTCAGTCCATGTAGATGTTAAAAGTTGCCATAGGAGTAGGCAATTACTGCCAACAATGCCTGTCGCGTTAAAGCATGCGTAGAGACTGTAGGCATTGGATTGAATTGGAACGCAAGTGCAGCCTGTGCAGGCTATAAGTAGTAGATCATGCAAAAAATTCCACACCATAACTCAATACAACACCAACATCAATATAGCAACAATTATTCGTACACAAGTCATTCTGCCGAGCTCTTTATTAACCACAATTATTCTATTTTTAACCAATTGCAAAAATTCTCATGTATAAATTTACATCTCCTCTTCAACACTTAAACCTGTTGAGAAAGAAGAACTAGAAGCCCTTGAGGACCGAGCAAAATTTCATTCAAGAAACTGATTAGTGCAAACCAAACAACAGGTGTTACATCAACTCCGCCAAGGGGTGGAATCACTTTCCTCGTTGGATTCAATATCGGTTCTGTTGGCGCGTAAACTAAAACATATGGGAATTTTCCTACAGGAAGTTTTGGGTACCATGACATGACTATTCTTATGATGAATAGAAATCCAAAACCTGACAAAAATGGTCCTAAGATTCCTATTGCTACTTTTGCTGTTGCAGGGTTCAAATCTCCCAATAACATCATATATTCGGATACTGCATGCGGTACTTCAGCTTGGACATTTAGTGGAATTGCTGATGAACTTAATGGGTTTTGTAAGCTTTCCAGGAATGGGAATGCGACTTCAGCAGCGCTGTTGGATGCTTCTGTAATACCTAAAAAACAGTATGTACCGTATCTGGCTGTTAAACCATTACATGGTCTGCTTTTGGTAAGACACTTTGAGTTTTCCTGTGAAGAAATAGCATTCAATGTTAGTCGTACATGAAAAAAATCTCCCTATACAATCACAAAGTTGGAATACGAGTTTCAGACGTTACAGAATTAGCTGAGAGTTTCAGATACTACATGCCAACATCCAACTGTTATTGAGGCTCCAGGTTTGAATCATGAATTCAGTTTTCCACTCATCTCTATCTAGACCCTGTACCCATGTCCACTAAATCACTTCCCACACTACACTAGACCCCTTTTCTTTAACCGCAAAACGCAATAAACATATCGGTTTCTTTAGCACAACACAATTCTTAGGGTAAACATTTCAACTACAGCACCATGTATCCATCCCATGACAATTCTCGATACAGATGCTAAATTTTCTTTTACATTTCACATAATGCTAATTGACGAAATTGTAAGCAGCGTATATATACAGGCCAGTTTCAGTTTAGGGGGGGATGCATTAAACAAGAAACTGATTCTGTACAGAGATTGATTTTAGGAATAACAATTGAAGACTTACAGAGATACTGAAACTCCTTTGTCTTGATAATGAAGCTGCAGGTAGTCCTAAAAAAACAACAAAATTATGAAAATGAAAAAATCGAATTCCATGAATGAAAACAGATGAATATGTAGGTATCACAGAGATAATGCATGTATATATACCTTTTATCTGAAGACGACTAAGGAGGAACGAAGAAGAGGTCGCCATTTCTGCTGCTTCTGTAATGAAGAAAATGAGAGAACAATCAACTTTATCCTAATAGGCTAATTCGTCTTCCATTTTTCTGACACGTGGAGGAGTTCCTTGGATTTTTTGCTGGTGGGCTGGGCTTAGAGAAAATGGCATGTTCCTCAATTTTTTAGTTTTTGACAACTCCAAATTCACATCACCACCTTTACAACACAAAGGGTTTCTATGATCATACAAATTTTGAGATGCAACAAAACATCTTATTTGCATCTGTAGTTGTACATTTATATATCATTGAAAAGCTCTTGAAACTAAGGATCACTTCAAGTATTCTGAATTACTGAAAGTCCTAGAAACAAAACTTTGTTGCAGAAAGTTTAAACAAAACATTACTATGTTTACCCACTCCCAAGTTTGTACTCTGTAGGGAGTAAGAAATCTTATTCAAAGTGAACAAGTGGATTCTGCACTTGGACCTTGAAACAAATGAAAGTCTTGTAGAGTTATTTGGTAGCCGTTTTTGAAGAGCTGGAGCGAATCTAGGAACCCATCTGAAGTACCTACATGAGTGTAGATGTAGATAAAGCCATTAGTCAGACAAATGATGATATCGACTGTAATGAAGACCATTGGTAAAAACAACACAGGTTTAGTGCGAGGTGCACCCGAAAATCAAGAACTCTACATTATAAAAAATGAATGGCCAGTAAATAGACATTTCTTGATTTCTTGTTCACCTTAATATAAGCATTATGATGGCAACTTCACACCTATTTTTTGTGCATTTGCAATATTGTGCCCTGTAGATATCAAAAAATCCAAATTATGAGATGTTTACTTAACCTGAACCTAACACTTTGCAGAATATCGCGTAGCAATACAAAGCATACCTGATTTTCTATTTGCTTATATTGCTGCAATATCTCTAATTTAAGCTACAAAACTTTAACACCGTGTTTCTTCTTCTCGCTTGGCATCTCTACGTCAAACTAATGCACATAACAGGAATACTGAAAGGTCTGGCACTCGAGGAACATGGTAAAAACCACCATATCCTGCTAGGCGGGGTCAACAGCACGCTAACTCCTCCAATTGTTGCATTGTTTGATGAGGTTGATGCATAAAAAAAAGATGTCTCCTCGTCCTTTGTTAGGTCTTTTTGCTTCCCATCATCCATATTTGGTGCAGGAACACATAAAGCTTATCCATTCCATTTTCAAAACTGTTTACCTCCGTGCATATCAGCGACCGAACCAGGAATTTATGTTTGGGTGGGCTAATTTTTTTTTTCTCGAACTCTCAACTTAATTTATCGCAAGAATTAACATTGAATATAGTTAAATTTGGGTATGGGTATGCCACACGATCTCTTTTCCTTGGAGCATAAAGCTTTGAATCAAATATTTTCACCTTGTAACTACTATTAGGGAGGAATAATTTGCGTATCGAAAATAATAATCCCGATTTATTTAGCGCCGAAGGCCGCTCAATTTTTTTCTAGTTTTAAAGGTTATTATAGGGATGCAAAAATATTTGGAGTTTGTACATATACGCATAATAAGTCATGAAATATTGTATTTTTGTCTCATGAATACACTGCATTTTTAGATTATACATAGATATACATAAAATTGTAGCACTTCATAGAAGAAAAATGAATTTTGGACAAACACTTGCTTTTTTTTTCTTTTATTAAAGGTGGACAAATGCTTGCTTAGTTAAGGACAAGACATCCACATTTGACACACAGTTTTATTTTATCAAACTGACACGTAACATGTGAGCCCATTCAATACCCGATTTTAAGAAACATCATGAATACTTGTTTTTCCCTATAGCCTTTGAACGGTTGAGATGATATTCAAAAATTAATCCATGCGGACCAGGGTTCCAAAATCTTCGATTTCTTCCACGTTGAGAATCATATCTTAACAATTAATGGGCTAATTAAAATTTACACTTGGGCTAAATTTTACAAATGTTAAAAATTACACTAACAAAACATCTTTTTAGAAATTTTGGGGTGGGCTTCAGCCTGGGTAAGCCACCCCATAATACCGTCCCTGACTGCATATCTCAATCAATTCCCTGATCCAAACTGTATGTACCAATCACTACATGTAACAGACAGTAAGAAGCCAAAATAGTTAATATAAACACTATTTAGGATAAACACATCAAATGGTTCCTTGTTCTTGAACATAACATTATTCTATATGGCTATGCCTGATCCAGTTTCGTTTAAATTTGAGTTTCATCTATCCTATGTAACAGTTCTAACTATCTTTAAAATAACAGTTTAAAATAGCAGAAATGGATTTCAAATAGGTATAAAAAATTAAATAGAAAAACATTTGCTACCTCGGTTTATATAGAAGTGGTCTCAAATGCGAATGAGAAAGTACGGTGACCTACAAGAAGAAAGAGTGGTCCGCAATGTTGTAGTTAAAGCTCAAGGACATTAACCAATACTGAACATATAATCGGGTAAATTTATTAAATACCCTTAATTTTGACACTCAATAAATATACCCTTATACAACAATATAAATACCCCAATCATTTAAATACCTTATCCTTAAAAAATAGATTACCTTAATACCCTCACTTACAATATTATTTTTCATTTAAAAATCTTATCCATTAAAAAATAAATTTTTCTATTATTTCACATCCACCAGCAACACCATTTCACCACCACCAACAACACCGCCGCCACCACCACTCCACCACCACCACTCCACCACCACCACCACCACATATAACATTCCACCACCGCCACCACCACTCCGCCACCACCACCACTTACTAAATACAACCACCAATAATATTCCACCACCGTAACACACCACCACCATTTGCCGCGCGCGCCACCACCGCCACCACCGCCGCCATTAATATTAGGTGTCAACAATCAAGTTGATCCAAAAATCAAAAGTTCAAAAATATTTGTCAAATTTGGTTGTTGATTCCATTTTTCCATTGTTGATACACAAACATTGGTTGTTGACTCCCTAAAACTAAGGTCAATTTCTATTGTTGATACACAAATATTTGTTGTTGATTCCATTTTTCCATTGTTGATACACAAACATTGGTTGTTGACTCCCTAAACTAAGGTCAATTTCTATTGTTGATACACAAATATTTGTTGTTGACTCCTTACACTAAGATTAATTTCTATTGTTGATACACAAATTTGGTTGTTGATTCCATTTTTCCATTGTTGATACACAAACATTGGTTGTTGACTCCCTAAAACTAAGGTCAATTTTTATTGTTGATACACAAATATTTGTTGTTGATTCCATTATTCCATTGTTGATACACAAACATTGGTTGTTGACTCCCTAAACTAAGGTCAATTTCTATTGTTGATACACAAATATTCACGTTATGCAAATCGATCGACAACGGTAGTTGATCCGCTGAAAAAGGCATCAACAACATGAGTTGATACAAAACGAATGATGTAATCACCACCACCACCACCACCCTCACTACTACAACAAAATCCACCACCACCACCCCAACAAAATCCCAGCTTTAACTTCTTACAACTCATGAGTTACCAACAACACCATCATTTCATCGCCTGACAAACCATTCCATCAGCAACAAACCTTCATACCCTAATTCAGCTTCAAAAACATTAAACCTTCATACTCGGGATTGTGAACATATTAAGAATCCAAATTTATTGGGATGAATCAAAGGTGTCCACCAAAATCAAATTTAAAAACCAAAAACAAAGCAGAATCATAATATTTCAAAAGATGAATCAACAAGCTCAAGGGAATTCACCTCTTCCATCACCGATTACAATCAAAACAAAAAAAGAACTACCATACACAAAACACCATCCACCACACCACCACCATAAAAAAAAAACTACGTACCCCACCACCACACAGATGAAACTTACGAATTGAATCCAACCCGCTAAATTCTACTTCTATGAGTCAATACAGGTGAAAATAACAAATTGAAGAAGAAGATAAATTAATTACCGGAATCAATTACGATCTGAAGAAGAACGAGATCCAAATTTAGGGTTCAAAAGGTGAATCAATTAAGTTCCAGATTTGAAACTTCATGTACAATCAGTTGAAACCGAAATGAATCTAATGTTTCTGATGCTCGAGATTAAGTTTTGGAGATTAATCTCGTTGGTTCATCACTAGATTAAGTTTTATAGTTGATTCAAGTGAAAATCGATCTTGATCGATTGATTAGAAGGTGGAGAAACAGTGGTGATGTTTGTGGTTGTGACGATGGAGATGGTTGTGGTGGTGCTAATGGTGTTGGTCATGCGGCGGTGGCGTAAAGAGACGGTGGTGGTACCGATACTCAGCCGGTGGAGAAGTTATGAAGTTAGGTTCGACTAATTATTCTAGTTTTAGAAGTGAAGAAGTAGTAGAATCAGAAGGTTAAATAAGGAAATCACTAAAATTATGATTTCACACAAAATTTCAATTATGCCATTAGGGGTATTTGTGAAGTCTATTAGGGATATTTGTGAAGGCCCATCAAAAGTAGGGCTATTTATTCAATTTCCACATTCAACATATAAGTTTCTTAAACATGTAGACAACGGATTTGGAAGTAATGCAATAACAATTCGGACAAATTGAGCAGAGAATTAACTAAAATTGAACACAATGAAAATTCAGAAATTTGGAAATGAAGTGCTGAAATTATATACCCTCCATAAACAATTAAACGACGAAACACTGCTTGGTAAAACTTGGAGCATACAACATAATTTTTCAACAACTTACCCAAGCTAACATCATAGAGGCAAACAAAGAGTATACCTTAGCCGCAACATAATATAAGGCATGATGGTTCCATAAATAGTTCAAGAAAATGAATATTAGTATTAAACATGGTTCCGTAATCCAAAAACCCAACATCAATCAAATACAAATGACTAAGGATTCTGGAGTGAAAATTACAACTTAGGACTTTCGAAAATATATACTTTTAGCAAATGAACCACTTACTTTAAAGATGTTTCATCTTTAATTAGTAATAGACCAAGTCGAATTTAGCTAACCTGGATCATCTTTATAAATCTCTATCTTCCAATTGTGCAACCTTTAGGCAAATATCACAACTCCAAGACTTGTAGAAGGAAACTCACCTCCCGTTTTTTTTTGTTCCATAAGCAACAGTTGTAAATTTGGGGTGAAAATGAAGAACCCTATCTCGAATGAAAAGAAATAAGAGTGAAACCGAGCTTTAGGATAAACACACTGAATCATGATTCATAAATCAGTTCCAATTGAACTTTGATTACTAAGTGGGAAGGGAAATAAGAATGTTCAAAGTTGAATGTGTAGACTGTAGAGCAATGGGATGAGTAATTCGGCAAAAGATCCAGGGCGAGCGTGAAACTCTTTAAAAAAAAAAGACAGACAAATTTGAGTTGTAAGGCTCTTACCAATGCAAAATGTAGTGTTTTTTTCTTCTTCTTTTTTTTTTGCTAGAAGGAAAAACAACAAAAACAGAACTAAGTAACGGCAATCTCATCTTGAATACAAGACGAAATACAAGAGGGGGGTTTGGAGGAGAACCACCACATGTTGGAATGGTAGCTTAAAGCATATTTAGCTAGAGTATGGGCAATGACGTTCCCATATCTTTTCTTGTAAACTAACTGGACCTCGGATATTTTCCTTGCCTTGGCTCTAATTTGGAGAATTAATTCACGTAACCTCCAAGGAATGTGCGCATGTTCCTCATTCAACATCTTGACCACCGTCTCAGCATCACTCTCTATTATAACTCTTTGCATCCTGTTGACAATAGCAAACTCAGTAGCCAGAGAGACGGCCCTAGTTTCAGCTTCAGTGGGGCTCAGCACCTCATGAGTCCCTGGCCATTCTCTATGTGGGGACTAGAGAATTGCATCCAGTTTTTAGTCCGTGGCCATTCTCTATGTGGGGACTAGACATCGTCGGACCACTTCCCAAAGCTCCTGGAGGCGTTAAATTCGTACTAGCCGCTACTGACTATTTCACCAAATGGGTCGAAGCAGTGGCACTGGTACACGTTACCAGACATGATGTGAAAAGATTCATATGGGAGAATATCGTCTGCAGATTTGGAATCCCAGACACGATAATATCAGACAATGGGAAGCAGTTCGATTCTGGAGTGATCAAAGACTTTTGCAAGAACCTGAATATTCGCCATAATTTCTCATCTCCTTACTATGCTCAGAGCAACGGGCAGGCAGAAGCAACCAACCACGTTATTATGGAGAATCTCAAGAAACGGCTAGAGAAGGCAAAGGGAAAATGGACAGAAGAATTCCCTGGAGTCTTGTGGTCCTATCGAACGACGCCGAAAAGATCCACTGAATTTTCACCATTTACACTGGCTTACGGGACAGAAGCAGTCATACCCACCGAGATACATCTCAAGACAACCAAAACTCGTGCTGTCAAATCTGGGAAAAACGACAGCATACTGGCTTTAGACAAAGAGTTGTTGGAAGAAAAAAAGAGAAACATCCTTGCAGCAGTTAGTCCGATACCAGCAGGAAATCAAGTTGAGATATGATCGTAAAGTCAGAGAACGGTCATTCACGCCAGGGGAATATGTCTTGAAGAAAACCCGAGCAGCCACAATGGAACCAAACTGTGGGAAGATCGGAGCAAACTGGGAAGGTCCATACATAGTGTGTAGTTGCAGGAAATCATACACTACACCCCTCACAAGAATCCACACAATCAAACCATTGAAGATGAACAATTATAATTTTTGTTGATTAATTTCTTGAATGTTTACAAGATAAAATGGAAAAGAGCTAAAGAAATTACAATCACTATAAACTTTCCCTCTCTTAATGACTTGCTCAACACTCGAAAAAGATATCTCTTCCAATAGGCCTCTTCGGCTCTTTATATAGAGCATTACATAATGGATGACAGCTAAGCTGTCCTTTATTTCCGGGAATGATTTGCGAAGTGTCGCAAGTGTACAAATGCATAATCTCGCGACACTCCTAGATCTCGCTAGGTCTTCACACCTTTCTCGTGTTCCTCGCCGTCATCCATTGCGTCACTTATTTTACTCATCTCGCGACGCCTTCGCTATGTAACGTTTATGGATTTCATGTAAGTGTTGGTGTTGCGATATTCGATCCTACATCTTGCCTCTTTTCATGTCTTCTGCGAAGGAGAGAATGCCATGAGAATCATTATTTTCAAACTGCGAACTGTTCATTTCTTTCCATCAATCTACGCCAGATTCTGAATTAAATTATGTAAATCGCTTACACGTGTCCAAAATTTCCTTTTTTACAGGTACATTTAATGTTAACCGGTCACCTTTTTCTTGTCTATTTAAGGAGAAATTCTCCATGAGGATGTTTCTTTTATTTCATCTTCTTCATCGTCTCGCAACTTTTTTTCGCTATTTTTATTTCAAATTCTTCATCGTCTTTTCGCTATTGTCTCTCTACCATCTGTTCTCATCATCTTTCTACAACGTAGTAGCAGGATTTCCCACACTACACCCTTACTCGATTTTGCTTAATTAATCCATTGAAAGATGTAAGATCAAGAATATTTATTGATTGAATTCATGAAGTGTTTACACAGAAAATAGAATTACACTTAGAAATTAAAACATGCTTAAACTTTCTCTCTCCTAATGACTTGCCCAACAATTCCAAAAAGATCTCTCTTCTTACAGACTCATTTAGCCCTTTATATAGGGTAATACATAGTGGATGACAGCTAAGCTCCCCTTTATTTTCTGGGAATGTCTCGCGAAGTGTCGCAGATGCACAAACATTCACTCTCGCGACACTTCTTAACCTCGCTGGTCTCACGTCTTCTTTATGTTTTGCCTGTCGTTATTCATTGCGTCGTTTATTTTAGCTCCCTCGCGACTCTCTCGCGACGCCGCTGCTCATTAATCCCGCGAGCCTTGTACGTTGCGATATTATGATCCTACATCTTGCCTCTTTTTCCTTGAATATTGCTTGAAGAGCGATTTGAAGGAAAAATTCATTGTTGTCATATTCCGTGGTTTCAATTGGTGAAGGAACGAGCAAAAGAATACTTTCCTTAAAAAGTACGTACTTGCCTCTATTCTTTTGCAAAGTTCCGAAGCTTCTTTGAGATATATACAAAGTATCGTCTCCTATCTCTCCTTATATTTCTCCTGCGAGGGGAAGAGTATCATGAGATTTTTACAATATTGTTTCCGCGACTGCTTATCTTTATCTGTTTCAGTTTTGTACTTTTACACGGATTTTGATTATTAATGTCTTTTCTTGACACGTTTCTTTCAACCGCTTATTTTTGACCATTCATGTCTCTTCGCATTAAATGACCTCGTTTTTCTCGAGGATCTTTTTCCCTATATATAGTTTTCTTTTCCCCTCCTTTTCATCCTTTAGTTTCTCTCTCGCAACTTTTCTTTGACTCTCTCCTTCCGCAATTTGCGCTCCCGCTACCGCAAATCTTTTCTTCATCCTTTTCTAACGCTGATCTTAATCTCCAATCTTCCATCCATTCCCATACTGATAAATGGCTTTCATCAGTCGTGCATACAAAGCTTCTTTTGAAGAAGTTCAACAGAAGTTGCTCGAGAAGGGTTTTACTCTATCAACCATTCCTGATCAAGAACCTTCATCTATTCTTTCTGCAAAGTTATTTTCTTGATCATCAATGTGATGATCAAAAGATTATAGTCTCGCTAGGTCAGCCTTCTCGCGGACTTCCCATTCCCTTGTACAATCCTCGAGATGCCTTTATTTTATGAAATCTTGGCCCATGAAAAATTTCTCGGGCTGTTTATCAATTGAGTGGCGATTGCATTCGCCTAATGCTTGAGTTCGCGAATCGTGGTGCTGGCAAAGGATCTTTATACCCTACTACTGTTAGACACCCCGATTTCGCAGACTTGGAAATAGTTGCTGAGAAGTACACTGTAGAGAGCTTTTTTGAAAACTATTCAGTGATAAAGATGATTAATGCGAAATCTCGCTGGGGCATTCGCCTGAAAAAGAAGGATAATGTCCCTGAGGATAAATTGCTCATGCAGATATTGATTGGCACCCGGCAATAATACTACCTCGCCACTCCAAAGATGAGAAATGGTGGGTTGTACCCTTGATTTTAAATGGTCCTTATATCGCGGGCCCGCACGTTCTTCCCCGCGAATCTCGCAGGTATCATCCTTGGGAATTCAAATGGCCCGATAAGGCAAATGAGGTATGTTTCCATTTTAAATCTTGCCTTTGCAACTTTCTTTTACATATGTTGAGTTTGTATAATTTCTCGATCGCCAAATTGAGAAGAAAGTACAAGGATAATCCGTTGGAGAGTACTCGACCATACTTCGATCGCTTACGAGTGAAGTAAGAAACATTTCCTTTGTTATTTGAAACAATATTGTTGCCTCTGTTTCTTATCTTTAACCGTATGCGAAGGTTTCACCAAGAAGTCAGTAGCCGCAAAGATTAAAAGTAAGGGTAAAACTGCTCGCTCGCAAGGGTAAATCTTCGCTCCATTAACTAAGAAGCTTAAAGGTCCAATCTTCTTCTCGCCTTAGCTCAAGCTCGAATCTTCCGACGAGGATAACCATGACTCGAATCCTTCTCTCGCCAAGAAGATTCCGTCGACCGCTTCTTCTATGGATCAGCTTATCTAGCATCTTCTCGCATCTGTTTCCAAGGAATGGGAGATGCTCCCCTAGCTTCTCTTTGCGGGGCTCTCGCAAACGTGTGTAATGCTACTTTATTAGAGGGCAATAATTCTTTCAATGGAACCTCTAGAATTGTGTCTCCTGACTTCTTGAATGCACTTGGATCTTTGGTACGTATGCAATCGTATTTTCGTTAATTTTAAATTTTTAAATATATATATATATTAATGATTTTTCTATCTTCTTTTATAGGTTGGAAGAACTTCCTTTGTAGTTGCCTCGATCTCGAGAGAAGACGCAACAATCTTGAAAAGAAGAATTTGCAATTGAGCAAGAAGATTCAAGAATTAGAGATCAAGTCGTGGTCATCTCGCGATAAAGATGAGAGAATTCAAAAGTTAAATACCGAACTTGACTCCCAAAGGGATAGGGTGTCCACTCTTCTAACGCTAATCAACAAAACTTTATGGTATAAGATTTTACTTCCTTTTATCATTTCTATTTTATCGGTTGCATATTGTCGCCTAACTTATTACCTTCGCAGATGTATATAATCTCTCCGATGAGGCTATTCTTCTCCATACATTTCCTGAACCTATGGATAATGATCTTCTTCTCGCTCACCTCAATCAATCTCTAAGTAGTTCCTCCAATAAAACTAACCTCCTTTCATTAAAAGATCTTCAATCCAAATATCATCTTTTGGAGATCGAACACAGATCTAGTTTAAATTTAACTAATCGCTTTAAACGAATGTACCTTGATTCCGAGAAGAAAATCAAGACTTTAAGGAAGAAAATTAGTAATCTCATAGATGAGAACGATCGCATTACTAACAGAGGTGCACAGTGCATTAGCCGAATTCCACAAATCTCTTCTTGATGTGCAAGTTGAACGAGATGAACTCCTTCATCGTAATACCATGTTAAGCGGCGAGAAGAGCAAGTTCGTTTCTCTCTCGTTATTAATAGTGATGATGAATTCGCCTGGGCTGCGAAAGTTTTAGATAATGCCAGAATAACCTAGGTGTTGATGTTAGTCTTCACGCCGAGCATACTTCCTTGATTAAAGATATGATATCTGATAGAGAAGGTTACTTATTATACCTTACTGCTTCTTACTTCTGTAGTATTGCTTGTAAATTATTAACTTGTTGTTACTTATTTGCAGTAATCCGAGAAGAGGCTTCAGTGTTAGAATTAGAGAGCTTGAATCTGAAAAGAACAACTCGCCAGAATTTTCCAAATGAGAATTGAAGAACTCGAAACCGAAAAAGAACTCTCAGCAAAGAATCTCTCCTTCGCGAGAATAGATATTCCAAGTTGAAGAAACAATTTCTAACGACAGTGGAGAACTTTAATAATGATGCTGTTCGTTTTGCAATGGAGGCATGGAGTATGTTTGTAAGGACCACAATATCCCTCTCGCATTCATATCCCCGTCTCCTTGAAAAGGTTCCCGAGAATCGCCTGCCTCAGACGTTTCGATAGCGAGGGCCGGCGAAGAAGAAAATTTCGCGATGAGAATAATCGATCAAGAATCGATGAAGAAGAAGAATCACCAAAGAGATAACTCTTTTTGTTTTCTTTTCTCGCTTGTAATATCTCGTACATTTCGTATTCTTATTATAGTGTATTTCTTGGATTTTTCCCCCCGAATTCAATCTTCACTCCCCTTTTTTGGTAGTTCTTCCTTGTAATATAATCGGCTAACTAACATTATTGATGTATAACTCTTTCATCAGAAGATGAATAACAATATTCCATCTTTTCCATTCCCATACTTGCCTCTCGTTATTTATCTTCGATGGAAGATTTTAGTTGTCATCATGTATGTGGTTGAATAATAATTTTATTGTTATTGAAATGTATTGTTGCGACGAGGTCGCAGTATCTTCATAAATCAAGAATTCTACTTGCCTTGCCTTATCTTCATAAATGTATTTTATCTCTTCTCATTGCGACAAGGTCGCAAGCCGCCCTTACATTTTCAAGTAAGGGCCCATTGACCCTGCCTTGTCATTTTTGTGTGGTCTTCCGAGTTAGACCTCCCTAATTAGAGGTCTTCCCCCGCCACCTTTTATTGCGACAAAATCAGCAGGACGTCTTTACACTTGCATGTAAAGACCCATTGATCTTGCCTTATCATTTTCCAAGTATTTTTGCCTCTCGCAGGATGTTTTAGTTGCGACAATATGACAGGCCTATATATCCTTGCGAACACATAGCCCCATGACATTGCCGCCGTGCGACGAAATCGCAGACGTCCGTACACTTTCGTGTAAAGACCCATTGATCTCGCCTTACCCTCGCGTTAGTATTATTGCCTCCGCAGATCATTGCACAAATATGACGAGCCTAAATTCTCTTGCGAAAACATAGCCTTATGACATTTGCGTCTGTTTTGACACCCCCCCTAATGGAGAGCGTCGCCCTTATCATCTCCCCGGTTGCCCCTTCAAGGAGGCGAAACATCGGCCATACAAGACTAGCTCCTCCCATCCGGTCTTAACAACAACCAGTTGTTTTCGCAGCCTCTTATCCCTTATACCTATATGGTTTATGGTTACGAGATCGCACCCTAAGTGGAGTTTTCTTGGGCGAGTGCAACATATGCCAAGACTTGCCAAGAATGGCCAGGGTAGGTTCATCCATCCCGGCACTCGCTCAACCTGTACCTCGGCGCCTTGAGCATACACTGACTCCTAAGAAGAGACCCTCGGTCGCCCAACCAGGGTATAACCTTATATATATAGTTGGGAATCCAAGGTACCTCTTCCGGATAGGCTTTCATGGGCCCCAAATTTTCATGACTCAGGCTTCAGGAGCGGTGTAACCTTCCCCCTGAGCCATGTCGAGAGATACCCCTTATATGACGCACTTTAGGTCTTACATTTGCCTCTTACGAAATGTTATTCGCGAACTAGGGTGTACGCCATAAAGGTTCGTCCCATTCATTTACTCATTCATCTTTGTTAAATCATTCAATCATTCAATCATTCATGTTTCATTATTTGTTAATATTTGTTTGCGAAGTATTCGCAAAATTCCATTTCATTTGTTGTGTCTTTATCTCTTTCTTAATCGAATTCTCATTTACCCTTGACTGCAAGATTCTCGCACATCATTACTTCAATTGCTACTTTTCCTCCTACTTTTGTTGACTATTCACTTCTTATGCCTTTTATTCCTCATATCCTTCGCTCCTTTATTATCATAACATTCGCCTGTTTCTAGGCATTCACCTCGCGAGGTATGTTCAGTCCTTACTTCTATAACATCTACCATCAGTTTTTCCTTTCTCTGCTCATCTCTCACATGTTGCTTCCAACCCTTTCTTTTGGCATTTCTTTCTTCGCAGCTTTCTACATCGACCTCATGACATTGCTGTGACTCCTTCCAATCTCCCTGTATAATACCAATGCCATTTGGATGTGGAAATTTTATACATTGATGATATGTTGATGCGACTCCCAAGATTTCATGAAGCCATGGCCTCCCAATCAGCGCATTATATGGAGATTCCACGTCAACCACACGTAATAAGATATCGCTTGATAATCCTTGTAGAGGTATTCTCATGTGAACCTCTCCCTTTGGTTTGTTTGCAGTGCCATTAAAGCCATATATCTTGTATGTAGAGGGGATCAAATCCTCATCTTTTCCTCCCATCGTCTTGTAAGTATGGTAGAAGAGAATATTCACCGAACTTCCGGTGTCGATTAAAATTCGATTGATCGCCCAAACAAGCTTCTCGCCTCATCATCTTCTCCATCAACTCGGTTTCGGGTTAATCTCTAGTTTCACAACCAACGGGCTATCATGTGTTTCTCTTCCTTTTGGCACTTCATCCGCAGAGAAAGAAATAGTCTTCACCTGCCACTTTTCTAATCGCGCGTTCTCGCCAAACTCATTATTTCTTTATCATTAGCATCTCTCGCAAAGACTCTACTGAGCACATTGTCATGAAAATCTTCGATTGTGCGATAAGAGTGGACGATAGAGTTGCAATTCAAATTTTTAGCTTTTGTTCCGACCTCTATCACAAATGTTTCCTTTCCTTTCGCCGACACTAATCGCTCGTGCATTTCGGTGGTGGTGGTAATGTCTCCGGCCTTTTTCTTCTCCCTTTAGAAAGTGATTCAGCTTCCCTGATCAATCATCCCGAGAATGATTCTCTTTACGTTTCTAGCCGTTTGTTTGATGTCCATGGAAGCGGTGGTAAGAACAAAACTCATGACTTCTCGTCGCCCGGTGGTGGTTCCATCCCCGCGTTCCAAGGTGCCGGTACATCTTCCATCACAAGTATAGCCTCCCGATCTTTTCCACACTAGCATTCAGTGGAGGCATCTTAATTGGTTCCCATACTATTCTACGACTTCTCTGCCCTCCATGGTTATATTGCCTTCGCCCACCGTAAGTTTCTTGCACATGATCTAGCCTCTCGAATCTTATTATTGTCATGTTACGGTTATAGTAGTTCCTTTCTTGTTCAAACTCCTCTTGGTCATGGCTTCCCATAGCTACTATCTTCCGCTGTCCCTCATCAGCTTTTCCTGCTTGCTGTCCTTGCGAAGTGCTCGCCACTGTATTTATGAATTGAGGTAACAAGCTTGCGTTTCGCAGCATTCGAGTTTGTGTTCGCGACCGGATAAGAATTCATTTCATTCTCGTCTTTCTTCTAAGGCGATATATTCTTCCCCGTAACTCTCGCAGCTTCGCCATCGTGATTGTATTTTTGACTCTAAAAATTTGAATGTATAACAAGTTAGTCGCGAAGAGAGCATTCACAAATGAGAGAATAAGATATCTTTCCTCAACTCGTCCCGCCATTTCGCTACACATGGTCCTCCATCTTATTGTCAATCGCCTCAAGCTCTCGCCAACCCTTTGTCTCAACCCGAATACATCTTCAATACCCGGGTCGCGAAGAGTTGTTACTTATGTATGCTCCCTGTGAATGTGGCTTGTAAATGGTCAAATGATGCGATTGTGTTCCTTGGCAGACCTTCAAACCATTTTAGTGCTTCTCCTATTAGGCTTGATAAATATTTGCACAAAGATGGTATCATGATTCTCCCACCGCAACATACATCTCATATAAGCCTTGATATGTTGTATCGCACAAAGTTGTTCCATCAAAGATATTGGTTAATGCAGTGTAGATTGCACTTAGGAGGTATTCCTCCCATCTCGTACTTCTAGCGTGAAGGGATTCTTCGCAGCCTTCTCGCGATGGCTTCGTCTAATTGTCTCCTTCCTCCTTCCCTTCTATTGTTAAAGAATCCTCTCATTTCACCAGCTTCTCTTAAGATTTGTTCATTTGCCTCAGGATTTGATTCTACCGGTCTTTTTAACTCGCTTCTCTCCTTCTTCGCTCGTGCCTATCTTGACCTTCCCCGCTCGTTATTTTCTCCTCTTCTTTCTCTCGCGACGCTCTTCTTCGTTTCTTTTCACAATTCGCACGCCATTGTATCGGTTGTTCTCTCCTCTTGGCTGTCTCTCACCTCTCTCATCCGCACCTCTCATATTCTTCATTAATATTTCTATTGGTACGATTTTGTTCCCTTCTTCTTTCGCGGTTGTCATGGTTATTCTGTCGGATTGCTTCTTCCATCTCTTGATTTTCCATTTCTCGCTCTTATCCTTTCTCTCTCGCGAGCTAGCCGCGCTTGTTCAATGTAGTGTCTCTCAATGTCATCCTCGATTTCTCGGTTTCTTCTCAATTCTTCTCTCCCGTGCAAGATTATTCTCCCTTCAGCAGCTGGGTCATTCGGTTCTTGGAGTTGCATGTTTCCTTGATTTTCCCTATTCCGCTCATTTTGAAGATTTTCGTGTTGAGGAATATAACGATCTTCTATTTCCCCTCTTCTCTCGCCATGCTCTATACTCGGATTTTGTGTTTCTTCCTCAAGATTACTTTCGTTGGTAAAACTCTCCTTCTTTCTTCCCTATTCGATCTTGAACTTGATCTCACGCTACTTCTAGATCTCCTATTTTGCAACCTCATATTTTCCATCCTCAATTCATGATTCTCGTCTTGTCAAGTTTGCTCGTTCTTCCGCTCTAACCGTCTCTCTTCGTGTATTGTTTGTCTCAATCTTTCTAATGCCGCGATTTCTTCGTTTTCTCCATTCATTCCTTGCTCTCCTTGTCCATTGTTCACCACCGTCGCTCCTCTTCTCTCTCGTCTTCGTAATCGACCTCCAAGTATGTACACTTACTCTATCATAATCCACAGCTGCGTTTGCTACCGGGGAGATCGGTGGTTGGTTTTGATCTTCTCCATCGTTTCTCATATTCATCCTTGACGATTCTCCTGTTTCATTCCTCCTTTCTCCAAAGAAGTCTCCCACTTCTTCTTACAATCGTTGGTTGCCCTTGTACATTTCTTCTTCTAGCCATTTTTCTTTTCCAATGAATTCTTGAGTATCTTCTCCAAATCTTTTCTCTCGTTAATCCAAATTCCTTCCAATTTCTACGTCAATCTCTGCTCAGTCCCTGTTTCTAGCGCATATGTAGTAGCAGGATTTCCCACACTACACCCCTTACTCGATTTTGCTTAATTAATCCATTGAAAGATGTAAGATCAAGAATATTTATTGATTGAATTCATGAAGTGTTTACACAGAAAATAGAATTACACTTAGAAATTAAAACATGCTTAAACTTTCTCTCTCCTAATGACTTGCCCAACAATTCCAAAAAGATCTCTCCTCTCACTGCACTCATTTAGCCCTTTATATAGGGTAATACATAGTGGATGACAACTAAGCTCCCCTTTATTTTCTGGAATGTCTCGCGAAGTGTCGCAGATGCACAAACATTCACTCGCGACACTTCTTAACCTCGCCGGGTCTCACGTCTTCTTTATGTTTTGCCTCGTCGTTATTCATTGCGTCGTTTATTTTAGCTCCTCGCGACTCCCTCGCGACGCCGTCGTTCATTAATCCCGCGAGCCTTGTACGTTGCGATATTATGATCTTACACGCAGGATGTCAAAAATGTTGATAGATCCCCCAAGAGATCTCGCCGTTTCTAGAAATATTGAATCTTTCGTTTCCTTTCCTACATTCAAGCTTACAACTGCTCCTGTGATATCTTCACAGGATAAACCCACACCTCCTGTGATGTCTTCGCGGGATAATCCAACACCTCCTACGATATCTTCACAGGATAATTCTTCTCTTCCTATTTCAGAAAATGCTACTACCGATTTTCTTCATATACTTGAGTTTTCCATAAATGAAGTCCCTCAAGACGAACCCCTCTCTTCTTCTATTATAAATGCCTCTGCCTTACCCCCAATCATTAACCTTCATCAGATTTCATCTTCTCATGACATTTCTATGACCAAAGATGATTCAATTCTCCCTTCTTCTGTCATCATTACTTCTTCATCTGAGTCTATCCCTCTTACTAAAGAGAACCTAGAAGGAGTGGATGTGGCTTTCAAAGTTTTATCAGATATTATGAATGAGGCCAAGAAGACTTCCATTGATCCCATCAAGTTTAGTGTTTGCGAGTCTTTGAGTAAATACTTTAGTTCTGACAAGATGTCACAAATGTCTTTAGAACAAGAAATTAAAGTGCTGAAGAATAATCTTCAAGATATGACTGCGAAGTGTGACACTCTCCATCTTGAGAATCAGAAACTTCAAAACATTTCATTGGATCGCGATAATCTTCGCAAGAAGAACGAAGAATTAAAAGGTATTACTTCCTCCTCCTTTTTTTTTTTTTTTTGAAAACCTTGTTCGCCTTTTAAGCTTTAAACTAGAAGCGAAAAATGGAGATATATCAGTTGGAATCTGTCTTTGAAGAAACTCGAATGGATAGAGATGCTTGGATGGAGCAATATAACCAACTAGATAATCTTCATTCATACTATGTTGATCAAATAGATAACCTTACCAAAGAGAATGCTCACTTAGTTCAGATGCAAGACTCGTTAAGTAATGAATTATCTCATCTCTCTTATTCTTTGGCTAAATCTAATTTGGAGATGGAAACCTTATCAGATGAGAACGGAACTCTATCTCAAGAGAAGCGAGTTTTGTTAAACAAGGTGGCGATTTCTTCGCAACAGCTTGATGTCTGTAAGAAAATATGTAATGAACAAGAACAATCTCTCTGTTCGCTGAGAAGTAAACTCAAAAAAGTCACTGTTGAGAGGGATAAGCTTATTAAGGGTAGAATAACTTTAAGTGTGAAAACGAGCCAACTCAAAGACCAATATTCCAAGTTAAAAGAATCATACTCTTCCCTTGCTAAGGAAAATACCTTACTTGTTTCTAACGAAAAGAGTTTACACTCTCGATTAAAAGGTTTGGTTGGAGATAATTTTGACAGTGCCATGGATCATTTGGAGAATAGTTGCTTGGCTTTGACCCAACATCTTATCTCGCAAAAGGAAGGTAGTCATAAAATTTGAATGCCTCATCCATTTTTTCTTTGTCAAATCTTATTATGATAATTCTTTGTTTGTATAATTTTTTTTGTTCTTCATTTTTGCAGAATCTGAAAAAGATCTTCGCTCCTCTCTTTCTAGTTTGGAGTCTAGCTATGCCAAGATTCGCAAAGAGAATGCTCTACTTGCCACTACTCTCGCTCGTTCTCGCGATCGGGCCGAAAGAAGATTTGATTATCTCACTTACTCCAAAGACATCCATAGTAGGAATCACCAGAGGGCACTCCTTCGCCAATTTCACCTCAAAGCTGAAGTTCTTGTGAATGATGTCTTATTGTCCAAATCTCTTGACCCTGTATCTATCGAACCTCTGGAAGTAGATGATGATGAGATCCCTAATTCTCCTGATAGTGACTATGAATACGAAAGTGGCGAAGATATCGCAAATGAAAAGGTGATCCCATCCAACAATGAAGCTGTCAATAATAATCCAGGTGAAAGGGGTTCTGGCGAGAATGCATCAATTGGCGAAAGTGTGGAAGCTGTTGAAGCTGATAAAATTGTTGAGGAGCGTTTAATATCTCCTTCTGGTGAAAAGAATAATGTTGAGAGTTGAACTTCTTTTGTAATTTTATGTCCTTTAGCCTCTTTATCTACATAAATTCTCGCATAAGACGATTTTCAATTCCTACTGAGATGCACTTTTTTATAAGAAAGATTAAATCTACTGTTGAACAATTCTCATATTGCTTTGAAAAGTAATTAGAAGTATCATCTTGAAGTATAAGAAGTATGAAATACGAAGTATCCTTGAAGAAGTATATGAAGTATCCATCCTTGAATGTGAGTAATAAGTATTGCCTCTATTCATGCGAAATTATTACTTCATTTTTGGTAAGAATTCATGCGAAATTTTCAACTGCCCTTGAATGATTCTTGCCGAGAAGATAAAGAACATAGAATGTTTCTTTATTCTTATCTTGCCTCTGTCTCGTGCTATGTGCTCATGCGATAATATAATCTCTTCAAGTTGCTTATAATTTTGCGAAATAATTGTGCGAAATAACCACATTTTGCAAAATAATCACATTCTGAGAAATTCTGACTTATTCTGCAAAATTATGAATACCTCTGCGAAGTTATGAATACTTCTGCGAAATTATGAATACCTCTGCGAAATTATGAATAATATTCTGATAGATTCTGAATAATACTCCTGAGAGATTCTAAATAATATTGCTGAGATATCCTGAATAATATTTCTTTTTTATCTTCGCTATCTCAGACTCATTTCCATGTATATATTTGCAAACTTATTTGTTTGCATATAATCATTTTCTAAAGCTTATTTGCTTACTCATTTTCTTGTGTGGTCTTATTTTGCCTTCCTAGTTAAAGGTCTTATTATGCCACCCCTCGTCATTGCGACAAAATCGCAGGACGTCTTTACACTTTCATGTAAAGACCCATTGATCTTGCCTTATCATTTCTTTAGTATTATTGCCTCTGCAGGATGTTTTTATTGTGACAATATGACAGGCCTAGAAATTCTTGCGAACTTAAAGCCCCATGACATTGCCGTCTTGCGACGAAATCGCAGGACGTCTTTACACTTTCATGTAAAAACCCATTGATCTCGTCTTATCCTCGCGTTTTGTATTATTGCCTCTTCAGGATCATCGCACAAATATGACAAGCCTAAGTTTTCTTGCGAAAATAAAGCCTCATGACATTTGCGTCTTAAGACACTTATCAACTCCTTAATGGAGGGTGTCGCCCTTATCACCTCCCTGGTTGCCCCTTCAAGGAGGCGTACATCGGCCATACAAGACTAGCTCCTCCCATCCGGTCTTAACAACAACCAGTTGTTTTCGCAGCCTCTTATCCCTTTTACCTATAGGGCTTATGGTTACGAGACTGCACCTTAAGTGGAGTTTTCTTCGGGCCGAGTGCAACATATGCCAAGACTTGCCAAGAATGGCCGAGACACTTCAAATGCCCCAGGCACTCTTGGCTCAACCGTGTACCTCGGCGCCTTGATCATACGCTGACTCCTTAGAAGAGACCCTCGGTCGTCAAACCAGGGTATAACCTTATATATATATAGTTGGAAATCCAAGGTATCTCTCCTGGATGGGCTTTATTGACCCCAAATCTCCATGACTCAGGTTCCAGGGCGGTGTAACCTTTTCCATGAGCCATGTTAACAGATACCCCCTTTTATGACGTACTTTAGGTCTTACATTTGCCTCTTACGAAATTTTGATTCGCGAACTAGGGTGTACGCCATAGCAGGTTCGTCCCATTATGATATGTCATTGTTTTTTAGTTATCTCTTGTTATTTTCTTTGCGAGATCTTCGCATGTTCTTTCTTTGTTTCGTGCAATTTCGCAATGATTCTTTCGCAACATTTTCATATAAGTTCATTTCGCTTCAACCATACATTACTTCGCAGTCTATTCTTTTCCCACAATCTTCTACGGGTAATATTTCTTCAAGTATAATCTATTCCACGGTCTATCCAATCTGTGGCCCACATCTTTGCCCTCAGGATCCATTAATCTATATGCCCCTATTCCGACTATCTCCTTGATGATATAAGGTCCATCCCATTTTTTCGCCCGCCTTGCCACCACTTTCTCGCCGATATACTGGTGTTTCTCTCAATACCAAATCGCCCGGTTGAAATTCGCGTGTCTTGACACGTTTGTTATATTCTCCGGCTAATCTTCACGGTAATTCTCCATATCTTTGTAGTGCTCTTTCTCTTTTTTCTTCTAATTCATCTAACTTGATCAAAATGTTACCCGCACTAAGATTTTTCTCCCAAGCTTCTTTCTTTGTTGTTGGAATAATAATTTCTGTTGGAAGTACAGCTTCAACTCCATATGTTAAACAAAAGGGTGACATTCCCGTAGCTTCTCGCCTGGTTGTATTGTAAGCCCATACTGCATTATGCACTTGTTCACACCATGCTCTATTATGTCCTTCTAACTTCTTCTTCAGTATATATGCGATTGTTTTATTTGTTGCTTCTGCCTGTCCATTGGCCTGCGGGTATAAAGGAGTTGATTTCCCACACTTTATCTGAAATGCATTAAGCAACAATTCTATATTTTGTCCCTCAAACTGCTTCCCAATGTCAGATACCAACTATGCGGGGATTCCAAATCTGCATATGATGTTTTCGAATATGAAAGTAAAAATATCTTTATCGCGAATGTGTTGTACCGCTTTTACTTCTGCCCATTTTGTGAAATAATCTGTAGCGACGATCATATACCTTCTCTGTCCTGTACCTGGTAAAAATGGTCCTACAATGTCTAAACCCCACTTTAAAAGGCCATACACTTGTTGAAGAAGTTAATGGTGCTCCTGGTGCATGTATTTTCTTTCCGTGCCTTTGACAATCTTCGCAACGCCTTGATATTTGTTTCGCATCTTCATGCATATATGGCCAATAATAGCCTTGCATTTTCGCCTTATGTGCCAAAGATCTTCCACCATTGTGATTGCCAGCATCCCCACTGTGTAACATCTTTAACACTGCTTCTCCTTCCTTTCATGTTAAACATCTAAGCGAGGGTCCATTAAAGGATCTTGATACAAGACCGTCTCTTAATTCATAATTTGTTGCACGGCTTTTTAATTTGTGCGCCTCTAATCTATTTCTTGGTGTTTCTCCTTTCATCAGATATGCATGAAGTTCTGCTCTCCAATCTTCACTATAGGGCATTTGTGCTCCATCTTCTATGAGCATCACTTCTGTCTCTTGCTCTTCCTCTTTATTGATTGATGGTGATAGAAGTGTTTGTATTTTTATGCATCTCGCAGCTGGATCTGTCATCATACTTGATATAAAAGAGGAAGCATCTGCGAGTCTATTGTCTCTTCTTGATATATGTCTCCATTTTATTTTTGGTATCTTCGTCGAAAATTCTTCAACAAGTTTCTTGTACTTTTTCAAAGATGGTTCATTTGTAGTATATTCTTCTTTTATCTGGCGAATAGCTAATTGGGAATCACTGGTGATTCTAATTCTCCAACTTCATTTCTATTGCGAATTGCAGAGCATGTATTATAGCTTCATATTCTGTTTCATTGTTGGTAGATGCAAATTCCAACCTGAAAGAAAAAGCCATTTTATTGCCTTCTGGTGAAATTAGAACTATCCCAACTCCGTTGCCTTCCCCATTTGATGATCCATCTACCAATATTTCCCACCTGTTTGGCTCAGTTAATAAATCCCTTGGATTTACATGTTCTTCTTCTATATCCATCATTTCTTCCACTGCTTCATCCTCTTCCAAAGGAAACTTTGCTAAAAAATCTGCGACAACTTGTGATTTTGGTGAAGATAGTATTTCATATTTGATTTTGTAATGACTTACTTGAGCATTCCATCTCTCAACCCTTCCTGACCTTTTTGAATTTTTCATTACCGACTCAATCGGTATCTTTGTCATTACCTTAACTGTGTGTGCTTGGAAGTATATGCGAAGTTTAAATGTTGCATAAACTAATGCCAAAATTAGTTTTTCAATTTTTGAATAATTCCTCTCCGCGGCATTGAATGTTTTGTTGATGTAATAGATTGGCTTTTCCACTCCTGCGTCTATTCGCAATAATACTGCACTTAGTGCATGCGAGGTTGTCGCAAGGTAGATTAATAATTCCTCCCCTGGCTCTGCTTTTTGTAAAATTGATATATCCATTAGATGTTCTTTTATTCCTTGTAAAGCCTTTTCACATTCATATGTCCATCTAAATTTTGTTCCCTTTTTAAGTATGTTGAAAAAATGTTTACACTTATCGGATGATCGCGAGATGAATCTTCCTAGCGAAGCTAATAGTCCATTTAACTTTTGCACATCTTTCACCGTCGCTGGCGTTGGCATATCGCGAATTGCTTGTGCTTTCTCTGGGTCGAATTGTATTCCTTCTTTTGACACAATGTAACCTAAAATTTTTCCTGATGCAACTCCAAAGGTACATTTTTCTGGATTTACTTTGATGTTGAAATGCCTCATTTGTTCAAAAATTTCCCTCAAGTCCCGTACATGGTCTTTTGCTTCTTTATTTTTTATTAACATATCATCCACATATACCTCTAGTGTTTTATGTATCCATTTCGCGAACACCTTTTCTACCATCCTTTGGTATGTTTCTCCAGCATTTCGCAGACCAAATGGCATTTTTGTATAACAGTATAATCCTCTTGGAGCGAAAAAGGCAAAGATGCTCTTGGTCTTCTTCAAAGAAGGGGAATTTGATTGTAGCCTTTGTATCCATCAAGAGAGGATATCCTTTCATTTCCTGCCGCTGACTCAACCATTTGCGGAATATCTGGCAAAGGAAAGCTATCTTTCGGACAAGCTTTGTTTAGATCGGTAAAATCTATGCAAATTATTATCCATTTTTTCTTCTTTGGGACTACGACCATATTTGCTATCCATTCGGGATATTTTGCTTGTATAATGATTCATGCGTCAAGCATCTTCTGCAATTCTTCTTCTATTTGAGGGTGATATGCTGTTGTAATTTTTCTAATTCTTTGTTTGAATGGTCTTGCATTTTTGTCAATCTCCAATTTATGGCATGCCACAGATGGATCTATTCCAGGCATCTCATCCATATCCCATGCGAAGATGTCTTTGTATTCTCGCAACAAATCAACAGTCCTTCTTTCCTCATTTGCCTCCATTTTAGTCCCAATTTTTAACATCTTGGGTTCTTCTTCAGTTCTGACGTTCACTTTTTTTGTCGGCTCCGCCGCGGTGTAGCTAGCCTTCGGTTCTCCCATAGGCGTTGGTCCTTTTACTTCCTTCGCAAGTTCATTCTCTTCTTCCGAGATTTCGCTAGGTATTCCTTTTCCTTCTTCTGCTCTTATCATGTAAATTCTAAATTCTTCTTCCTTTTTCGCTGCTTTTGCCATCTTCTTGCGATCTTTTCGCCTCTTCACCTGTTCTTCATAATGTTTTACCTCGATTTGATGATATATCCTTCCTTTATCGGTATCTCCTATGATTTCGCCAATCCCACTCGGCATAGGAAATTTGACACATTGATGAAATGTCGAGGCTACAAATTTTATTGCATGTACCCATGGTCTCCCCAACAACATGTTGTATGGCGATTCCATATCTACTACACATAACGTCACTTGTGTTTCAATTTCTCCCAACAGAATTCGCATTTTTATTTCCCCTTTAGGTTTTGTTATAGATTTGCCAAAACCATGGATATGATATGTTGAGGAAGTCATTTCTTCATTTTTGTACCCCAATTCTTTATAAGCATGATAAAACATTATATTCACTAAACTCCCTGTGTCCACCAAAGTTCTATTTATTGCCCATTCTTCCACTGTTTTTGTTGGCTCTCCTTCTTCCTTGCTTGCGCTTATCGTAATCACTAGTAGAGATGCGTGATTTAAATTCTCTCTTGATATCTCTGTTGCTGTGAACGTAATCTTCTGTTTTTCCCATTCTTTCAAGGGTGACGCCTTCTCTTCTGTTACAATTTTCTTTCCTTCAAAATCTCGTTTGTGTATTCTCCCTCCGATACTTTCATGAAATTTATTAACCATCGTCTTTGTAATCATATTACATTCCAATTCTCCATTACTCTCCTTGATTCTGGCTTTCTCTATTTTAACCAATTTATCATACTCCTGATTTGAACAATTTTAACGACAATATCCAATCTCTAATCTTCATTCCCTGTTTCTAGCGCCAATATGTAGTTGCGGGAAATCCTACACTACACCCCTCACAAGAATCCACACAATCAAACCATTGAAGATGAACAATTATAATTTTTGTTGATTAATTTCTTGAATGTTTACAAGATAAAATGGAAAAGAGCTAAAGAAATTACAATCACTATAAACTTTCTCTCTCTTAATGACTTGCTCAACACTCGAAAAAAGATCTCTCTTCCAATAGGCCTGTTCGGCTCTTTATATAGATCATTACATAATGGATGACAACTAAGCTGTCCTTTATTTTCGGGAATGATTTGCGAAGTGTCGCAAGTGTACAAATGCATAATCTCGCGACACTCCTAGATCTTGCTAGGTCTTCACACCTTTCTCGTGTTCTGGCTGTCGTTATCCATTGCGTCACTTATTTTACTCGTCTGCGACGCCTTCGCTATGTAACGTTTATGGATTTCGCAGAAGTGTTGGTGTTGCGATATTCTGATCCTACAGGGTGGATAGGCCAGCATCTCGTGGATCCTAATACTTAAGGAACCTCGATGGAACTGAGGATTCAAAGCCATGGAAGTTGTGGAATTCGTTCCACTTGAAGAAGTTTTATCATTAGAAGTAGTTTCAAATCCTGCTGTGATGCACTCTTTTTCCTTTATGATGGTTTTATCCCACCGGGTTTTCCACGTAAAGGTTTTAATGAAGCAGCTGTTGTCGAAGCAGTAGGTATTTATCTTGTTATTTCTATTCATAAATTTAATTCATCATTATTTTGGTATTTCATACTTTATCAAAATTATTCGTGTTAATTATAGGCTGTTGCGGATGATCAAATCCGCAGTCAGTATGGCAAAACAGTACAGTTCGAGTCAACTGTCAGCAACGTCTCTGACACCTCGCAGATAGGGTGAGTGCACAATTCGAGCATTTTTACCCTATCTTAATTTTATCCCCATCGTACATGACAACAACAAATGTGGCGAACATTTTCATCTGTCCAGGCACGTGAAAATGTACACATCTCGAACTCTGCGCGCATCTTGAATAGAAGGATTGGCCCCATGCGCGAATTCAAGATAGCAGAAAAAACTCAACTTTTCATTCCATGCGCGAGCAAAATGCAGCAGGGAGGTGCAACCTTGCGCGAGCATTGAGCATCATGACACAAAACATACTGGGGGCGAGTTATATGTCACCTCAACCATTTGGGGGCGAGATATATAACACTCCAGCACAATCAACACATCCCTGGGGGTGAGTTGCATAACACTCCGAACAGCATGCTCGGGGGCGAGTTATGTAACACTCCAGAAAAATGCAAATTCATAGGGGAACCCGAACTTCTTAACCCATAACAGGTTATGGATCAAGAGGGGCGATGTTTGTACCCTTAATATTCTACACAAAAAATGGGCTGATTTGGGCCTACAAAGCTCCTCCTATTGGATAAGAAAAGTTCATTGGGCCTGGAGCATTTCCTTTGGTTAGAAAAGTTTAGCCAACTAGGCCTTGAAAAAGGCTTCATGTGCAAACCCATATGCAACAAACTAAGATAGGCCTAACCATCAAACACTTAACTCACAAGCCCATGAGCAAGAACTCCAAGTTGAGATAAAAGTTCCACATGAGCGCTCCACGTCACCAATCCCTATCCTACCGGCAAGTCACACGTCAGCATAGAAGACACGTCAGCAGAGTGACACGCCAGCGGAAAAGTTGCCACGTTAGCAGGAGTGATGACGTGACAGGTGATGCGTCAACGAAAAGGATGCCACGTCAGCAGGTGTGGTGACGTGACAGGTGACACGTCAGCAAAAAAAGGGTGCCACGTCAGCATAACACAGCCGCTCATTGTGCAACGTCAGCAAAGTGATGACGTGGCAGCAGCCATGTCAGCAGATCGAGTACCACGTCAGCAATGTATGTGCCACGTCAGTAGCGGCCGATGACGTGGCAGGTGCCACGTCAGCCTCGGGGTACAGTCAGCATCTGACTAACGGCAACAGAATATTCCGTCCGGATTAACGGCGGCCCAAGCCGGCGGCCACAGCGATCGGTAATCGGCGGCGATTAATCGGCAACATGAGAAGTTTCGGTGTATGTCGATACAACTTAAATCTGTAGTGCCGATTTGGTGTGGCACGACGCAACTTAATTCCGTGGCCCTTGGATGATTCCACCCCATGCTGTTTAACCTTGCGGATTTCTCAGCCCCACTATGGCTATATATAAACTTTCTTCTTGGGCTTGGGATTGGTTCTCATTTGTTTGGCAACCATTTGCATCATTCTGGTTAAATCCATAAACCCATGAGGAAGATTCTAGAGGCATGCAGGACCAGTCAATGCAGTTATGACTGGGAGGCATGCAGGGCTAGTTATGAATGGGAGGCATGCAGTGCCAGTTATGGCAGGGAGGCATGCGTGGTCGAGTTAGGAGCGAGTGGAGGCATGCAGGGACAATTATTTCAATTCATGCCTGCATCCAAAACGGAAAATTCGTAACATATAAATGGACGTTTTTAATAACCCAAAAGGTATGCAATCTTACAAAACTCAACTATTTGTAAAAACTCTCTTGCTAACTTAAGCATCGAAGGGTTTTTTGCAGGTACCCCTTCTCCATAATTCAATTGAAGATTGAAGCAGCGATTGATTTCCGGCAAAAACATCATACAAATTCGTGTTTGGGGTAGAAGAAATTTTACCTTACAAACAAGTATACTTTATAAATCTTCATTAATTCACTGCTTTTTCCGGATATAATTTTTCAAGAATTTTGAGGTCATGATAAGAACTCAATGACTGTAGTCAAACGTATGTAGTTGACAACAACTGCATGAAATAAAAAAAATCTGATAGTCTGTTTTAAAAAAATTATAGTTAATTCATATATTAACTAAATCCAGTGAGACTTACGAATTTGAGAACATAACAAAGAGTTTTACAACTTTACGGATCTTTCGCAAAAGGACAACGCATCCTTTCTTAAAAACTATATTCTTACGAATTTGATGTCCATGTAAAACTTTTTAGAATTGATCCTCAAAGTACTTTTAATCACTGAAAAATTATGATACTTCATATAGAGATTCCTAAATATGTTATATAGTATAAACAACAAATATATATATATAACCATACATTTCCATTAACTAGCCAACACAAATTTCATTAATCATACTCATAACAACAACATCAATACCATGATCAACTATCAACTTCAACAAAAACCACCATATATCCGCAAAATGATAAAAATATAACATGGATTTAATCACATAAACTTAATTATAAATAAGACTTGGGTTTTTGGTGCGCCTACCTCAAACACTATCACCATAGAAAATCAATAAAGACGAAGAATGAAATCCCTCGATAAAAAAAAGCCAGTCTTCCAACTTCCGCAAGGACCATAACTGTTCTTCTAAATATCAAAGCAAAGTCTTATGTATTTTTTTCTTCTGTGCCGCTAAGGAAGAAGAAAACTTTATAGCTAAAATCTAAAAGATAACGCAAGTCTAATACTAATATATATACTCGGTGGGAAGTGTTCCGGTCAGCACACTTAATTCCAAACCCTGCAACAAACCTTGCCCGATCTAAGCGACATACCAACGAAATATACCTAGATGGGAACGAAAATGATGGAAAACAAGTCACTTCCACGTGCGTTCCATCGTGGACAATAGTCATAATACGATCTGGCTTCGGGTTCAAATTTCGTGCATCACACGTCAGTGGTCAAGGAGGCCAGGTGTAGAGAATTACATCCATTATAGCCGTTTAGATCACGTATTCATGGAATCATTTTCAGAGATTAAATCACTTGTAATATAAAAATTAAAACTACGTTCGTACCGAGAGGAGTCAATATAGTACCTATTAGAAAAAACGAATATTTGTTCTAAAACCAAAAGAGCATGGACCATGTTTTGATCCCTAGACCTATTGCCCACTAGTTATTTTTTCATTTGAATAGATAAAACAATAATCCCATATAGATTAAAATCTTAAGAGTTTTAGACTTAAATAGCATGGGTTTTGGCTAAAGGGCATGGACCTTTGGGTACGTCCACACACTTTTGTGTGAGGGAGAAGACCTGGATTAGGTGTGACGGACCGGAAAATTACGCCTTTGGCGCATTTCCCCGCAGGCCGTAACTCCCCCGATGCGCCATGATGAAGCTACGATCCGGCCTTAGGGCTAGGCAAATGCACGTCCATTTTCCCTTGCAAGCATGCTCGTAGAGCATGACGCAGCTAACTTAGCTTCCACACCGTTCCAACTTACCCTTGTCCCGCAAAAGGGTTTAAGGCCAATGCCAATGCCAATGCCAATGCCAATGCATTTTTCATGCATCTCTGGCTTTGCCTTTACATAGGGAATTCATCACTGAATTTCCTAGCTAGCTGAGCAACCGTCATATTGCCGTGTCTTGTCCAGGCATAAGCCTTGGACTTTGGCGTAGGCCGCACCAAGCCCTTGTCATTTCCTACGTTACCTCGCTTACCAACTATTTATAACTTTATAGGAAGTATGATCATCCACTTACTGGCATGCAACTAAGCCTCATCAAGTCCGGCCACAATCATCTCTTGCGTCGAGCTACCGAGCTTAGATGATATGAGGGGCCAACGTGCCGCAATCATCTCTAAATTAGATGATATGAGCGACAATGTGCTGGACCGGCAATGCTGCAACTTATTGCGGCTGCCTACGTACCCTTCCCTACTCTAAAGGGATCAAGCACAGACCGTAGTTCATCCACGAAGGGACAAACAACTTATTCCAACTCGTTTGCTAGGCCGTGTCCAAGCAACAGTGGTAATGGCCTAGTTCGTATAGGCCGTTCCGTCAAATACATCCAAGTGATGCATCATCGAGTCCGTGGAATGGCATAGTGATGCTTCAAAGATCATATGCTCCATTCGTAAAGGTCGCACGACTAAGAATGAGGCCCGAGCATCATTCATACTGATTCTCGGCCAAGCTATGAAGCTTACTTGGTACATAGTCCGCATATGCACCTTCAACCAACTACCCCTCCCTATATATGTTAATTTGACATTTTTAGAACTCAATTTGGGGACCAAAATCTTTCATCAACTCCCCTCGATTTACTATTCATGGCCGTTGCCATGGATTTCTGAATGACCGGCCAAGATGGATGTACATTCAGTTCTGGCTCACATGCCAGTTCCACTGTCCGGCCAGGATGGCTGAACATTTCCCGAGCCAAACCCGATGAATGTCCGTGATGGTTGTACATTACCAACCCGATCTCCAGCCATGTTGGCTGTCCACTGCCAACCCGATGTCCATCCATGTTGGTTGTACATATCCAACTCGATGTCCATCCATGTTGGCTGTACATTTTCAAGGTCATCTACCCAACTGACCTAATGCATCATTTGATCCCTTTAGAGTAGGGAAGGGTACGTAGGCAGCCGCAATGAGTTGCAGCATTGCCGGTCCAGCACGTTGGGCCCTCATATCATCTAAGCTCGGTAGCTCGACGCAAGAGATGATTGTGGCTAGACTTGATGAGGCTTAGTTGCATGCCAGTAAGTGGATGATCATACTTCCTATCAAGTTATAAAGAGTTGGTAAGCGAGGTAACGTAAAAAATGTAAAAGGCTTGGTGCGACCTACGCCAAAGTCCAACGCTTATGCCTGGACAAGACACGGCAATATGACGGTTGCTCAGCTAGCTAGGGAATTCAGTGATGAATTCCCTACGTAAAGGCAAAGCCAGAGATGCGTGAGAAATGCATTGGCATTGGCCTTATGGCCTTAAACCCTTTTGCGGGACAAGGGTAAGTTGGAACAATGTGGAAGCTAAGTTAGTTGCGTCATGCTCCACGAGCATGCTTGCAAGTGCAAATGGACGTGCATTTTTCCTAGATCGTAGCTTCATCATCGGGGGAGTTACGGCCTGCGGGGCAATGCGCCAAAGGCGTAATTTTCCGGTCCGTCATATTAGGGAAAGGTTAACTTTCTCGTACGTGTGGTGCTTCGCACGGTGTGCGTGCCGGACTCGGGTGTGGGTTCATTAGATCCTATCTTTTTGCTGAAACTTTTGGTACGTATTTACCACAATGTAGCAAAAGCTGTTTTCTGTACCTGACAAAAGCACAAGCTTTGAGTCTTTCTTTGTTTCTGTTTTCCTATGCGTCACAAATATTTTTCTCAGCCTCTGCCTGTCACACGTGAGAATCCTTTATTGTTAGTAACGGGTCATTTTTTGGTTGACTATAAAAGAAATTTTCAACTCATTTTTTGAAAACATACAGTGGAGAAAAGATAGCTTCTTCCTCTCTTATTTTTTTCTCTGCTACTGTTTTTGTTTCACTGTAACCATTTCACTTCTTCATACATCACTGCTAAGCTCTTAGAGTACTTTCTTTGTATGCTACATTGAGGAGTACTGACAGTAGTTGTATGTTGTAGGCATCTCGTCAACAACTATAACATCTCTCTACAAGAGGAGTAGCATGCGATATTGCCTTTAGGTCAGCGTATCTCATAATAACCTTGAATCTTCAGCTTGCCAGAGAGTATATTGAGGATTAATAACATCATCAGTTGCTCTTGTGCTATTGGTGTACATTGGAGGACAAGAAAATGATCCATCTACATATTTGAGAACTTGAAATTTACGAAATAGAGGTAACATGAGAGATTTCCAGGTGAGGAATTTATCATCTTTAAGTTTGAGAGGGATGATGTTAGCAATGGTGTTGAGAGGAAAGTTGGAAATATGAATATGATCCATTACCATATCTAAAAAATTGATGATGAAGAAAAAATAAAGATTGATATTAAAGATCTAAAACTCAAGAAACAAGATCAAGAACCTGAGAATTCAAGCAAGAAACAGAGATCAAATAGTCACAATCTCAATCGAAAATCTTCACTAGCATAAAACGCAAGATTTGCAAAAGCGGAATCCAAAGGATTGGATCAAAATTCCTCGAGTATCATGAACTCGAGTCCGATACCATAATAACCTTAAATTAGGTTAATGGTGAGATCTTAGAGAAAAAGATCTTGAAAAGATACTTACGAATCGTGTTTATATAACACAGATATCGTTGATGACAGACTGTCACACTAAACTAGTGGACATAATTCACAGACAAGAAAAGTGTACGGATAGTAAAAGTGTGTGAAACACACGAATACAATAACAGATAATCCTTATCCTACACTGCTATAAAAGACTTATCCTGCACCACTTTATAACCTGATTTAGTCTGTGTTATTATCCCCCCTCAAGCACAAGGTAGGAGAGACTACTTTGAGCTTGGATCTGAGAAGAGAGAACCTTGGTCCATGCAATCCTTTGGTGAAGATATCTGCCACTTGATCCAGAGATAACACATAGAATACATCAAGAGCGTTGTTGTGCACCAGTTCCCGAATAAAGTGATAATCTAGATGAACATGTTTCATCTTTGAATGAAGAACTGGGTTTGAGGCCAAGGAAATAGAACTAATATTGTCACACCCAAGTCTTGGAATGGCAGGAAGTGAAAAATTCAAATCATTCAATAAGTAGCAGATCCAAACAACTTCAGAAGCACTATGAGCTAGAGTTCTGTACTCAGCTTCTGTGGAGCTTCTAGTTACAGTAGATTGTTTCTTGGAGGACCAGGAAATTGGATTATTGCCAAAAAAGATGCAGTAACCACCAGTAGATCTCATGTCATCAATATTTCCAACCCAGTCAGCATCTGAAAAACCAAGCAGAAAAGAAGACCCTCTGCCGAATTCAATTCCATGACTGATGGTGCCTTTGATGTATCTCAATATCCTCTTTACAGCTGCAAGATGAACTGTAGTTAGATGCTGCATATGTTGACATACTAAGTTAACTGCAAAATAAATTCCAGGCCTTGTCCATGTAAGATAGTGAAGAGCTCCAACAATGGATCTGTACTCTGTTGGATTGTCAAGTAAGATACCATCTGATTTAAAAAGTTTACAATTTTCTACAATAGGTGTGACATAGGGTTTATCCCCTTCCATATTTGTTCTTTGTAGCATATCAATGGCATACTTGGTTTGGATGAGAAATATCACTGAATCAGTTCTCTTCACTTCCAGTCCCAAAAAATAATGAACATCACCTAAGTCCTTTAAAGGAAACTTAACTTGCAAAACAGATATGACATTTTGAAGAAATATTGAGTTAGATCCTGTAAGAAGAATGTCATCCACATAAACCAAAGCTACTGAAACTTGGTCACCCATTCTGTGAACAAACAAAGAGGTATCTGCTATGGAGGGAACAAAGTTCAAATCTGTAAAAGCTGTCTTGAGGGTCTCATACCAGGCTCTTGGTGCCTGTTTCAAATCATAGATTGATTTATGGAGCAAGCATACATGATTAGGCTTATCTGGATCCACAAATCCTGGTGGTTGACTCATAAAAACTTGTTCTTTAAGGTCCCCATGAAGAAAAGCATTACTTATATCCAACTGATGTATTTTCCAGTTATATTGAACATCCATTGAGAGAACAATTCTTATAGTTGTTGGTTTAGCTACTGGACTAAAAGTCTCAGCAAATCTATTCCTTATTGTTGATGAAAGCCCTTAGAAACCAATCTAGCTTTATGTTTGTCTATAGTTCCATCAGGATTTTGCTTTACCTTAAAAACCCACTTGCAGCCAAAAACATTCTGATCTGGTGAAGGAGCAACTAGAGACCATGTACCAGTAATGTTGTTTTGAAAGTTGTTTGTAAAGTGGTAAGAAAGATGTCGTTCACTCGGACTCGTTGAGGTTTGATTTAAGACTTAAAAATAAAAATACTAAAAATATAGAAAATATATTCACAAGGTTGTCACAAATATCGAGAGAACTGGGACTTTGGATTTCACCATTAATCACATTCAATTGGTTCATATATGATTCATAACAATTCTAGCTCTTTTTGTTGACTCTTTTCTTTTCCAAAAGTATATTTTGTAAAATATTAATTGTAAATCACAAGCATGGTGCATCAAAAGCTCTAAGTCTAAGCATACACCATCAAACAAAATCACAATCAATTAATAAAAATCATAAATCAATTAAATCAATGCAAAAGTCATAGAGAATCGATTATAGTTACCAAGGAATTGTGAAACATGGCTTCCTCCGTCGTCCCAGTGTTGGGGTTTAGCTCCTCATGTCGAAAACACACCCAAAAGATATAAACATGGCTCAAAAGGTGTTTTTATTGAAAAATAATATAATGAGCGAGTTTGTAACGAGAGATAATTGTTACTGAAACCCACTGTTACAAAGAAACCCTAGCAGAAGTGTTGCGAACTCAAGTTTAATTGTTACAAAACTGTTACAAAGTGTATTGAATTTGAATGATTAGGTAACGGTTTCTGCGACTGTTTTCATCTGTTGTTTGCACTGTTCTTCGTCTTCTTCCCTGGAACAGCAGCAAGCTCTCTGCAACTTCTTCTTTCTTCCTCTGCAGCTCCTCCAAACCCTCTGTTCGGTCCCCAAACTCCCGATTATCCCTATGGGACTCTAACCTCTCATATATATACCCAACAGATCATATACAGGGTGAAAAATACTCGGTTCTCTTTTCTTGCAGGTCACGGGTTTTTCTTTCCCTGTAAAGCTGTCCAACCCTTACCTAACTTGATAGTAAATCTCCGCAGAAGGATATTATCTCCTTATTTCCCACGTAACTTCCAAAACTAAAACCAAGAAAATCCCGGGAAACTTTTCCTCCCTGTTTCACCGTGATTCGAAGATATTATCTCTTTCTGATTCAAATACGATTACCAACCCTGACTAAGCTTCATAGGCCCATATCAATCCAGTTGGATGTGAAAACCCGAGAACGTTACTCTCCAAATCCATCCAAACTTTCCCATGATACTGCTCCTCTGTTCTATGGAAAACCCGCGTAAATCTTGACTACTAATCCAACTACCAACCATGTTTTAACATAATAGGCTCAAACAAACTTAGTCCAATGAAAGTCCACGAGAAAAACTCGTTCAAATCAAAATCAGGGAAGTTTGGCCTCTGTAATTATTTTTCCCGCCTTTTCCCATTTTTGAACGATAAAGATGAGGGTGGCCCCTATCCAACGCTGGACTCCCGCCTTTTCCCATTTAGCAGTGAGGTGTCCCTTAGCAGTGAGGTGCCCCTTATCCAAATGAAGGGTGCCTTTAGTATATTTCTCCCAAGAGCGCAAAAACCACTTTTCGAGCCAATTTCGCCGCACAAGTGTATTTCTCCAAAAACACCTACAATGACATAAAATACCAAAATAAGCACAAAATCGAGTACTAACATTACAGAGAATTGAGACTAATATAGACACATAAATGCGTCTATCAAATACCCCCAAACTTATTATTTGCTAGTCCCGAGCAAATCAAATCTACAAAAATAAAATCCTAACTCACTGTCGCAGGCATCATCGATTGCATTTAGCGTATGCAATAATCCTTTAAACCCCTAGGTGTCCCTAGTGGCCGAGTTATAGTCTCGGGAGGGCTTACAAGAGATGTACCCACAAAACCTTTATACTCTAGACCCTAACTATCTACGTAGAACCTTGGAAGGCACTAAAGAGTCTCCTTGGTTGGCATACTTATTGACTACAAGAGGAAGTACCCCGATGCGAAATTCCAATTGTTGTACACGAGTTTGCACTCAAGCATACTAAAATTCATATATATGTCACAGAGCTCTACTCAGATAGTCGCACTATGGACATCAATACCCGGAGTCAAAACTAATCACATGGATAGATCAAGAAGATGGATATAGATAAAAACATAGATGGTTTTGATGTTTACTAAGTGAATGGTGTTTCCCATATCTGTCTGAAGGCCACTCCCAAAATGAACCTATCCTAATGGACTGAGATACTATTCTGGACTAATATCAACACACTGGCATATACAAGGGAACCAGTGGTTGATAATCCTAACTCTAGGTCAACACAACTGGCATATACAAGGGTTCCAGTGGTCGACTTTATTGAATTTATTCCGGTTGGTCAGATGGTCTGGTCTTTTTTTTTTTTTTTTTTTTTTTCCTCACTTTTTCACTTTTTTTTTTGGTATCTCAATCACTCTATTTCACCCTAGCAGTGGTAACAACTTGAATCGTGAGCCCCACCTAATCACTTAGAGAAACATATTTTAAAGAAAACAAAATAAAAATAGAAGTGAAAAGGACTCAACGAGATATGGTGAAACTATCATGTTATTTCTAACACCTGAGCCATGTGCTTTTATGAATAGACTCTTTAGATGTTTCCATCTAATCATATTGGTTCCTCAACTCCTACAACCAAAATGCTTCCATCCACTTAGATTGGTTAGTGCCATCCTTAATAAGCATAAATTTCTAAGCTCTGAAGTTTAATAATGCAACTAAAACTTTCTCCCATACCCCCAAACTTAAATCTAACATTGTCCTCAATGTTCAAAAGATAAAATTAAAAGCATGAACAAGGAGAAATTGTTACCATTTGAAGCAAAAGAGTTAAGGAAAGATATTACCGTGTTGCATGAGCATTAGTTACCTCCCAAGAAGTGCTAAGTTTAATGTCTTCATCCAGACTAAGAAAGGATTAGTCACCTCATAAAATCATAAAGTAATAGCCAAAATATCTGTGGGTCATCAAAACCAAATAGAGCTATCACAAGAAAAAGGAATCTGCAACATGCCAAGAAAATTAACAAATAAAGCACACCCTTGTCTAGTTTCTGTTTAAGACAACTACATCTAGCCGTGGTTGGGTTCTATAACGGGTCCAAATAAAATATTTTCATGGGTTGCATTTCCTCGTAGCTAAGATCCGATTCTGGTATTAGAGTCTGAAAACTCAAATAAAAACTTAGAAGCACATAATAATAACCTAAATAATCGGATCCTTAAAGTCAATCAAATTTGAGTCACACAATTGACCACGATGAAAAGCGGCGGTCAATCTTAAGAAAATGTGTCGGTACTAATTTCCTAAAGTACTTAGGTGAATCTTAAAACTTAATAGGTGACACATTTGAAACTCATACGTTCCCACATTTGGAAGAAATATATTTGGTGGGAAAACAAAGTCAATCTGGGTATCATAACCTGGATAAACCACATCAACCAGATGATGGGTTTCTAACAACTGAATTTCGTACCGGACATTATTATGTTCAGGAAAACGTGTATGAAGATAATCTTGTAAAATGGTTGAGGCACATATGTCAAATCCCAAGTGAGGGACCTTTCTAAGAGTTAAGGCACATGGAGAATGATAATCACCCCCAAACTTAGAGTTTTCAGTGTCTCTAAAAAGACTAGTCACAACTTCCCTAATTTCAAGGTCATCAGATTCCTGAAAATGGTCAATTGATTCTTCTAAGTTAGGTTCATCCTCACTCATCTCTACGAGTTCATTTTATTTGTCTAAGACTAATGTTTCTAAATCACTAGACTCTAAAACAATATTCTCAGAAGAAACTCGTTCCTCTAAACCATTATTAGCTTCGTAATCAAAAGGAAATACTACATCGTCTAAAACCGAGATACTTCTAGTCAAATCCTCGTCCTTTTGGATAGGTGAATAATTATTAAAATTATTTGTATTTTAACTATAAATAACATGATCATTATAAAGCTCAGTTGGAGTAATAAATTCTTGTTCACTATGCCCACATATTTCAGATTCTTCATCAACACTATCCTCATCATAATCATCATTGTAATAACATGAAAATGGTCGAACCTCATCTAAAAAAGTAGTGTTACCAATTCTAACCTCGTCATCTTGATTATGTGAATAACTATCTTCGTTTTCAAGGGTATTATTGGAAACACTATATTGGAAATTATGACTATCTTGAGCAGTTCTTTCCTGGGCCTCTAACAACATTTTCCGAGTCGACTCACATGACTTCCTGATTTTATCTAGGAAAGAAGGTTCACACGTTGCATTGCTTTCGTCCATAACTAAGTTATTCATCTTAGCTGAACTACGTGTCGACTCAAGTAACTTTTGTGTTGACTCAGCTAACTTACGTGCGGACTCTAATAGAGAGGAATTTTGCTCGTATGACCGGTGTGCATGTGAATAGTAATTGGGCTCACTATGGTATGACCCATATCCTTCAAAAGGCTGGTGTTCCCAACCACTATCCACACTATGGTCATAATAAGGATAATGTCCATGTTGCTCAGTCGAATAATCATTGTATTGGCTATTATAATACCAGTTCGACATTCTATTGTGCACGTGCAAATGCAATATTGACTAAACGGGTAGGATCAGGTTACCACAACAAAATATACCCAAAGGTACGAGGCTGAGGTTTGTGTACTTTCAGCTGGTAACTCCCATAAGGCCCAAGGCATGGGTTCAGCTTACTAATCCACGAGTTTTCCTAAAATCGGTAGTCTGACGATGCAGTTGGTGTGTGCACGTTTTTTTTTTTTTTTTTAAATAAAATACCGGCTTGTAGATCAGCTGGTTTCATGCCCTCCACAGAGGTTTCATGCGCTCCACGAGGTCCCAGGTTCGAGTCCCAGATGGCGCAATATTACAGAGTTTAACATGGAAGGTAGAGTTAGTTTGCCCCCTTGCGAAGACATTAGTCACACTATCCGGTTCGGCTCCCCGAATTTGTTCCTCATGAGGCTCGCTGGTAGGCTAGCACAACAACCTGTTCAACTTATGTAGTAGTACGTTGCTTGGAGCTTAGCTTGTTAGGCTTCCAATTATTCGATAGTTATGTAATAATATTATTATAAAATACTAAAAAATAAAATAAAATAAACAAACAAACAATATATACAGTCCAAAAATAAAGAAAATAAAAACTAACGAAAATAAAAGCTTCGGGTTTCTCCTTTTATGGCAAGTCCAACTTTTCACTTTCGTTTCAAGCAAAACCCGCACAACAAAAGCAAAAATACCCAAAGTAAAATCAAAGAAAATAAAAATAAAAATATATATACAAAACCTAAAAATAATATGCAAAACCTAAAACCTAGACCGAAATACAAGTCCCCCGGCAGCGGCGCCAAAAATAAATGTTGTTTTGAAAGTTGTTTGTAAAGTGGTAAGAAAGATGTCGTTTACTCGGACTCGTTGAGGTTTGATTTAAGACTTAAAAATAAAAATATAGAAAATATATTCACAAGGTTGTCACAAATATCGAGAGAACTGGGACTTTGGATTTCACCATTAATCACATTCAATTGGTTCATAACAATTCTAGCTCTTTTTGTTGACTCTTTTCTTTGCCAAAAGTAGATTTTATAAAATATTAATTGTAAATCACAAGCATGGTGCATCAAAAGCTCTAAGTCTAAGCATACACCATCAAACAAAATCACAATCAATTAATAAAAATCATAAATCAATTAAATCAATGCAAAAGTCATAGAGAATCGATTATAGTTACCAAGGAATTGTGAAACATGGCTTCCTCCGTCGTCCCAGTGTTGGGGTTTAGCTCCTCATGTCGAAAACACACCCAAAAGATATAAACATGGCTCAAAAGGTGTTTTTATTGAAAAATAATATAATGAGAGAGTTTGTAACAGATATAATTGTTACGAAACCCGCTGTTACAAAGAAACCCTAGCAGAAGTGTTGCGAACTCAAGTTTAATTGTTACAAAACTGTTACAAAGTGTATTGAATTTGAATGATTAGGTAACGTTTTCGCGATCGTTTTTTCTCACGTGTTTTGCACTGTTCTTCGTCTTCTTCCCCGAACAAACAGCAAGCTCTCTCGCAACTTCTTCTTTCTTCCTCTGCAGCTCCTCCAAACCATCTGTTCGGTCCCCAAACTCCCGATCATCCCTATGGGACTCTAACCTCTCATATATATACCCAACAGATCATATATAGGGTGAAAAATACTCGGTTCTCTTTTCTTGCAGGTGACGGGTTTTTCTTTCCCTGTAAAGCTGTCCAACCCTTACCTAACTTGATAGTAAATATCCGCAGAAGGATATTCTCTCCTTATTTCCCACGTAACTTCCAAAACTAAAACCAAGCAAAATCCCGGGAAACTTTTCCTCCCTGTTTCACCGTGATTCAAAGATATTATCTCTTTCTGATTCCAATACGATTACCAACCCTGACTAAGCTTCATAGGCCCATATCAATCCAGTTGGATGTGAAAACCCGAGAACGTTACGCTCCAAATCCATCCAAACTTTCCCATGATATCGCTCCTCTATTCTATGGAAAACCCGCGTAAATCTTGACTACTAATCCAACTACCAACCCCTGTTTTAACATAACAAGCTCAAACAAACTTAGTCCAATGAAAGTCCACGAGAAAACTCGTTCAAATCAAAATCAGGGAAGTTCGGCCTCGTAATTCTTTTTCCCGCCTTTTCCCATTTTTGAACGATAAAGATGAGGGTGGCCCCTATCCAACGCTGGACTCCCTTTAGCAGTGAGGTGCCCCTTAGGCAGTGAGGTGCCCCTTATCCAAATGAAGGGTGCCTTTAGTAGATTTCTCCCAAGAGCGCAAAAATCACTTTTCGAGCCAATTTCGCCGCACAAGTGTATTTCTCCAAAAACACCTACAATGACATAAAATACCAAAATAAGCACAAAATCGAGTACTAACATTACAGAGAATTGAGACTAATATAGACACATAAATGCGTCTATCAACCAACATCTTGTAATGCATTATATTCATTATTGAGGGCTGGAAGCCACACAATGCTCTTCTTAGCTTGTCTCACATTAGCTGGTATAGTAGTGTCACATAGTAATGCAGCAGATATAGGATGCTTAGTAGCATAGTAAGATTTAGGTTTATGAATACCATGTTTACTTCTAGTTACCATACAATGATCATTAATAGGAATGGGAGGTGATGTAGAATGAGTGACAGGGGAAGGAATATCATGAGTTTGAGAAATAGATGGAGCTGAGGAAATAGTGGGAGATTGTACTATAGTGGTGGCAGAAGTGGATGGCAAGGATGTATCTGAAATAACTGATGGAGAAGATGAGAGTAATGTATGATAAGGAAAGCCAGATTCATTAAATTGAACATGCCTAGAAACGTACACTCTGCCAGTAAGTGGATCAAGACATCTGTAGCCCTTATGTGATTGACTGTATCCAAGAAATATACATTGTTTGCTCCTAGGTTCTAGTTTGTTTTTGGTATAAGGTTTCAACCATGGAAAGCATGCACAACCAAAAAATTTAAGGAATGTGTAATCTGGCTTTTTGTGGAACAATGACTCAAATGGAGAGATAAAGCCAAGTGATCTGGTAGGAAGTCTATTAATGAGATAATTGGCTGTATGAAAAATATCAACCCAATATTGGATAGGTAAACCTGATTGTTTAAACAAAGTCCTAGCAACACCTAGAATATGCTTGTGTTTCACTTCAGCAACTCCATTTTTTTCTGGAGTATGATGACAGGTCATTTCATGATGAATTCCTTTAGAAATAAAGAAAGATTCTAGTGCATTATTAACAAACTCTCCTCCTCCATCACTTCTAATGCATTTGACAGATTGAGAAACAAGATTTTCAACATAAGCAACAAAAGTAATGAACACTTGTTTGAAATATGATTTATTCACTAATGGAAAAATCCAACAGAATTTGGTATAGTCATCTACAATATTAGCATAGTAGTATGACCCTGAAACAGAAGCAACAGATGATGGTCCCCAAAGGTCCATGTGCAATAATTCAATAGGATGAGATGAATATGAACTAGACACTTGAAATGGTAATTTTTGAATTCTACATGTTTTACATTCATCACAAAATTAGAAAGGCTTCCCAGACAAGTTACAAATGTGAAGTTGTTGTTTGAGTTTCTGAAGTGTTTGAAAGGATGGATGGCCAAGTCTCCTATGTCGAGTGGTGATATCAGGAGCTTGAGCAGAAAGAGCTTGAGTGGAGGTGTTGAATTTGATGGGATAAAAACCATTTTTATGTGGTCCTTGCAAAATAGTCCTCCCAGAGGTCATATCCTTCACAATGAAACCATGGGAAGAGAAAGTTATCTCACAATTGTTATCAGATGTAAATTTATGGACAGAAAGAAGGTTGTGAGAGGCATTTGGAACTAGAAGAATATTATTCAGATAAAATGAATGATCATTAGCATGTTTATTAGAAGTTCCTAGGTGTGTAATAGGCATACCTTGACCATTAGCTGTAGTTATCTCTTCAGAGCCTTCAAATGGAGTAGATTCAGTAAGTGAAGCTGGATCTAGTGATATGTTGATTTGCACCACTATCAGCATACCATTCATCATCAAAAATATCAGCAGCAGTAAGCATTGTTGTAGTGATCTACACTACAATATGATGATCAGGGTTAAACCTACAGGATCTACACCGCAGGATTGATTATAATCCAACCTCAGAGAGGTGGAAGAGATAACACACAATTTCTATTTCATTCGATAATCCCCAAAGAGAAATTACAAACTCACTACATACTAGGGCAGTGTCCCAGCACACGTTCCAAACACACACACACACACACTAATTACTAACCACACCCGGGGTTCCCTTATAACATGGGTGCCCAACAAGACATGGTACATGACAAATACCCACCCCTCCAAATCATCCCTGTCCTCAAGGATGAGGATCAAGTAAACTAGCTCGAGAGACAGACAGTCATGGATGAAAGGATTTTATTCTGTAGCCCGAGATACTTTCTATCTGTTGGACATCAAGGTAGTTGTAGCTCCTTCTAATAAATGATAGCATCCCAAAGAGACACAATACCTGTGACTATTCTAGTTGGGCCCTTATTACGCACTCCAAATCCGGGACTCGAACCAACTGTCTCCTCTCGTTGTTCAGAAACTGATTATGAGTATGCGCCCATACACCATCGAACTGAGCTTAGAAAATACTGTTTGAAGTACCACTTACAACTAGGCCAGTGGCTTTGGTTCTGAAGTGAATTTTTTTGCAATGGTATCAGCGAGGAATGATGGAGTGGCGCCGCAGTTAAATCCTCTCTGTGCAGCACTGGTTTCGCGTCCATCGTTGTCCTCCAATCTTGATCCACCAATTTTTGTACAGTCTGAAATGTGAACACCGGCCACCTTGGAGCTTGCCTCAATGTCAGATTGTATTACTTCATAACAGTCTCCTTTGTCTCTTGGGGCATTGCAGTTCTGAATTGGTACACCCAGATCTTGCATTTTAGTGTTTTGCTTGAGATTAGTTGTCGTTAATTCTGGACCTTCCACTTCTATTTCAATCTGAAGATGAATCTGGCCAGGATTATACTGAATTACCACCTTCCGTATTATAAATTATGTCTGGCTACCACCCTTCACTGGTTGGTACCACAAACCCCACATATGACTTAAAAGAAATTTACCCCTATCAAACACAAATGAACTAGGAAGTTACAAAAACTTAGCAAAGTTGATTGAAGATCTTGGTAGTAATGTTTTATTGAGAAGAGATAGAGTAAGGAAGAACATACTGAAATTAAATTCCACACAACAAATTTGATGTCTTCTACTAACCCTTTCTTCTCGCTTTCTCAACCTCATATGCTTGTAGGACTAAGCACCACCGAAATCCCGTTATTAGTCCATTGGAGTTTTGTACATACTGTTGAGATAAAACTGTCAGCAACCCGATTAACATATCTCACACTCCACAACCCAGGTGGAACCAATCTGAACTTCCACCTCAAGTATCCTACCCATAATAATATTTTAAGAAGCTGAAAATGTAGCACATCACTTTCACCATACCTATCAACTATAATACTTAATGACTTCATACCTAGAGTCTTTCAATATGAAAGTAGACCACATCTCAGCTGCACGAAGACATCAACCTTTCTATCTCAAAGAATAAATGACTTACAATTTGCATGACAACTGTGAGTAATCTTCACAAAAACTGTAGCTGCATCTACTACATTACTACCTGCAATCATACAGACCAACCCATAATCAATTCCTAACAATCTTCCTCGATCAAATAGCGTTCTAGTACGAACCCGACCACCACGGCAATATTACACTCCTTTTACTTACAAAAGATGACAAGGAACAATACATTTTACTGTAATCCATAAGTGAGCTTCTAACTGCTCACAAACTGTATCATAGATCAGCATCACATATGAGCATACTTTCAGAAGTGTGAAAACTTGAACGTCGATGAGAATTGAACTTGTTTCAAACGCATTTAAAATCCCATCTTGACCAAGAAAATCCACCATAACTAAACCAGGTTGAGCACCATACTTTGAAGTCTCTGCGCACTTCAAAGTGACCACCAATATCCATATTTTTGGAATTTGAATTACAGTGAGCATAAGATGAGTTCCCACGAACATTAGAAGAAACTTTTGCGAGCTAAAACTGTTCGTTTGTCGAGATATAAGGGCCTTTACTTGGATGACTGATAGACACATTTTTGTGTCTAATTTGTCTCGATTATTTATATTGATAGTGCTCATTTTTGTACTTATTACAGTGTTTTATGTGTGTGTAGGTATTTTTGGCCAATAAACATTTTTGGAAAAATCGGCTCGAAAAGTTGCGCCCGGAGGACACCTGCTATTCGGACTCTCGCTATGGATAAGGGGTACCCAAATTACTAAGGGGCACCCTCAGGGCATCACCAAAGGCAGCTGCTAAAGGCACCCCTACTCTGGATAGGGGGCGCCTCATCTTCAACAATTCAAATGTCAAAAAGGGCGGGAAAAATATGAGCAGCGAGAACAGAGTTAGAGTTGGATTTTTCAAATAATTTAAGGAGATTCAATTGCCGGTTATAGCTTGGTTGGACCTGTCAACACTAAACAGGCTTGGTATAGTCATTATAATCAACCGAGTTGGGCTGGATAAGCCGGAATAAAAAATCAGGGAGGAGAGTTTTACTCGGGATTTTGTCGAGTTGTTTTTGGAAGTTCGTGCACTAAAAGAATATTGCTATCCCTGCTCGAGTTTACTCTATCTTTGGAAAGGTGTTTTAATCAATCCAGACTCTACAATAGACGCGTGCAGAAGAAAAGGAAAGAAATATCTCCGAAGCTTTGGCAGGAGAAAAGAGAGATATACTCGGGATATAATGACCCTGTGGTGTATATAAAGGTTACGGAGAGGTCAAGGAAGGGTTACGGAGACTTTGGGGAGGTTTAGAACACAACAGAGATCAACAGGAGGAGTTTCAGAGAATTGTTTCTGCTGGTGCATAACCAAGAACACGAAGAACATAGGCCGAGCAGGACAGTCGTTTTTCTGGGTCTTAGATTCAACGACAAATCAACAGTGCATAAGTCTGTCTCTGTAACGGTCCATTGTAACGGAACCTTCTTTGTAACGCCATTACGAGCGTTGCAAACGTCTGCTTTTATTGTTTTTCATCCTTTTAATCAACTTTTGAGCTATGAACCGATATTTTGAGCAAGTGATTAATATGAGGAGCTAAACCCTAAGCCGAGGCGACGGAGGAAGCCAATTTTCCATGATGTGTGTGGTAATTTCTATTTTAATTAATTTTTGCAATCTCTTTTAAGATTATTTGCCTTGATTGAAAATTGATTTAATGATTTTTCCTAGCGGTTGTGATTTCTCTTGATAGACTATGCTTAGACCTAGGTTTTTGATATTCTATGCTTTGAAATACAATTGTTATTCTAAAAATCTACCTTTGCAAAATATTAGAATCACTTTAAACGTAAAGAGTTGCACGAATATTGATTAGATTAAATCACATAAAAATTGGAGTTTGGTGGAATCTTGAGTCTAGGTGCTTCTTAAAATCTTGATAACAACCTTCTTTGAGTTTTCTAGTTTTATTTGAATCTAAAAATCCTTCACAAGTCTGAGAGGAACGACATCTTTCTTACCACTTTACTACAACTTTTCAAAACGACATCAATGACACAAGAAGGAAAACACCAAGTACAATGAGATATGTGCAGACAACTCCAACTAATATGCCTAACTGTCGTTATAACTCCTTGAAACATAGACTTCCCATAAACATCAGATGTGAGCAATCGAGAGTGTTGAAAGGAGCCTATTAGCAAGAGATAAAAATGAGTCGTGGCTACTGTTGGGACTGAGTAATTAGGCACCATAAAAAATTTAAACTCCCTCGAAAGAATCTGCAGCACGTCACCTTCTTGTCCATCAACTATGACCGCTAATGTCTGAATGCAGTGAACTTCAATGTTAACAGATAAATGACATTTAAGTTGTAATAGTTTACCATATCTTAGCCGTAACCTTAGAGGATCCTAGTTACGCTTGGAACCCCATCTACTGTTAGGATAAATATGAAGAATGAGTTCACTTGCATTGCTAAACTCACATTCTTTTGTCCCAAGAAGTCTCGCAATAGTGCATAAAACATTATCCTGATGTTGTATTCCCTCAATCAGCTTGCTGGAAACCCGCATGTCTACAATTTTAAAAAACTCCAACACATTTGAAATCCCAAACAACAGAACTAAATGGTACCCCAGTTCCAAATGCATCTTATAAGCAGATTTTCCATCATACGCATCCACGAAATTCAACCCAGTATGAACAAGCAAACAAGAAGTACTACAGAATTTGGAATTATTTCCATCGTAAGAAAAACACCTACGAACAGATCTAAAGCCACGTCGATGACATGTACCACTACAAAGATTCTTACAATAACAATTTTCTCCATCTTTAAAAATTAAAAACCTATTTGAATTCACCAGCAAAAATTCTAGCCAGTACCAATGAACAGAATACAACACAAATTCATAACTGTATCGAGCCACTAAAATAAATCCCTCTAAATCTCTTCCTCTATCAAATATTAGTCGAGTATACAAAGCGCTAGATGAAGTATCACTAATAGTTAGTATACAAGCAACTGCGTAACTGAGCATCAATCCTGACCAGTATCCATGTTCACAAATAAGCTCATTAACATATTTCCCATGGTAATCATCAATGAAAACTGACCTATCAACCCACTTTCCACGATCAAATATGGAACGAGTAAAATCAAGGCAACAATCTAAACATTCTACACTAGACAGTGTCTTCAAAACATTCAACTCAATCGAATTCTCAATTCTATAATTATTTTGATTGAATGTATTGAAATCATTTACCTCATGAGAGGAAACTATATTACTGTTAAAACCCACCATAAAATTAGCTCCAGGATTGAAGGGTTTACCTTCGTGGTAATGCAGAAATACCAAATTCTCCTTATGGCCATCACGAGAAGAAGGAACGAACTCGAATTTGCAAAACGCAGGGTTAGCTCCAACCGCAGAACAGAAGTGAGTTTGTTGAGTTAATTCAGTTGCTGATCTGGGAATAAGAGGAATGGCGTCCAATGGGACATCGATTTCTTCCTCAAATAAAAATGAAGGAATAATCAACTCGAAATCCAGAGACCCCTCTTCTGTACCCACAGGAATTGATTCGAACCTTTGAGATTCAACATCATAGACAACCTGATTAGAAGATCAAGAATAAGAACTACAATTTAGGTCGCTGGCTTGATTTGTACTTGTAGAATCTTCTTCCTTACTGTTCATTGTTTCCATAATCCTAACTTCTTTGTCTAACTGTAATTCAGAGGGTGGTTGATTAGTTAATGCAATGAGTCTCCTGATTGATTCTTGCTTCATCTCTTTGAGTGTAATGAGCATCTCTATTAACAAAAGTTTATCTTCCCAATTTTCTAAGTTTCTGGCTAGTATAAACCCCATATACTCGAATCGTAATTCAATCAAATCCATCGTTACAGTCTCCAATTCCTCCTGGAAATCCATTTCATCAATCTGGTGCCAAGGAAAGACCTAATCTGATACCACTTGTAGTGATCTACACTACAATATGATGATCAGGGTTCAACCTACAGGATCTACACCGCATGATTGAAGATAATCCAACCTCAGAGAGGTGGAAGAGATAACACACAATTTCTATTTCATTCGATAATCCCCAAAGAGAAATTACAAACCCAATACATACTAGGGCAGTGTCCCAGTACACGTGCCAAACACACACACACACACTAATTACTAACCACACCCGGGGTGCCCTTATAACATGGGTGCTCAACAAGACATGGGATATGACAATTGCTTTGAGATTTGATGGCGGTTGTCTGCCTTGATAGGAAAAATTCATCTTTGAGTGCAAGTTGGTGTTTAGTGACCTTTGATGTTGCAAAGTTGACATGGTTGCTCATCTGAATTACCATTACCTCTACCAGAAGTATACTGTGAGAAAATAGATGGATTGGGAAATCTGCCACCTCTAAATCCTCCTCTATTACCTCTTGAAGAATTACCTCTTGAGAAGTTTCTACCTCTAAATACTCCTTTATGATTGTAGTTATAATTAACAGTAAATGCTTTGGCCTCATAAGTAGAACTATTATTAGAAATAACTATCTCTTCACTAAGTAACAAATTGTGTAATTCATGTGTTGTGACTGGTGGATTTCTGATTAACAGTAAATAACTATCTCTTGAGAATTAACAGTAAATGCTTTGGCCTCATAAGTAGAACTATTAGTAGAAATAACTATCTCTTGAAGAATTACCTCTTGAGAAGTTTCTACCTCTAAATCCTCCTCTATGATTGTAGTTAGAATTAACAGTAAATGCTTTGGCCTCATAAGTAGAACTATTAGTAGAAATAACTATCTCTTCACTAAGTAACAAATTGTGTAATTCATGTGATGTGACTGGTGGATTTCTGATTCTAATTGAAGTAACAAAAGATGCATAATGTGAAGAAAGTTCTGAGAGAATACTCACCACTAATTCATTATCAGACACAGGACAGCCAGCAGCAGCAAGTTGATCTTGAAGTTTCTTGACATTAACAAGAAAACTAGATACATAACCAGTCATCTTTAAAGTCCGAAGTTTGGTTCTCAACTGAATAGCATGTGTTGCAGAGGTTTGTGCAAATCTGCCATTAATAGCTCTCCACAATCCTGCTGAGGTATCAACTCCAGCAACATAACAAATCACAGAGTCTGAGATAGTCGACTGAATCCACAAAATCAATGTTGAATCTTCAGCTTGCCTGAGAGTATATTGAGGATTAATAACATCATCAGTTGCTCTTGTGCTATTGGTGTACATTGGAGGACAAGGAAATGATCCATCTACATATTTGAGAACTTGAAATTTACGAAATAGAGGTAACATGAGAGATTTCCAGGTGAGGAATTTATCATCTTTAAGTTTGAGAGGGATGATGTTAGCAATGGTGTTGAGAGGAAAGTTGGAAATATGAATGGGATCCATTACCAGATCTAAAAAATTGATGAAAAACTGATGAAGAAAAAATAAAGATTGATATTAAAGATCTATAAACTCAAGAAACAAGATCAAGAACCTGAAAATTCAAGCAAGAAACAGAAATCAAATAGTCACAATCTCAATCGAAAATCTTCACTAGCAGAAAAACGCAAGATTTGCAGCGGAACGAAAGGATTGGATCGAAAATTCCTCAGAGTATCATGAACTCTGAGTCTGATACCATAATAACCTTAAATTAGGTTAATGGTGATCCTGTATTATTAGAGAAAATAGATCTTGAAAAGATACTTACAGGTGAACTGAATCTATGTTTATATAGCACACAGATATCAGTGATGACAGACTGTCACACTAAACTAGTGGAAATAATTCACAGACAAGAAAAGTGTACGGACAGTAAAAGTGTGTGAAACACACGAATACAAATAACAGATAATCCTTATCCTACACTACTATAAAAAAGACTTATCCTGCACCACTGAATAACCTGATTTAGTCCGTGCTATTATCTCATACGTGCCTCTACTATTTCCTGCTACATTTATCACTGCATCTCCCGGAATATCAATCAAGCGTCGGTTTGAGCTAAGTATTATTTCTCAGTTAATTACGATTGTTGTTACTATCTCCAACAGTACCAACACAAGAAGCTTGGTATTTTAACAGTAAGGATTCAGGTTCAAAGTTGGTTGAACATTTTTATTCGAACAAGTTGCATTAAAATCTCGAAATGTAAGATGCTTAGTTGCCAATGTTGTTGGAAAGCCAATCCAAACCCTCATATAGGCCTTCACCAGAGGTTGCACATGTGCTCTGGATGTGCCTGCAAAGATACCCAGTGGTAAGCTTAAAAGCGAGAAGAAAATGGAAAAAATAAATCGGCCGTTGACTCATTTACATTGTAATTGTTGTCGACCGATCAAAAAAAGATATCACAAGGAAAGCATGAGGTATCAGTTTACCATTTACGATTGAGTGAGCTAAGACCAAGCTTCTCAGTTATCTCGGCAACATTCATCGCGTTAGGAATGTCCTGTTTGTTAGCGAATATGAGCAACGCAGCATCTGGCCACCCATCCTGGAAACAAATACTAACAGCTAAGCAACATCTAGTAATAACTGGTTTTTCCAAAAACTAGTATTTCCAAATATATACCAGATTCAGCATCCAATGCAACTGATCTCTTGCCTCATCAACTCGATCTCTGTTATTGCTATCCACCACATAGATCAAACCTTGCGGGGATTGGAGGAAGGACAAGAACGTATTCAAATAACTGATCTAGAAGATAAGATGGCATTAGTATTCAAAAATCCCGGCATATACTAAGTTTACAATGATGGTAGAAGAATCAAGGTACGACTTTTAGATAATTTAAGGCAAAACTAGAAAGAGACACCAAGCGCGCATAGCTATATATCGGAATTTGGTGTTACCAAAATAATGAAAATGAAGAAATTTCCACCTTGCATTCATCATCTGACCGCCGACATCTAAAAAGGTGAAATTGATGTCCTTGTATTCCACGGTCTCTTTATTAAAACCTGAAAAACAGTAGTAGAATGGATCGGCATTCAAATCAGCTCTCTAGCGAAAAATTTGAAACGCAATTAAAGTCAAGTGTGTAAATCCTTTTATAACAAGAACATACCAACAGTCGGAATGCCAATGGTAGGAATGTCAACGGCCGGATTATTTGTAACAGTTTCTCCCAGCTTGAGTTTGTACAAGATTGTAGTCTTCCCAGCGGCACCCAGACCAACCAGGAGAACACGCAACTCATTCTTTGCAGTAAAAAGTCGACTAAAAAGCTTCGTGAATGTCAGACCCATCTGTGCTTTACTGAGTCGCACTATAGCATGTCCAAAAACCTAACAATAGAAATGCAGCCAACCATAAAAACACAAAGATGACTGATGATATTAATAAATACAGTTGAGACGCTCGAGAGTGATAAGTTAGATTGATTACCTTGATCAAATTGAGGGCTCAGAGAGAAACAAAATGATGTGTTCATTAGAGGATCCTTAACATAATCAAAGAAAGTTAATATAGTTTATTGAATATTATAAAAATAGAGCAAAGAAAATATAGATTTTATTGGATACAATAAAAATAGAGGAAAGAGTGGAGGAATCAAGGTGAGATCGGGGGTTTAGAGATCACGTTAATTGATTCTTAAATTTAATCCAGAGAGTAGACCTGAGATAGTCGTGTGCTGCATACAATGCACACTAGTGAATAATACTAGTGAATATAATAGTGAACATGCACAGTTCAAAACTCGTCGGCATCAAATTCTTTACCGATTAGAAAAAATAACATGCACCTCTGAGCTGTTTGATTTTGCATGACTTATATACTAGATACCACTAATATGCATCATACCAGATAGTAGTTTTTTTTTTCCTTCTTTCAGGCTGCACTTTTTTGATGAGTTGATCATTTTAAAAGAATTTTAGAAATGTACTTTACATTCAATTCGTTAATGTCTTGAAGCTTGCGTGAAGAATCTCGAATAAGTTATTCGTAGTAGAAGTATACAGTTAGCTTGTTGTTGAATTCCAGAGAGACTATATGCTTCCAGGGACGGACTCAGGTTGACGGCTAACTTTTCTGCTTTTCCACGGGCTGACACTAGTACCAAAGCCTCAAATGGTGTTTTTGTGAAAAAATGCAATGATAGACCAGAGGGTTGCCCGGGCTAAAATCTCAGTTAGCCCTCTCATTGGTCCGTCATTGTATACTTCTATCTTCAGATGATTCTATATTTCTACCATATTCCACAGTGGAATCATTTTTACATCCATACTAGAAGTATACGGTCAACTTTGAATTTACATAATAATATATGAATAACATGCATCTCTAAGCTGTCAAATTTCACATTAATTTATTATGACATTGCAAAAAAATTCTTAGGTTACAGTGAATATGCATCTCTAAGTCTAAGTTGCCAAATTTTGAATTAATTTATTGAGACATTGTAAAAAAGGATTTGGGTTTACTTTAACGAATTAGAGTTAGGCTTAGTTTCGTACTGCTGTGTTTTTATAAAAGCGAATTTCTGATGTGCGTTGTTGTATTGTCTGTGTAAAAAAAAATAGTTGAACGTTTGATAAAATATAAATTAACGTTAAATCTTACTAATACTACCTCCGTCTCTAAAAGATAGGCAGGTTTGTGTGTAATTATACACAAACCTGCCTATCTTTTAGAGACGGAGGGAGTATAAAGAAAAGAGCTCTTTTTGGTAGGAGACCCCCTAAATTACTTAATTGTCCATATTTCTTAATATTTACATAAATACCATTGTTTTAAAAATAGATCAAAATTTTTAAAAACTTAATATCTTTCAAAATATACACCGGATTTTTGTAAAATTTATATTTTAAAAAGCTCTTTCAATTATCTACGTAACGAGTATAAATAAGAATAGTAAATTTTTGTTTTAAGGAAAAATTTTCATAACTTTCAAATTTAGTATTGTTGGAAGAGTAAAATTCAAGCATGTGCATCGCACATGTGTCCTTACTAGTATCAATAAAAAATTCCTAGGCTTACTTTAATAAATGCCTAAGAAATCCAAGAGTGTGTTTGTTTTTTGCTGACTCTTGGCGTCTGAATCTGACTCGGCTCGAGTCAGATCTCAGACCGTTAGTTTTTTTATTTTGAGTCAACCTGACTCGCGATCCGACCCTTGACTCGGACTCATTTGAGTTAAGCAACAAAATATCCTTGTCTCATTGGACCAAGCCACTGACTCACATATTTTTGAGTCAGATGAGTCAGATCTGATTCAAAAAATAAACATATTAAGTCAGATCCAGACGAGTTAGGTGATATCAGTCAGATCCAGACGAATCAGATTCAGACGACTCAGGTAAGTTCGGAAAAAACAAACAAGGTGTAAATTAGGATGCTTTTAACACTACGAGTCTGCCCAAAACAAAGTTCTTAGAGGTGAGAAGCATTTAATAGCTTTACTCATAAGCCTGGGTGCTTAAATAGTTGTACATACTACATGACACATGTCATATTTTATTCCGAAATCTGGGAGATGGAAAAGGGGATTTTCTCTGCATTTTGCAAAAATGAGAAAAAGAAGAATCCTATATTGGGGCTTGAAACCCAAAGAATTTTGGGGGCTTTATTGGGTCATGAAATAACAAACCCAATAACCCACTATCCTATTATTTTATTAATGTCTAATATACCCTCGAATTAGTGTTAATTAGGGAAATTAACTAAATTAATTACGATTAGTATATGAATTAGGATTAGTCATTTTACTAATTTTATGAAAATCAAAAAACTTTTTTTCATTAATTTTTTTTTTCTCTTTTCTTTTTTGTTTGATTAAGTAGAGGATTCTGAGGATTTTTTTTTTAACTTTTTTGAAAATCAACCACCTAATATGGTGAAACATATCCTTAAATTACTCAGAATAACCCTATATATGGAGGATTTTGTTGATTCAAATCATAAAGCATCCATTAAAAGTCTGGGTTTTTTGCAGTTTCGGCTGGGAAATGATGAACTTCCAGCCGAACATATTGTATACGGCTGGCATAACATTACATCCCAGCCGCAACTCAACAATTTACGGTTTGGAAAACCTAGCCGTAAGCAATCTCGGCTAGGAAAACCTTGTCGACCATATTTTAATTATCAGAACCATTTACGACTGGGAAAATCCATCCACAAGTCTTAGATATGGTTGGGACGTACGAGTCGTAAGTTCAATTGCGGCTGGGAAAACCAAGCTGTTTTTCATCCTCTGTTTTTTTTTTTTGTTATTATCAGAATAGCTTACGGCTGGGAAATCCCAGCCGTGTGTGTACTAACGTCTGGGAAATACTGGTCGTAACTGTTTTCGGCTGGGAAAACCAATCCGTAATCTAAATTAACGGTTGGGAATTCTAAGAACTCCCGACCGTAAACACCTTCAAATTTTATTTTTTTTTACCCGAAATTCATCGAATCGGATTTTTTAACCATCCAAAAGCAAAAATAAATGATGAGTTTTCTTAATTATTTCTTTTTATGATAAGTGTTTTCATCATGATGAAATTATGATCATTATCTTTATCATGATCAAAGGAAAATGAGAAGATAATAGTTTTTGGTTTTCTTTATGATCATCATCCTCATCATGATGAAATTATGATCATCATCTTCATCATGATTTATGAATGAGAAGAGAAGGATGAGGAGAAGATAATATAATTAGTTGTCTTTTTATGATCTTCATCTTCATCATGATGATATCGTGATCATCTTCATCATGATTTGTCAATGAAAGGAGAAGGAGAAGAGAAGATTATAGATTTATGATTTTTATTTTTTGATGAATAGTGAAATTTGAATAAGGGTATTTTTTGACTTTTTCATATTCCTAGAGTCCCCCTATCCACCTTTTGGCTACACATAGCATAAAATCCATTTGGGTTCAAGCCCTAATAATAAGATTCAAAAAGAAAGTTTCAACTATACTTTTAGTGACCTGGAAAAAGATTGACGGTGTATGGAATATGATCAATGTTCAAAACCGGCAATTTGTCAACTATACTTTTCAGTAAGAGCACTTCCTATGGAATGAACAAACTTGGAGTTTGTTCATTTTGCTCCCACTATGGAATGAACAAACATGAAAAATGGATGTTCAAACCAACAAATCTGATGCTTTGAACATTGAGTCGGAACATCCAGCGCGCGTCTGTGGTAAGGACGCGCGTTCTTGCCAAACACGCTGGCGTTGGAAGCTCCAACGCGCGACAGTGCCAATGACGTCCGCGATTCTTGTATTGACGGCAAGTACAATCCCTGATTATTTTACTACTTTTTAACCTTATTTTACTCACTTTATCCTATTTTATCTCACTTCATCCTATTTTATCCTGGCGAGATTGGGGTATACTCAAACTAATTGGGGTATACCCAATTTTAAAGGGACACTTTTTGTGGGTTTTAGGGGGAGGCCTAATGGGTAAGTTACAAAACTACCCTTACCCATTAATAATCTTAATTACCCTAAATCAGTTTTTATTCTCTTCATTTCATCTTCTTCTCTTCTTCTTCTTCTTCATCATCTTCATCTTCATCTTCCATCAACCAAAGCCATATAAAAATCTTCAACTTTGATTTTCAAAAAAAATTGTTGACTCTACCAGCGAAAAGAAGACTATAAATGATGTTTAAACTCAAACCCATCATTGTGTTGTGTGATTTGATTGTTATATTAGGTTAGAAATCGAAAATTATGATTTCTGTGTCTTCGGCCGGCAAGGTCGTGACATGAATATCTTGCCGACTTTTCATAACAGCCATGGCGGCGACTGTAAAAAATTTCAACAAAGGGGGTATTTTTGAAGACCTTGCGGCCAATACAAATAGGAAGGGTATTTTTTGAATACCTTGCCGGCCAAAAACAACCGGAAGGGTATTTTTTGAATACCTTGCCGGCCAATAAATTTTTTATGTCATCTCCTGTATGTCAAAAAACAAAAGTCGGCAAGGTCTACGATGAAGATCATGCCGGCCACTTTTGGCCGGCGAGTTCGACGATGAAGATCTTAAGGCCACTTTTGGCCTAAGCATGATCTTCATTAGTCGACCTTGCCGAGCTTTTCATACTTTCGTAACCGAAAGTGTTGATTTATTCGTTGATTTTGAGTATGATTTCATAAAACAGATTTGCAATCCCCTTTTTAGAAGTATTTCGGTTGTGTGCTTCATTTTCGTTGCAAGAGATATTCTCAAAAAAAAAAAAAAAAATCATCAAAAATCATCCCACAAATGTTCAATCAAAAACAAAATTTCATAACTTTCCTAAGTTTTAATCTATTCAATCAATTTAAACTTAATTAATTAATCTAATCAAAATTTTAATATTAATTAAACGAGGGCAATTTTGCCATTTTGAAAATACAAGGTTAAGGGGTGGCTTGGTTTTACTTCATAATGACCAGATTTTGTCTTATTGGGTATACCCCAATTAGTTTGAGTATACCCCAATCTCGCCAGGTATTTTATCTCACTTAAATATTTTATTTTATTTTTCATCTTTATCCTACAAAACATTTTATATTAAAAAGAAATACTAGTGGGGCCCTAGAAAACCAAATCTTTTCATTTTGCCCTGATTTACCATAGTGGAGAAACCCGTTTCACCATCCACGTGGTTGAACAAAATTTTGAGTTTGTTCATTCGCATAGGAATTGCTCTAATGGACTAGGTTTTGGCTTCAACTGCATCCATACAAGGATTCCTCTGACAAATCGGAAAACTTCCCCTTGATGGCTTGCCTGCTTTGGTCCATTTGGGATAATCGAAATAGTATAGTTCATAATACAAAACAAGAGGATCCAGGAACTATTATGGCAAGGCTAAATCAATGTTGGGGGTTTCTAATAGGACTCATATACTTCGAAGAATGGCAGCAACAACTGTGAATTTTACAGACTCTTCTTGGCAGATTCCACTTGTAGGGTGGACTAAAATCAACACAGATGGTGCATGGAATCCTAACTCGACAGTTGGGGGGATTGGTATAATAATAAGAGACTCGGAACATTCCTTCATCTTAGCTGAATCAACTAATTTAGTTTGTTTATCTGTAGAAGAAGCAGAAATATTTGCAATCAGGAATGCTCTAAAGATAGCGTTGAAAAGAAAAGAAGAAAAGATTGTGATCGAGAGTGATGCTGCTGTAATCATTGGGAAGATCAGCGGGAAGAACTTCATTGGAGTTCAAAGAACTCACCGCCTCTTTCAAGATATTAAAGCCCTAATTCCAAAATTTCAATATCTATTTTTTGTTTATGTTAACCGTATGGCTAATAATGTAGCCCACGAACTTGCCCAATGAGCCAAGTCAAACGGTTGTCATATGGTGTGGTCTATTCCGCCTGTTTGGTTATTGCCTTGCCTATGTGCTGATCACATTTTATTTTGCTTCAAAAAAAAAAAAAATCAGAGGTAACTCCGTCTTCTTGGGTGAGCCGTTCTTTATGGTCCGACGGGAAATTTCGATGCTTAAATCTTTCATAAGTGTGTGTAGTGATTCATTTCACCAAATGTAAGAGTTCTATCTCTTGACTTTCTAGTCTTCGTCATGTCACTAAATCGATTCATCTTTCCAACTTAACAGTCCATGCTTTGAAAGAATATATTGTTAGAAACTTTCCATTGATTTTGATGGTAGCATACTAGTATAGTCTGTGCTTAACTTTGGGGTTGAATACATATTCCGTATAATGTATGTTAGGGTTGAATTGTTACGAGGTTTCGTCGGATTTGAAAACTGAAGAATCAATTAATGATTTGTTTGCTTACTTGAATGAGTGGATTTATGCAACATATATTTAATATATGTTCTGTGGTAACAATAAGAACGCTTGGTGCTGAAAATGAGAAATGCAATTTCGAGTGCTTGTTTTCATTAAGGAGCTCAAGGTGCTTGCAGAAATGATCGTTAGAACCTTAGTTCCCTTATCTCAATGTTTGTAGAATTCGTTGTTAACACCTTTCTTTCATTTATTGTTTTATTTTGATGAATAGCTCAATTATTTCATGTTTGTAAATGCTGACTTCAAGCATTAACCCTTGTTGATATTGGAATAAGTTAGCTACTGGTTGGAGGCCATGTGCATTTTAGGAGGCAATAAATGCTTTTTCTTTTTCTCTTTTCGGCATGAGGTAAGAGCATGGACCTGTTATGTGGTTTTGAGTTTCATGAACGCCACTAGTATATGTGGGGAATTGCAATTTGTATAATTTATCCAGCTTTTAGAAGTTTTCTGCTGATGATTGTCTAAAAAGAAAATAGGATCTTCAATTTCTAGTTTGGTAGTAAACTGATTTTGTTACAAGGGGATTTACCTGATTAGAGTATATGGTTTGTCTACTAAAAGAGCATTTCTGATGGGGTTTTGTTAGCTGTGTTAAGTTTGTGTTTTGAACAGCTATATATATGTGAACCCGGCTATCACAACACACAGTAAAGATTTGTGTATGGACATCATTGCATTTAGGCCTTTTCCAACTTAGGTAGTGAATTGGTTCATCTGATGTAATCTGGAGGTTTTTTTCGCATGTTGTGCTTTTGCTCCTGGATTGAAATTAACTTGAATGAAGGTATGGCTAGGTTGAGTACAAGGGTACAGATTATACTGTTCCCGTAGGTAGATTTTTAATTTAATTTTTACTTGGTGTTTGGTAGAGATTAGTGAACTAGAGCAATGTGCAGGCACTTAAGTTACTTCATCATATATTATCCATGAGTATTTTGATGTTTATTTGGAATTGAGAATTTCTAGCTGATGGGTATCTTACTACTAGTACTGACGAGATATATCACAAACAAGCTCATGGTGCCGATTTCTTATTTTTTGAAATTGTTGGGTCAATATCGACAGACTTCGTTTTAGACTTAATGTAGATATTATGGCATATTTTAGTTTTACTTTATGTCATGTGAATTCGTGAAATATCCCCTATTCGTATCGAATGCTATGATCTGTAAATTCATGTGTGTGATAATTTTCCTGGTGACAATGGATACTCTTAGATTTTTCAATTGTGCTTGCTATAGTTGGCATTAGACATTTAGACTATGCAATGGTTGCGGTTGACACAATTTAATGAGTGATAATTGCTACTATTGTGGGTAGTTCATATTATCTAAAATTAATATTTGATGAACTACGGTCTTGCTTGATCCCTTCGAGCTACGGAGGAGGGTATGCAGGCAGGCGCTTTGCGGTGCAACACAACTGCATGAGGTTGTTCATACCATCTGTTCAGAGATGATTGCAGTCTTGGCAGTTTATACCATTGGTCAGAGGCAGTTGCAGTTAGCCCACTAGCTGATCATACTACCTTGAGGGGTGGTTGCAACCTCTTCGAGGTTGTTCATATCATCAAATGAGAAATGAAACGATGATTTGTTCTTGCTAGTTCATGTCATCTGATAAACTGTGCAACACTTGAGAAAGAGATGATTATTGTTACTCGAGGAAATTCATATCATCGTGAGATATGAGATGATTGTTACCGTTAGAGGTAATTCATATTATCTGGCTGATTACGTGAGACAAGAGATGATTGTTACTGCTCGAGGTAATTCATATCATCTGAAAAGGGTGGTTGCTACATATGGTGGAAGTTTATACCATCGAGCCAGAAATGGTTGCTAACTTTCTAGAGTAATTGATTTGTATTTAGCTGACAGGTCCCTGCGAGGATGAGCTAAGGCTGGTCCCTACGGGGATGAGCTGTGGCTAATAACTGTGGGGTCCATTTGTGGATGAGCGAGTAACTGACAGGTCCCTATAGGGATGAGCTATCGCTACCGTCAGGACCAATCCAGGATGAGCATATGATACTTAATCATGTCGGTAAATCGATGAGAAATGCTTGGTAAATCGAATTGGTCGGAAAAATTCGAAAACCCGGTTTCTCGAGTGGCGTAACGGGAAGTCAGAGTTTGCCATGTTAGAAGTGAAGATTTTCCGGTCCGTGTACGTTTTTATAATAGAAATAAATCTTACAGTTTAGAGGTGTGTGTGTTCATTGTGCACTCACGCTTGTGAATCTGTGATAGACCAGATCGAGGTAGACACGAAATACTGTAAGTTATATATTAGTCTAGTCATTCGATGTATAAATGTCTCCATCGGGTACAGTTAGCTGACGGTAGAGTTTTGGATTTATATGTTTTTGGTCATCTGCTACATGCTCTATCTGTTAATGGTATACACCTTAAGGCTTCACTCTGATTGGCTGTGTAGCAAGGTGATGTTTGTTTGAACCTTGAACTAAAGTTCAAAAACATCATTTAACCCTTGCTACCTCGTCATTTAGCTGTTATCAGGTTTCTGGATGTATCTTTGTCTCTGTGCATGCTTTTTTAAAGAAGAATACAACAGATGGAATGAGAGAGAAGAATCTTATTCACACCCCTTGTTGGTTAGAGACCCAGATGCATGCCCTCTTAGTTCAGAAGCTCACCATATATTAAATGTGCATCAGTCTGTGTTTCTGAAAATAAATAGTTCTAGTTTAAATCTACCTTCTGTTCACTCTTTCTCAAAGCGTTATACAAAACCCCATCACTGACCATATGGAGGGTGACACTCCACTACAAGAACAATTGCTGAAGAAGATTCAAGAGCTTGAGGTAAGAGATGCCAAACTGAGAGAAGAAATGGCAAAATTAGTTCGCTCTGGAGACAGTTCCGACATAGATGTCGATTTTGGAATTAAAACAGATTGCAGTAACCAGCCTCCTTCAAATTCTTCAGTTCAACGACTAGGACCAACCAGTTCATTTAGAGAGATTGGCGGGAGTCATGATGACAAAACTGCGCCAAAATGCGAAACAGGTTCAGCTTCATCCAAAGATAAAGAGGGAAGTTTCCTTGACTGTCTGAACCTTGGAAGCAGTAATATGAGTTTCACAGATAAACAATCATTCAATATCTTGCAGTCAATGGGTCAGGCAATTAATGTTATTGATGACAAAGGTCTGATACTTTACTGGTGAGTTTTTTTTTTTTTTTTTAAGTTCATTTCATTTTGAGTGATTTGAGGGATCGGTCGGATTGAAAGAAAATGCGCTTACACTCTGATAGATAAACGGATCCTGGGGTCTTTTATTGCAGGAATCGGGCTGCTGAAGACCTGTATGGTTATTCTGCGTCAGAAGCCATTGGCCGTAATGTCCTTCGCCTCGTTGGTGATGAGCAAGCCTATAAAGATGGAAAAGAAATAGTTGACAGAAGTGCCATGGGTGAAATCTGGACAGGGCTGTTCCCAGTCATTAATAAACAAGGAAGACGATTTCTAGTCATTGCAACTAATTCCCCATTATATGATGATTGTGGTACTTTGATTGGGTTCATTGCTGTAACTTGTGACTCAGAGCCCTTCCATGAAACTCCAACTACTTTTACTCGAAGAAGAACTCCTTCTAGGGAAGCTGCATATCCTAGCTCTAGTCAGCTGTCTAAAAGTGGTGCAGTGGCAACTACCGGTCTTAACTCCCAGCAAAAATCTTTCCAAGTTACAATAGCTTCCAAGCTGTTTACTCTGGTATGTAATGTTTGATCTCTCGAGTCTTAAATGGATATATTTAAAATCACATATATTCTACTCTCAGTCTTTTGATTTATGGAACTATGAAACAGACGTCAAGAATGACCAAAAGTGTTTTGCCGTGGATAACAAGAACTCGGGCGAAAACCATGAAATACAAAATCCAAGGTGGAAGTAGACCGTATGTTGATCGGCAAGGTTTCTTAGAAACTGTTGTCTCTGACCCAAGAGAGTATGCCCAAGAGAAAATGTACCAGGATAGACTTTTTGTTGATTTTGGTGACGAGGATGACAGTAAGACAGGAGTCTGCAAAATGATAACTTCTAAGGCGGCGGGCGTATACTTGCCATGGGAAGGTGGGGTAGGAGGTGCGTCGATGAGAAGAACTACCACCCATGATATCTATCCCATCTTATATAGTGAAATAAAGGATGGCTTTGATCAACAGAGAAGTCCGGTCTTACCAAATAAGGTTGTGGAAGGTTACCTATTCAGTGGAAGTGAAGCCTGTAGTTTCACATCATCTTCTCGTAGCGGAAACACTACAAGTATTTTGGACGTGACTATTGGTAGTAGTAGTTGCAGTAGATCTCCTTGTCGTAGCATCATGGAGCCGGACTCCTTGAGCTATGACATCTTGTGGGGTGACTTGATACTTGGTGAACAAATTGGGAGAGGTGCTAAGTTTCTTTTTCTTTCCTTTTTTCCTAAATTGATGATTTTTCATTTCTGATTTTCTTTTCCGATCTTTGATTTCTGATTGATGACTCTCAGGCTCATGTACGACTGTGTATCATGGTCTCTGGTGTGGCTCGGTATGTACTCTTTTCATGTTGGCATTTTGCGTTTCTTGCCTGCTTAGCCTTAGTAAGGATTATACCCAGGTAAATTGGTTAGAAATAATTGCTACTCTATAACACAGGATGTTGCTGTAAAGGTCTTTTCTGAATTTGAGTACTCAGAAGACTTGCTACGAACCTTCAGACAGGAGGTAGTATTATTTTAACTCTACTCTTTAGCTTCTACCTTGCAACAAATTTGACATTTAACAAGTGGTTTAAAATTATATCTTCATGAAGGTTTTGCTTATGAAAGGGCTCCGGCACCCAAATGTTCTACTGTTTATGGGGGCAGTAACTTCACCTAAACATTTGTGCATTGTCACTGAGTTCCTCCCACGGTTCATGCTCCACTTTTTCCCATTTTACTTTCTCTTCGTAAAAGTTTTTATGTTTTGAAGCCTCTCATATATTAATGTGCATAAAACTTTCCTGTTGCAGTGGGAGTTTGTTTCAGTTGCTTCGACGAAATCCTCCTGCATTAGATTGGAACCGGCGGGTTCTCATGGCTTTGGACATTGTTAGCAATCGTCTTTCTGACAAAAACTTATATATGTCAGGAAAATTAACTTTTAGTCTAATTTTATTTTGCTTTGGGTTTCAATATTTCTATAGGCACGAGGTATGAATTATCTTCATTGTTACAACCCACCAATCGTTCATCGTGATTTAAAGTCATCAAATCTGTTGGTTGATAATAACTGGCATCTGAAGGTGCGTACGTCTCTTATAGTTCTTCTTTTCTTGAAGAATGCTCAATACATTGTAATGCAGAGATTGTTTTTTTTTTTGTTTATCTGTTCATCTTCTAAATTCTAATATTAGGTTGGGGATTTTGGTCTCTCACGACTCAAACATGCAACCTTCTTAACAACAGAGAATGGGAATGGAACGGTAACACGTAAATTTCAATATACTTCCTTGGTTCTTTTCTTTCTTCTTAAATTGATATTTCAGAATGGCATTTCTAGGTAGTGTTTTATTTGATTTTGCTGAGGTTATACGTAATGGATGGCTCCAGAGGTTATACGTAATGAGCCGGCAGATGAGAAGTAGGTTCAAATTCTTGTAGTTGCTAGCTCTGTTAATTATATGAATGATTTGGCTATTCAATTTCGTGTTCACATATTATCTTATAATAACTAATACATGAGAAACTTTATAGATCTGATGTGTATAGCTTTGGAGTGGTATTGTGGGAGCTTGCTACCGGAAAAGTTCCTTGGGATGGTCTGATCCCAGTGCAGGTATGTTCTTTCGCAGCAGATGATATTCCATGCTCATGTAACAACTATCGTTCAATTTTACATTAGGAATATGTGTAAATATTACATAAGAGTGCAGAACCGTATATCTAGAGTTTTGGAGGTGCATTTATGCAGGTAATTGCGGCTGTAGGGTTCATGGACCAACATATTGAGATCCCGGAAGATGCCGAGCCAAAATGGGCATTTCTCATCAAGACTTGCTTGCACAGGTGCATATTTTATGACATGCATTGGTTATTTTGTGTCTGTATTGACTCCAATTTCTCAGGGAAAAAAAATGCAAGGCAATTTCATATTTCAATCTTCTACTTTGTTTCTCATAATTTTTGCATTTGGCACTTTAGCGACCCAAAATGTCGGCCAACATTGGGAGAGCTGCTCGAAAGATTGCATGTTATGCGGAGATATTATTTTTCCCAGAACTCCAGATAAGTTTATTCTTAGCATGGGGTGGTAGTACTGGTAGTTAATGTCAATATCGACACCACAGATGTGAATACGAGGTTCATCTCTACAAGCAGTCCTTAACTGTAAATGCATCCTAGTATCAGTATGGCTTCAGTTGGGCAACTAGTTTGGTTTTTGTGTTTTTTTTTTTATTTGCAAAACCAGTTTGGCTGTCCAAAGAAGCAGACGAATTGTAACATGGCTTTAAAATTGGATGTTGCATAATATTGGAATCAAAAGGAGTAGTTTGATATGATTGATTCTTTTTTTTATGTACAGTTTATTGGTTGAATTACAATCCAAATGGATAATTATTACTGCTTAAAACTTATCTGTTCGACTTATAGTTTTTTCTTTAGCTCCAGAAGTCTAGACCACCTCCCATCTACAGCAGAAGCCTCTTTCCCACCAATATCTGCCCAGAAAATGTAAGTTTTTTTTTGTTTTGATCAATAGAAAATGTAAGTTAGAACTAACTCATTTACTAAAGGCTAGAGGAAATGGTATGCACTCACAGTGCAATCTTGGTTCAGCTTTCTCACAAGACTCCGAACAGGTGTCCTAAAAATTAAAACTTCAATGGTGAGGTTTTGATTTTATCTGATAACTTGATGTGACAGAAAAATTACCTACCTTAGCGGAAGTTGTAAGTCGAATTGTGTCCCGTATGAGTGAATCAAGATCAGCTTCACATCCAGGTTTCACATAAATCACCTACAAATTGAAGTCATCAACACATGCATTAACCCAGCATATGTCACTCAAAGAGAGAAAATATTCAGGTGTACTAATGTAGGCCATGATTAACGTTAATATTATTACAGATGGATCGTCGCCGCCAATTTCAGGTAATTGTGTGGAACTAGACCGGTTTTCTCGTGTTGATGGTAACACCCAAACATCAAACGTTGTATTTATCTGATACATATGTTGAGTGCACGCAATTAGAGTAATCTCCAGAAACGTGATAATAGTTCAGTACGTACACATACAATTAGTAGTACCTCTCTGTGGTATGAAGAAGAGCAGTTAGTGCATTTCCTTGTGAAGGACGTGATGATTCTCCCTTCGACTGAAAACCCAAACCCTGAATGCTACACATACATTTACCAGCTCATTTTTCACTGCACTCTATTTACACATGAATCTGTCAAGTTTAAAAAGACTCACCTTTGTTGCAGTGAGGGTGATTAAGACTGTAGCATTCTTCTGACCATCTATGGAAAGATCAGCTAACTGCAATTCTTGCAGAGTGAAAATGTAATCACTAGTCCATTTATCATGCCATTTTCCGTCAGATGTTGCAAGTTTTATTAGCCGTCTTGGGTTCCTCCTGACTCCATTACTAGATTTTCGTGCAATCTGCTTAGTAGGTTAATATACAAAAAATAACAGGAATGCCATTGTTTTAAAATTAGATCAAAAAATTTAAAATAAATATCTTTTCAACGGATTTGTCCAAAATTAATTTTGGGATATCCTGTACAAACAAGGATATTAAACAAATAAGATTAAGATGGCCCTTGTGCAAGAATGCATATTACACTGTCCCTTTTGGGATACATAAAATGGATGGCCCTTGTGCAAGAATGCATCTATTTGCCATGGAGTAAATGCTGCCATGGCCAAGCAAGTAATTCATCTTTTGAGTTAAGATTAAGAGTGTCGCTACTTACCGGAGGAAGCTCGTCTTTCTCGTCATCAGAAGAAGAACATTTGATGCTAAATTGTAGATGGGGATGATTAATGTGAATAACACGTCCTACTAATAATGCTGATTTGTTATGAGTTTTGATTCTTTTGATGATGAATTTGCTATATTTGATAGATGGAATTAGATTCAGTTTTTCAGGGATTAAATATGTGCCTCTTTCCATTTCTCCCTAGCATTCATAAACTCAAGAACACCACCATATGTATGTCATTACAAACCATTGAAATTTAAACCTTATCTTTTTAGTAATAATTTGTTTAAATAAGTTAATCATATTAGATTATCAACAGTTGCGGGGATAGCTCAGTTGGGAGAGCGTCAGACTGAAGATCTGAAGGTCGCGTGTTCGATCCACGCTCACCGCATGCATTGTTTTTTTTAATTTTTTTTTTAATTTCCCCTTTATTTCTTAACGCGAGAATTTGTTCTGCCAGTTTTGCAAATCCGACATGACAACTTTTGGGCTGATTTTAATAAGTTTTTTTCTTTCTTTTTAAAAAATGAGTTTGTGTTCCCTCTCAAACCCCGAACAAGGTTTTTTCCTCTTGATAAATTTTGATTCCACCTAATTCACTCTTGACAAATTCCCTCTTAATGTCATCTTTTATTTAACACCTTAATTGAGGCATATGGATTTTTTCATCCACCCCATAAAGAATGATAAGGGGTGTCTAAATTTGATGAAACTACCATTTTACCCTCTATCAAATATTAATACTACTAATTTATCCCCATCAAATCTTAATCATAAAATTAAAAACTAAAATCAAAATCATAAAACTAAAATCATAAAATTTAAAAACTAAAATCAAAATCAAAATCATAAAACTAGAATCATAAAATTAGAAACTAAAATCAAAATCAAATTCATTTCCATCTCCACTTCAACTGATTCTTCTTCTTTTCTTCTCAACCCAATCCTATAAACTAGGTTTTAGTAACATAAAATTGCTCAAAAATTGAAAATTTTGAAATCAAATTTTTCCTGGTTTATCAGAATCGGTTAACGTTAATGTATATGTGATCCGATTGCAAATAGAAATGGTTTATGTTCATGCCCACAAAGACCGATTGTCCTTGATATGTTTTCTCGGTTCGAGAAATTTGAACCAGAATCAGATTACATTAGCACTTATAAAAACCGATTGTTGATGTATAATGTTAGAATCGGATTTTATATGTGTGTCGAGTAAACCGATTGTTGTTCTCAATTTTTCTGTATCTCTTTTTTGTTAGAATCGGATTGCATGAGCATTCTTATAAACCGATTCATGTTGTGCAATGTCAGGAATCGGTTTTTACATATGTATCGTGTAAACCGATTCCGGTTAACCCATTTTTTTCTTCAGTTAATACTCGATCATAAAATGAGTATGAAATCATACTCAATTTCATTTCGATTACAAATGAAAAATAAAATAGTTCCGTATGATTTTACCCAATTTGAAAACAAGTATAAATTTATACTCGAATCGAAAGCGAGTATAACTTCATACGCGAATTGAAAACGAGTATAACATCTTAAACGATCTAAGATTGAGTATGAAGTCATACTCATTCTTAACTCGGGTATAAAATGAATTTTGATTTTATTTGATGTTTAACAACACATAATTCACAAATAAAAAAGAAAAAATTTACCCACAATCGGTTTATGTTCATGCCCATATAAACCGATTCTGGATAATCGGTTGATACCAATGAAAACATATACCGATTCTAAGTTGGTGTTCTTCAAAAAATTTCAAATTTTCAAATTTTTTCATGTTCAGATGATTCATTAACACACGTTAATTTCACATCGAACACTATATTTTACCACTAATCACCAATTAACACTAATTAATTAGGGGATAAATTTGTTATTAAAAAAATATTTAGTTAAGGGGCTTTTCATTTTACTTCAAAATGTCTCTATTTTGTCACGTAGTGATAGGCCCCAATTAATCCTTATAAGCCCCAATTTAGCAAGGTATTTTAATACCCCTCGACCCCTTTATAAATGGGCCATATAAATGTGCCTCTTAATTTCATCTTTTATTTTAATAAATGATATTTTTAAGCCGATCAAAAAAATAAATAAAAATAAATGGTATTTTCTCTTTTCTCCTATTCAAATAAGATTTTTTAATACTCTTCATCCCTATATAAAGGTAGAGTTTTGAATTCACGTAGTCCCACTAGTTTGGCATTGACGAAACTCCAATCCCAAGATGTTTGTTTTTTGATGTTATGCACTTATTAAATTATACATTGATCATTGTGTTAGGAATAAGACAAAGCTAAAACAGGAAAGTAGATAAAAATTTAGGAAATTAAAATATTTTTTTATTTTAAGAGATTTTCCAAATTCTGCCTTTATATTAGGAATAGAAGGAGTGATGATTTTCATTATTGTTTCAATAACAGGGAAAAAAAGAGTAGTTAAAGTTGAATTCACAGAGGAAGAATCAAGTCCAGTAAGAAAGTATGCAACTTTTGGTTCACCATCGAGAAAAAAAAAATGAATTTACCACTTCAGAAGATTTTTCTTCTGACGAATAAGTAAGATACTAACTTCTCCCATGCCCTTTGTTTTTTCTTTTCCTTTTCAAATAATCATATAGCCATAAATTCAATTGTACTACCCACATTACAAATTTTTAGTTAAGCGTACAGTAGTTGATAAGTTATTAAGAGAGATCATTAGTAATGGGAGTAGTGAACCAATTCATATAAGACACAAAAACGTTGAACTACTTAAAAGAACTTAAAGTCAAGTAAGCATCCACAAAAGGGAGAAACTGAAGTAGTAACCACGGGTTTAAGCCATGTTTAGTTTTGCAATTGGAAGCAGATACTCGAACTCTTAGATCCCTTCCGAGATTAGGTCAATGGTTGAGGATTAAATCTAATTGACAAGGGAAGCTTCCTGCTTATAGAAGGTAAAAAAGAGGATTTTTTTTTTTTTAATCTAAACCCTTAGGATCAAGATTCATTTTTGACACCTTGACTTGTCTTTCAACTGTCTAATGTACTCAAAATTTTCAGAGCATCACTCGGTCAAACTCACAAGTCTTGGTATGTCAAAATTGTTGTCAATTTTAGTTGATCAAAACTAAGACTTGATTTATAATCTACTAAAATCATTCTCGAACTAGGATTAGAGCATGGTAGTTGAGTATCAGAAATCACCAATCGACCTAGAAGAATTCAAGACCGTGTCAACGGAAATTTCATCAACAAAGGTATATGAAGACTGACTATCCTATTTACTCACATTATCCATTGTTTTATTTACTAAGACATGCCGTATGACTTTAGTATTATAATGAGCACTGCAAAGAAGATTGCATGCTAACGGATATTCAAGTTAGTTCTTAAAGTTCACCGACTGTTTCACCAGTTCACGAACTTGAACTTGTAAAATATAAAGACTTGATTTTCAATATTTCAATTAACTCGTGTACGCCAACTGAATTGGTCAGTTAGTGAACTATTCGATTTTGAGATAACACTGGGCAGTATTTATTTTAGCGTCCACGAATTCAGTTCGTGAACTAGTTGATTATTGATGTTTCATGTACACTTTTTATTTTCAAGTACGCAAACTGTCTTGTTCAGTTTGCATTCTTGTCGATATCAAAAACTCTGAAGTTATGAGACAACTTTTTAGTTCACAAAATGTTTTGTGAGTTCATGGCGATTTGTCCTTGTGACTAATTAAGCTTGTTTGTTTCAGAACTACTTAATTGTGGCTCTCTGGCAAACCATTTGGTGCACTCTGATTGCACATCTTCTTTTTAATTCAAAACAAACTTCTCACATGCTTTTATGCATAATATATATCAAGTATACTATAATCTTTTTGATATCAACCTACTACAATCACACCTTGTATAATCATATAAAGACAAAAGTTGTCAAAAGATTAATTCAACAAGATTTACACTTGGTATATATGTAGCATAAGTTTGAAATAGATCCAATTTATGGGATCGTACCAAGTGTTTAATTAACGTAAAGGTGTATTTACTTTAATTGTAAAGGAAAAATACCTCGGGATCTAGTCCAGTTTTGAATACTTTCAGAATTTATCCAATATACAAATTTACTACCGCCAACTTCTTATAGTTGAGACCAAGTAAACTACTCCTAGCTACTCAGTTCCTTTAGTATCCATGTGCCTACAACCAGTTCGGTCTACACACGTGCATTCCAAGATAGAGTCAATTATCCCAAGTCGATTCACATGTTGTGAAGACTTTAAAAACTCATCTCCTTTGGATCGTAATCTGAAACAGTAGTAACCTTTGTATCAATCTCAAGAAATAAATTAGAGATAAGTTGAGTACAAATGTTTTTCCATTTAATCAATACAAAATCCTTTGTTGGTCACAGATTAATTAGGACAAAGACTATCGAAATAGTCAATCTTAGTTGACAAACAATTAAAGTATATCTCAAAGAGAAATAACTAGATAGGTTGTCGATCTATACCACAAACTTGATGTTTATCAAGATAAATAGCTTGTCGGATTCTAGTCAATCAAGTGCGCAAGAAGTATCACAAAGATCAGAATACCAAAAATAAAATCTTATATATAGTCTTTAATCTTCAAAGTACATGCACAAACAACTTTATTCCAACTAATGATTTATCCCTCACAGAACGGAGTCTGTTAACAAAGGATGATCAATAGTCCTATCTTCAGATCTTGAATCAATAAAGAAGATCTGAAACTAGTTCGAGTGACGTTATATCATAAGAGAATGATCACGAAATAAACAAACTAGATCTATCAAGATTCAACTTCACTGCTAGTCAATCAAATCAATAAGCAAAAACTAAAATAATAATACAATTTGGTTTCCCGCCAATGTTGCTCCAAAAAGCTTCTTGATCCCAATGGTATAAAAAAATATAACATTAGCATAATCATTCAAATGTCCATTTAGGGATATCCGGAAACATACAAATAAGATTAGGATGGCCCTTGTGCAAGAATGACACACAAAAATGGAGCAAAGCTATTATTTTCCATGGAGTAAATGTTGCCATAGCCAAGCAAGTAATTCAATTTTCGAGGGGAGATTAAGAGTCTCGCTTACCGGAAGAAGCTCGTCTTTCTCGTCATCAGAAGAAGAACATTTGATGCTAAATTGTAAATGGGGATGATTAATGTGAATTACATGTCCTAAAAATAATGCTGCTTTGTTATGAGCTTTGATTCTTTTGAGGATGAATTTGTTATAATTGATAGATGGAATTAGATTCAATTTTTCTGGGATTAAATGTTTGCTTCTTTTCCATTTATCCCTCGCATTCATAAACTCAATAACAACACCAAATGTGTGCCATTCCAAACCATTGAAATTAAACCTTATCTTCTTTACATTATTTAGTAAAGAAATTTGCCATACTGGAATATCAAGAATCTGGGGATAGCTCAGTTGGGAGAGCGTCAGACTGAAGATCTGAAGGTCGCATGTTCGATCCACGCTCACCGATTTCCTCTTTTAACCGAGAATTTGTACTATCGGTTTTATTTCCTCTTTTCTCGGGCAAGGTTTTTTTGCTTTTAAAAATTTTGATTCCATCTTATTCACTTCACAAATTTTCTTTTAATTTTGATAAATGGCAGTTTCTCTTTTAACAAATGAGATTCTTTTAATATTTCCTCCATCCCCTATGTAAAAGTGGAGTTACATAAAAGTAAAGTTTTGAATTTTTGTAGTCCCATTAGTTTGGCGTTGGCCGAACTCCAATTCCAAAATGTTTTTCTTCGATGTATGCCCTTGTTAAATTATACATAGACTAGAAGATTCCGGTACTTTTAGAATAACTAATTAGGGGAAAAAACCTAGAAAAAAATCCCGTAGAATGTATAGAAATTTATATTTTCATCAATCCTTATATGATCTTCTGCTAGCCTTTTAATGGTGTTGTTTATATCTTTAGATTTTTGCGAATCTTTTTCTCTCAACTTTTTATATTTCCTCTCACAAACTATTCTTGAGTTTCTGGAAATAGAAAAGAAAAGAGGACAATGTTTAATTAAGAAAGAAAATATAATATATCATACAATTCCGAGGAGAAGATGTAGAAACAACTTCTGCCAGAAGTCGGAAGCCAAAAATATTGGCTCAAAAAAAATTCATTTTTTCTTAGAGAAACCGTTCGAAAAAGATGTTACCAAACAAATATTTGACTTTTTGACTTAAAAAAGCAAAAATGTTGCTTCTCCATGAGCATCCAAACAAGCTATAAGTATATGATTAGATGATATTGAATAAGTTATATGATAGCTACCTAAATTAGCTTGTAAGATGGATTTTAAATTCATCAATAACTTACTCCCCCGTCAAAAAGTATCAAAAATCCCTTTCAATAAAAAATTATTTTTTTGTTGAGTCATTCGGAGAAATTGCCTGGAAAAAAGAGAAAAGCTATACAAAAGTAACAAAATGTGATTTATTTTCTTTGCGTTCATTGTGTTGCTAATTTTTGCATCAAGGAAGCTATACAAAAGTAACAATAGCATATTGAAATTATATGGACAAGTTAGGGTAAATAAACAACGCCACGAGCATAATCATAATCATACTCAGGTTTTATGAAGGTAGTAAGTTTTAGGCACAATAATTTGGAAGAATTGATTTGTACACAAATAAGAAATCATAATCTCCAAAAGCAACAAATACAATGAAAATCTAAAATCAAAACCTGAAAAAATTGGGGAAAATTGATCCAACAATAAGAGTTACTGATTGGTGGCTTTACTTACCTCACTGAATATCTTATCTGCAAATTTCAAGAGGAAGAAACCTTTTTCATGGATTATTGTGTTTCTTTCGATTTTTGGGCTAGGATTTTTTTATTATCAGTAATAAATAACAATAATAATAATAAAATGCCTTATTGTGTAGGAGCCCATCTTGTTGCTCTCCTTCCTACCGCCGACTTGTAAAGACCTTCTTTTTATTTTTCAATAAATTTCCTCTCTCGGCGCTCTTCTATAATAATAGTGATAGTGGGAGTAGAAGGAGAAGAAATACTAAAGATATTTTGGGGTTTGAAGATTCTAGGGTTTTTAAGTTGGGGATCTGAAGTAAATAATATAAATAGTGATAATGGGGAGTCGAAGGCAATTTCCATAATAATCAACATGCTCAATTCATCTAAGAAAGTCATCCAAACCGCTAGAAAATACAAAACAGAATTAAACTTCAATTATGTTTATCGTGTTTCAATTTTTGAATCTCTGCTAAGAGTTACAATATCAAACAAAAAAAAAAATCACAGCAAGATAACAAAACAACCAATAAACTACTTCAATTGTTTACATTAAACACCATACTAAAAAAAAAACTCAATCATTACTAAATGCTCTTCTTACCTTGCAAATCCCTTCAAGTTCAACTGAAATAAACAGGAAAAAAAACGAAGATTGCCGCAAGGAATTGCTCAAGTATGAGAAAATGATGTTGGGTTCACTGAATCTTTGTGAGAATTAGATGAAAATATAGTTTCTGGTGGCAGTGGTGGACCTGGTGGTGTAGGTAGTGTTGTACCGGGGAAAACTATATTTATGGAGGAGGAAACAAAGTTCATTCGTGTAAGTGGGCCAGGTCCTATGATCCGAGTTGAAGTATATAACTAGTAATTCAGACATGGGGTCCAAGTTAGTAGATTCGTATATCTACATTGCTTAAGGGTTTTGTATATCAATAAAAGATTGATTTCTGTTACAATTGTGAAGAAGATTATTTAAACAATCTCTTCACTCAACACCCTCACATGTGCACTTGGCACATACAATGACTCGCACATTCACTAGATTTCATTCACACACAATATCTATCTTGGTGTATAAACAAACCACCGGGAGGACACAAAATCTAAATCAACGATGAACTGGGTGAGCTCGATAATTGTACCTTAGCAGAAAGATACCCGATCAAGATTTTTACTCTTCGTGCTTAAATTTAAGATTAAACACGGTCAAGGACGCTACTTTTTGTGCTTACATTTCTAAGGCTAAATTGTTGCTCAAGCCATTCATATCTCACATTTCACGACAAAGAATCTTAATTTAAAGAGGAAGCAGAGTTTGATTAAACTATTCATGGCATCAATGAATGAATAAGATTTGATGTCCTCGTAAAAATTCAAGCCACCATTATTTTCAATCATGTTTATATGGACGAAAAGATAGTCATGATCTGGATCAAGAATGCTCAAATGTTCTTAAGAATGCTAAATTTGTTATAGATGAAAACTGGTTCATTTTTCAGGGGAACATGAAGGTACGACTATTAAGATAATGAAAATTATGGGAATTATTTTTTGTATTTTAAAAAACAAAGACCTAAAGTTGTTTGTTCTTTGGGTTTTACACATTGCGACCTCAAATGATCTAATATTACTTGTGTTTTGCAGGTTGATGAAGGCTGGCTTATTCGAACGCTAAAATTAAAATAAGGCATATAATTTAAGAGTGAATTTTCGGTAAGTCATTTTATGGAAATGTATTTCATTTTTCGGTTATTCCATTTACAATTAGTATAATGAAAATTATCCTTTGTATTTTTAAAAAGAGGATCTAAAATTCTTTGTTGTTTGGGTTTTACACATTGTAACCGCCAATGTTCAATGTTCTTTGTGTTTTACAGGTTGATGAAGGTTTGGCTAATATGATTTTCTTAGAGATATGGTGCAAGGATTTTTTTTTTTTCTATAATAAAAGGGTCGGGATCTACTAACAAAAGGTTTTGACAAAAGCATTTAACAAAACATAACAACCATGGGATCTAATATATCTAACATCTAACATTTTTGATGACATGGCTCAACATTTGCCTCTAGGTTATGTTTGGTTTAATCACTAACAATTTAGCCAAGGACATGGGGAAAACAGTTTAACGGAGAATTTCTGTTTAATCAGATTTGGAAATTATGAATTGTCCATTTTTTTGCAACTTTCCAATTGATCAAAACCCTAAGATATTAAAGAAATTACTAAAATGAGTAGCGGGTTGATTGGATCCAAAATAAATAGTGGTGGAAATTTTTGTCAATCCTAAAACAAATCTAGGGTTAGAGTGTTTTAAAGCAGTAATTAATCAAATAGTTTGATATTGAAATGGTAATGAATGATGAGCAAAGTTGGTCCTTTCGTTCTTTTATTTAAAAGGGTTGATAATGGTGGGGAGAGGCTGAAAGCTATAGAAGATTTGGTGGTAAGTGTGGCGGTGGTTTTTGGGAGTAAGGGTTATAGCTTCCAGCTAGTGTTGTATTTAAGAATGAGGATGAAAGCTTCAACTCTTTAATCAACAGTCAGGGGAGAGGAGAGACGTAGGTAGGAGAAGCTTACAGTTCTTAAGTTTTAGTTTACATGAATCCAAAATCTAATCACGGCCAAACACAAACCAAAATGGAATAATGTGACAAATCATCAAATACTTGGACTGTCAGATTTTAAACATCCTATGGTCATTATGTTTTGTCAAAATGGTTTGTTAAAACCTTTTGTTAGTCGAACCTGATCCATAATAAAATATGAGTGTAAAACTATGAGTTTTACATGGTTTTAATATTTAATTGTCCACTTTATTTTTTTGGTGGGATATTATATTATTTTTTTTAATTAGTGTGGAGTTAATTATGAGGGTTAGCCATAATGGAAGAAGTTTAAAACTCTTACATTCATTAGATGTAAATGTCTAGGATGAGACTGGGATGGTTGGATCACCCGTTTGCCTCTGAAAATGTTATCCGTCCGTCGGTGGCTCAAAAACCCCTTTCTGTTTTGTATTATAGATAATTGTGTTAGGAATAAGACAAAGTCTAAAAACAGGAAAGTAGATAGGAAATCAAAATATTTTCTTAATCTAAGAGATTTTCAAAATTCCGCCTTCATATTAGGAATGGAGGGAGTGATGTTTTTCATTGTTGTTTCAAAGAGGAAGAATCAAGTCCAGTAAGGAAGTATGCAACTTTTGATTTCACCGTAGAGAAAAAAAGAAGACGAAATCAGAGGATTTTTCTTCTGACGAAGAAGTAAGATATTAACTTCTCCCCTGCCTTTTTTTTTTTTTTCGTTTGCAAATAATCATATAGCCTTAAGTTCAATTGTACCACCCGCATTACAAATTTTTAGTTCTACGCTTAGTACATTAGTTGATATATTATTAAAAGCGACCATTACTTAGTAGTGAGAGTAGTGAACCAATTCATATAAGACACAAGAACGTTAAACTACTTAAAAAGAACTTAAAGTCAAATAAGGATCCGTTAAAGGGAGAAGAACTGAAGTAATAACCATTAGTTCAAGCCATGTTTGGGTTTCTAAGTAGATCGATACTCGAACTCTTAGATACCTTTCTATATCAGGTGAATGGTTGGATATTAAATCTAAGTGATGTGAGATGTTTTCGGCTCAGAGAGAGTAAAAAAGAGGAAAAAGAAACTTATTTTTAAATTACCATTATACAATTTTTTTTTTTATCTAAGATCAAGATTTATTCATGACACCTTGACTTGTATTTCAGCCTATCTAATGTATTCAAAATTGTTAGAGGATCGATCGATCAAACTCACAAGTTTTGGTATGTCAAACTTGTTGTCAATTTTAGTTGATCAAAACTAAGACTTGACTTGTAATCTACTAAAATCAGCTCGGGATAAGATTAGAGCATAGTAGTTGAGTATCAAAAATCATCAATCGACCTTGAAGAATTGAAACCCGCGTCAACGAAAACTTCATCAACAAAGGTATATGAATACTGAATATCATATTTAAAAAAGCGGGGGTCTAACAACCACACCCAATATTTCGCTTAGCAATTTGTATTGACTAACTTCAATATACTTTTAAGAGAATCAACTAGACAGTCAGACTCAATCTTAATAAAAGTTTATCAAAGAGTTATATCTCACTTTATCGATTATATACTTACTCAAGCAAATAGAAATCTGCGAGTCTAATTGAATACAAGAGAAATCACTTGAACGGTACCAAAGACCAATGTTCAAGGATCAATCAATTTCAATCAACAACCAAAGGTTGGATTTCCCAATTGATCGATTCAACGCACAACCTGTGATATTTCAATTATATAACTAAATATAATGCGGAAAAGAAATAACACAAACACCAGAAGTTTTGTTAACGAGGAAACCGCAAATGCAGAAAAACCCCAGGACCTAGTCCAGATTGAACACACATTGTATTAAGCCGCTACAGACACTAGCCTACTACAAACTAACTTCGGTCTGGACTGTAGTTGAACCCCAATCAATCTCACACTGATCCAAGGTACAGTTGCGCTCCTTACGTCTCTGATCCCAGCAGGATACTATGCACTTGATTACCTTAGCTGATCTCACCCACAACTAAGAGTTGCTACGACCCAAAGTCGAAGACTTTAATAAACAAATCTGTATCATACAGAAAAGTCTACGGTAATAGATAAATCTGTCTACCACAGAAATACCTATGAGTTTTTGTTCCGTCTTTTGATAAATCAAGGTGAACAAGAACCAATTGATAACCCGGACTTATATTCCTGAAGAACAACCTAGAATTATCAATCACATCACAATAATCTTAATCGAATAGCGAAAGAAGATATTGCGGAATCACAAACGATGAGACGAAGATGTTTGTGACTTCTTTTAATCTTGCCTATCAGAGAAATCAATCTCAAACCAATCTTACGATTGTACTTAGTACGATAGAAACAACAAGATCAGATCACGCAACTACAAAGAAAATAGTTGGGTATGGCGTCACAATCCCAATGAAGTCTTCAAGTCGTTAACCTACAGGGTCTCGATAGAAACCTAAGGTTAAAGGAGAATCGACTCTATCTTATACAAATAGTATCACACAGAAGGTGTGGGGATTAGGTTTCCCAGTTGCTAGAGTTCTCCTTTATATAGTCTTTCAAATCAGGGTTTGAAATCTAAGTTACCTTGGTAACAAAGCATTCAATATTCACCATTAGATGAAAACCTTATTAGATTCAAGCTAATATCTTTCAACCGTTAGATCAAAACTTAGCTTGTTACACACAAATGAAATGCACGTTTATTTAGGTTTGTGTAACCGTACCCAAACATGTACACTTAGTTGGTTCAACAGTAGTTAACCAAACGGTTAGCCGTATGAGCACTTTCATATCAACCATATTCTTCTTTACCATAACTAGTTCAAATGACTCAAATGAACTAGTTAGAGAGTTGTTCAATTGCTTAGATCTTATAGAAGTATACAAGACACAATCGAAGCAAAAACGATTTGATTCACTCGAATCGATTCATGAACTTTATAGCCACGGTTTGCAAACATGCATTCCTTAGTTTATATAAGTTTAAGTTCACGAATAATCGTTTTTAGAAAATAACCAACTTAAGTACGCATACTTGTACGCAGACTTAAGTACCCGGAATAAGTTTGTTTTCAGTTGACAAACTCCAGCAGAAATTCACGGGATGTGAACTTTCGACAGTACGCAGACTTTAGTTTCGGTTTTCCTGAGCAGTAAAGTACGCATACTTTGGTTCAAGGAATAAGGACTTACACACGTATGAGTTATCACACAATGTTTATATCCAACCATGGTTATATATTCTAAAATCTCATTTCAATCATTGAAACATTCTTAGAGGACGCTATATAGTTTTTGTTCACAAGCTATTTTTCGTCAAAGCAATTTTCAAGTAATTGAAACTTAATATGACTTTCGTCACTAGTAAAGATGAACTTGGCCAAAGCGAAAGCTTACCAACACATATTTCGAGAAATAGATAAGCGAGATAAACTCGGCTCGAAATAGCAAATGTGTATAATCAAAGTCTATATAGCAATACGACTTTTGTCTCAAGATAGGAGATAGAGTAGATAAACTTTTGAGTGATAGATAAGTTCAAGTCTCCAGATACCTTTTAGTCGATGAAGTTCCACCAGTTCCTTGAGTAGTTCTTCGTCTTTGTATGATGATCGCCATGGAGTCTAGAGCTCAACTGCACTTTCTATCCTAGTCCGAGACTTAGCTATAAGTAGACTAGAAATCAAGACTTATAGTTTTGGCAACTAAACTTGACAATAAGCTTGAGATAGCAACGCTTGCGTGTTCCACCGAGCAGTGCTCTAACAATATTTACTCAAATTATCTATCATTTTATTTACTGAGACATGTCGTATAACTCTTGTATTATGATGAGCATTGCAAAGAATATTGCATGCTAAAAGATATTCAAGTTAGTTCTTAAAGTTCACCGACTGTTTCACCAGTTCACGAACTTGAACTTGTAAATATAAAGACTTGATTTTTAATATCTCAATTAACTCGCGTACACGAAATGAATCAGTTAGCAAACTATTATATTTTTAGATAACACTGGACAATATTTATTCTAGCGTCCACGAACTGATTGTTCAGTTCGCAAACTAGTTGATTATTGATGTTTCATGTGCACTTTTTATTTTCAGGTGCACAAATTGTTTTGTGCATTTTGTGAACTTTTCAATATTGAAAACTCCAAAGTTACGACGACTTTTTAGTTCACCAACTGTCTTGACAGTTCACGAAGATTTGTCCTTGTCGAAAATACGGGGGTCTAACAACCACACCCATCAATTCGTTTGGCAATCTGAGAGGACTTACTCCAATATACTTTCTAGACAGTCAAACTCAATCTAGAATAAAGTATATCAAAGAGCTTAATATCTCTAACTCTTAAATCAATCCGCAATCAGCAAATAGAAATCTGCGAGCCTGATTGAATATAAGAGGAGTTACTTGAACAATACCAAAGACCAATGTTCAAGTGTCAATCAATGTAAATCAACAACTAAAGGTTGGATATTCTAATTGATTGATCTTAACGCACAACCTGTGATATTTCAATTATATAACAAAATATAATGCGGAAAAGAAATAACACAGACACCAGAATTTTGTTAACGAGGAAACCGCAAATACAGAAAAACCTCAGGACCTAGTCCAGATTAAACACCACATTGTATTAAGCCGCTGCAGACTCTAGCCTACTACCAATTAACTTCGGACTGGACTGTAGTTGAACCCTAATCAATCTCACACTGATTCAAGGTACAGTTGTGTTCCTTACGTCTCTGATCCCAGCAAGATACTACGCACTTGATTCCCTTAGTTGATCTCACACACAACCAAAAGTTGCTACGACCCAAAGTCGAAGACTTGATAAACAAATTTGTCTCACACAAAAAAGATTATATATTGAATAAATCCGTCTCCTACGGAAATACCCAAGAGTTTTTGTTTCGTCTTTTGATAAATCAAGGTGAAAAGAAATCAATTGATAAACTAGACTTATATTCCTAAAGAACAACCTAGTATTATCAATCACCTCACAATAATATTAATCGACTAGCGAAACAAGATATTGTGGAATCACAAACGATGAGACGAAGATGTTTGTGATTACTTTTATCTTGCCTATCAGAGAAATTAATCTCGAGCCAATTATTTCAATTATACTCAATACGATAGAATCGGGCAAGATCAGAACACGCAACTACAAAGAAAATAGTTAGGTCTGGCTTCACAATCCTAATGAAGTCTTTGAAGTCATTAACCTACAGGGTCTCGATAGAAACCTAAGGTTAAAGCAGAATCGACTCTAGTTATGCAACTAGTAACACACAAGAGGTGTGGGGATTAGGTTTCCCAGTTGTTAGAGTTCTCCTTTATATAGTTTTCAAATCAGGGTTTGCAATCCAAGTTACCTTGGTAACAAAGCATTCCATATTCACCGTTAGATGAAAAACCTGATTCAACCAAGCTAATATCTTTCAACCATTAGATCGAACTTAGCTTGTTACACACAAATAAAATGTGCCCTCATTTGAGTTTATGTAACCGTACCCAAACGTGTACACCATGTTGGTTCACAAATAGTTAACTTAGGTTAGCCATATGATTACTCTCATATCAACCTTATTCATCTTAACCATAACTAGTTCAAATGACTCAAATGAAACTAGTTAAAGAGTTTCTCAATTGCTATATTCTCATAGAATTATACAAGAACACAATTGAAGAAAAATCGGTTTGATTCACTCGAATAAATCGTGAAAATTATAGCCACGGTTTGCAAAGATTGCATTCCTTATTATATAAATGTTTATGTTCATGTTTAAAATCTATTTTAGAATTTTAACCTTCAAGTATACAAACGGGTACGCATAATTGAAATACCCGGACTAAGATTGGGTTTCGCCAATACGCAAACGGGTACGCGAACTTCAAACCCCAGCATAAATTCTCGGACATGAACTTGTACGCCAGTACGTAAACATGTACGCATACTTAGGTTCCCGGATTTCTCAAACCAACAAGTACGCGAATGGGTGCGCATACTATGGTTCCCAGACATGGATTACATATGTGCAAGAGTACACAACATGTCATATCCAATAATGGTTAAGTGTTCTAAACTCTTATTTCAATCATTGAAACTTTCTTAGAGGATGACAATAACCGTTTTCACACACTATTAGCATCAAAGCAATTTTCAAGTTATTGAAATAATCATTACGAAACATTCCAAGACAACACCAAATGATTGTATCACACAAACCATGTAAGATGTTACTCAGAAATTTTCACATGATATAAGATGAACTTGGTCGAAGCGAAAGCTTTCCAACACATATTTCGAGAAATATGTAAGTGAGATAAACTCAGCTTGAAATCTCAAATGTGTATATAGAAAACTATATCGTAATACGACTTATGTCTCAATATAGGAGATAGAGTAGAAATAGACTTTCCAAGTGATAGATGAGCTTAAGTCTCCACATACCTTTTGTCGATGAAGTTCCACAAGCTCCCATTAGTATTTCTTCGTCTTCAAATGATGAACGCCGTGAAAAATAAGCTCAACTACATAATCTATGTCCTAGTCCGAGACATCTATAAATAGGCTAGAAATCAAGACTTATAGTTTTGATCACTAACATTGACAAACATGCTTGAGATAGCAACACATGCAAGTTCGACCGAGAAGTGCTCTAACACCTATGACAAATCAAGCTTGTCGGTTTCAGAACTACTTAACCATGGCTCTATGGCAAACCATTTGGTGCACTCTGGTTGCATACATCTTCTTTTTAATTCAAAGAAAACTTCTCGCATGCTTTCATGCACAATATATACCACATATACTATGATCTTTTTGATATCAACCTACTACAGTCACACCTTGTATAATCATATAAATACAAAAGATATCAAAAGATTATTTTAACTAGATGTACACTTGGTATATATATAACATAAGTTTAAAATCGATCCAATGTATGGGATCGTACCAAGTGTTTAATTAACGTACAAGTTTATTTACTTTAATTATAAAGGAAAAAAAAAGGAAAAAAAAAAGAAGAATAAAAGACGTAGTCTAGTTTTGAATACTCTCAGAATTAAACCGCTATAACTACCGCCAGCTTCGTATAGTTGAGACCAAGTAAACTACTCCTAGCTACTCAGTTCCTTCAGTATCCCTGCGCCTACAACTAATCTGGTCTACACACGTGAATTCCGAGATAGAGTCCATTATCTCAAGTTGCTTCACCTGTTATGAAGACTTCAATAACTCATCTCCTTTAGATCGTAATACGAAACTGTAAAAGACTAACCTGTTTCAGTAACCTCCGTACCAATCTCGATATAAACTCCTTTGTCGGTCGCAAATTAATTAAGACAAATACTATCGAAATAATTAATCTTAGTTGACAAACTATCAAAGTAGATCTCAAAGAGAAATAACTAGATAAATTGTCAATCTATACAACAAGCTTGACTTTTATCAATATAAATAGCCCATCGGATCCCATTCAATCAAGTAGGCAAGAAGTATCTCAAAGATCAGAATACTAAAAATAAAATCTTCTGGTCTTTAATCTTTAAAGTACATGCACAAACAACTTTATTCCAACTAATGATATATCCAACACAGCTTGTAACAAATGATGATCAATAGTCCTATCTTCATATCTTGAATCAATAAAGCATATCTGAAATCGTCGATCATTGAACTAGTTCGAGTGACTTTATATCATAAGAGAATGATCACGGAATAAACAAACTAGATCTATCAAGGTTCAACTTCACCGCTAGTTAATCAAATCCATAATCAAAAATTAAAATAATAATACGATTTGGTTCCCAACTAATGGTACTACTAAACCTTTCTTGATCCCATAAGAGACTTTAAACGAATGCCACGTAATAGTTATTACTTAATTAGGATACTCTCCTCTCCAATGAGTATTGAAACAATATTATTGGTGGGCTTCCCACACAAACGGTTAGGTAGTGTGTTCTGGGATGAGTTTATAAAAATACAAGCTCTACTATTTATAGCGTAAAGACCAAGGCTTATTTGGACAACGAGGAATTACCAAATCCGAAAATCCTAAAGATATGCAATAATAATATATTTTGGGTTTTGTTATTTCCAACTGTAATCCAATACTCGCACCCAAATCTTTATTTGATGACAATTAATATTAGCAAGTGCACTGTATATGCTTTATTAATATAGCAACAAGTGAAATTCTATCCTCCGGGATATGGAATATATATAATTTTGAATATCTAAAAGATTCTAGAGAATATTTCAGTTTTGGGACCTCTTCTTGAGTATCAAGGAAAATACTTGAACATCAACTACTAAGATTTAAGCACATATTCAAGACACTATGTCGACATTGTAAACTTTCCTTTTTAACCAAACAACATTTTTGATAGCTACGTAAACCCTAAGATAGTATACAAATTAAAAATGCATATAAGTTGGTTAACTAAGGATCGGTCCTACTAGAGATCCTTGGTAAGGCTAGAGATCCTTGGGATCGGTCCCACTAAAGATCTATGTTTAAGGGATAGGTCATAGAATAAATCCTTTGAATCATTTTCAAATATGAAACAAGTTTTGCAAGTCTACTTCCTTAAAACCATGTAAACACCTGTAGATCCTAATTATGACTCAGATAAAAAGATTCTTGAGTTTTTGAATAAAAGTGAAAAATTCACCGTGAAAAACCTTCGTCTAATTTTATTTTACTTTTTTTGAGAAATTGGAACATCTCTTCGTGTGAAAATTCTAGAGCTTGATAAACTCAATGAGAATTTCACAAAAACCATCTCTTAAGGAATAAGAGATTGATACCCTTAAGTGTGAATTACAAAGATTCTTAGGAAGTTCTGATAAGATCTCAGCCATGCTGTTTGGTCAAAAGTTATTTGGTAACATGAGCGGTATTGAGTTTAAGAGTAATACTCATTCACCAAGAAAAAAACTTTCATTCTTGCAGGATATAAGGAGGATGAAAATATTCATCGTGGAAATCGTGCCTCTTGGTAATTCTCTCTCTTCTCACTGCACTTTCTGTGGAAGTTATGGTCACTCTATAGGAAAGTGTCCAAGATCAAAGAAAAATGACAAGATTCTTGTTAAGCTTCAGAATGATATGGAGAGGATAAATCTTGCCTTGAAGAGTTTCACAAATTCTTTAGAGCCTCAACGAGATAAAAGAATAAGGAAACCCAGAAATGGTAAGAAAAATACAAAGACCTTGTTGTGTCTACTAGTGACACGAGTGGTGAGTTCCTTACTCACCCCATCACTAACTAAATTTAGTGATGTGTGCAACCTCACAATATCAGCTCGAATTTCTCCTAGATGTCTCCGTTGTTCTTCAATCTTCAAGGTCAATTGGTGAATTTTAATACTGAACTATTACGCTTTATTCCTAGACCGAGACTGACCTTAGTAGACTATAAATTAAGATATAGTTTTGATCAACTAAATTTGACATACCAAAACTTGCGAGTTTATCCGACCGATGTTCTTACAATTTTAATTATATTTTCCATTAGTTTTAACCTGGACTTACGTGTCTATGTACGAAATAAATTAATTACATGCATTTTTGTTTTGTAAATATATTAACAACTATCAACTAAATTTTTACACCCGACGATTCACATAACTTTTATAATTTATGGAATTAAATTTTTACTTTAACATAGTTGTAAGCCAGTATCTAGGAGCAAAGATTATTGCATGTTCACATTACGGAGCATTGCAATGGATTGTTGAAAATCTGCACAATCATCCACGACGAAATCAAAATTAGAAAAATATTGTCACATAAAAATATATATTCCTTTATCGCGTGAAGCTCTTAAGACTTTGGGAGATTTATACGACGACGATGAAAACCGATCAGGATTATTCGCGAACAATACTCAAAAATATAATGAATCAAGTGCATTTACCTGTCTTGGGTGCTAATTGGATTAAGTTTTAAAACATAGAGGTCCAAAGTGTTTCTATGATGGAGAACTTTGGTATAAAACTTGAAAGTTATTACTAGATGAAAGATACAAGCTAGTTTACTCCCAATTATTATAACCCTAATTATGTTATCTCTATTCCGAGTTCACGAAATCCCCGTATTTGCGGAAAGTATGATTATAGTGTATTTTTGAGAAAATTGTCAAAGGCTCTTTACATATATCTGGATATTGTAAAACAAAGCTCGGATAACTTAGGCAAGATAAAGGTCGGTTGTTTTTCGGAAGACTAAGACGACAAAGAAGACCCCAAAAATATAGCATACCCAGAAATAGATTGTCCTTATACCTTGAGCTCAATCTTAACTAAAATATGAGTTTAATTTTTTTACCCGATTGACATTTCATATATGCTAATTTTCTTAATTAATTTTGCAGCATAAGTACTGCTTTGTTGCCACACTAATTGTGCTTTATATTATTGGGATATTTAGACTTGCATTTTGTGGACACAAAGTATGAATATCCCTATTATTTCGTGAAATTGCATCTTGTATACAAATAGGAAAACATTATTGGGATTAGTTCGGTTGATGACATACTTCACATGTCATATTATTTAATTTATTTCTTAAATCATGTAAATTTAAATCAAGCGATAGTTGTACCCCGCCAATCGGCCAAATGTAGTGTATTTTAATATATATATTATGTAGTATGTTTACCAGATTGCAGAGTGTTTGAGGATGTAAATATGGAATGGTGCAGTGTTTATACTTGATCGGGTTTTAATTGTGTGCTTGCTTATTAGTTATTTAAAATTTTATCGATGTTTCTTTCTTGGAAAAATTCTTATCTGTTGGTGATATCCACCACGTACCGAGTGCCAAAATAAATTTAACCGACCTTTGGGTGAAATCCAATAAATTATGCAACAATACGAGCAAGATTAGCATGGTTCTTTCCCAAAAATAACACACGCGCTATATGTTCGTGATTAGCATGATACTAATGTACTAACACTACTAGAGCATGGTTAATGATGTTTCCATGCTACTATGCAAGTAATTCATCTTTTGAGGCTAATATTAAGATGTCGTTTGTTATCGGAGGAAGCTCGTCTTTCTCATCAGAAAAACAAAAACATTTGGTTTGATGTTAAATTTTAAATGAAGATAGTTAATATGAATAACACGTCCCACTAATAGTATTGCTTTATTATGAGTTTTGATTCTCTTGACGATGAGTTTGCAAATTGATAGATGAAATAGGATTCAGGTTTTCTGAGATTAAATATTTGGCTCTTTCCATTTCTCCATCGCATTCATAAATTCAAGAATAACACCATATGTGGCATTACAAAGCATTGAACTTAATGCTTATTTTCTTAAAATTCAAATTTATATGCTTCTTTTTTTTTTAAAGAAATTTATATGCTTCAGTAATTCTTAGAACGTTATATATCACTCAGTAATTATATCATCAACATGTGTGGGGATAGCTCAGTTGGGAGAGCGTCAGACTGAAGATCTGAAGGTCGCGTGTTCGATCCACGCTCACCGCATATAATTTATATATATATATATCTTTTTTACTTTCCTCTTTTTCCTTTTTCTTGTGCAGTCGGTTCCAATAATCCATTTTTTTTTGTTTTGATGCAAACCGATCTTAATATTAAACCATAATATTACATAACTTATGAGCTAACTTCCTTTCATCCCTTATCTGCATATCAAGTTCAGTAGGGATGTGACAATCAAAATCAAAGGAAGTTTTCTCTGATCTAGCCTTGTGAGCTATAACACGAGCTAAGTTGTTTGCTGATCTTTTTACATGACTGACACCAAAAAACTTAGTTTTAGACAACATATGTCTTATTTCATCTACATAGCTCTGATTCATCCAGTGGACTACTGAGCTGACATTGATGATAGCACTAACTACATTTTTATAGTCTGTTTCAAATACAACATTCACGAGATTGATTTATTTGGACCACAGAATAGCATGTTTTATGGCCAAACATTCCGCCTGCTCTGGATCTATTCCTCCATAGAAGTGCCTGCCCCTGACTCCTTTGGCTGTACCTGCAGAATCTCTTATTATAAGTCCAATGCCAATTTCTTTAGTTGAGTAATCGAATGAAGCATCAATATTCATCTTAAAGCAATTATCTGGTGGAGGAGACCATTTGGTAATGGTAGCATCAGAGGAATCTTTGTTCTGTAAAGATTTTTCTTTCATACAGAGATTTACTAGACTTTTGACTTGATAACAAGTGAACCAGCAACTGACATTTTTGTTTTCAAAAACTTTAATGCATTTGTTTTTCCAGATTTGCCATGTTGTACACATTAAAGTATATAACCACAAGGCCTTATCATCTCCATATGTTGCATCGGAGAACCAACTAGAAATCCAAGTCGACGTATTAATTCTCTGCCTCTGGATATTATCCATATTCACATTCATTCCTAACCAAATTGAACGTGCGTAATCACATTCAATAAGGAGGTGATGTAATGTTTCTTCATGAGAATTACAGAATGGACAAGAGGAGTTAATATCTCTCTTGTATTGACTTATTTTTCCTAAAGTTGGAACAATATTCCTTAACCATTTCCAGAGGAATAACTTGACTTTATGTGGAACTTTCGATTTCCATAAATTCCTCCAGACTACTTTTGGGAATAGTCTATGTTGTTCACCTTGAGAAGAAGTATCATTAGTTAGGGTTTTATAAGCCGATTTAACTGAGAATTCTCCAGTTCTGTTAGGCTCCCAGACTAATCTGTCCTGACCTTGCTGTGTTAATCTCATCTGAAGGATCAAGCTAGCAATATTATCTGGGAACAGATTTTTGACTAAATATTCCATCTTCTTGGATTCTGCAGCATAAAATCTGAAACATGTACTAATCTTGCTGGTTCTCTAAAACTTTCCTTAGGAAATGGAGGTTCATTTAGTCCTATGACCCATTTATCATACCAAACCAGAGCTCTAGTGCCACATCTTATATCCCATCTATGATATTTTCTTATATTTTCTAGTCCTGCTTCAATGTCGTTCCATATCCACGAAGAGTTACGATGTTTTTCCATATTATGAGGTTCCAATAATCCGACACGCTTTATTTCCCTTTTTCAGGACAACCTTCCGGCTGATTTTAATAAGCTGCCATTTCCCCCTTTTTTCTTGTGCAGTCGGTTCCGATAATCCGACAGGCTTTATTTCCCTTTTCCCTTAACACGTGAATTCGTATTGTCAGTTCTACCAATCCGACAGGACAACCTTCCGGCTGATTCTAATAAGCTGCCATTTTTTCTAGAAGGGGGTTTGTGTTTCCTCTTAAACCCTTAACAAGGCTTTTCCCCCTTTCAGAAAACCCTACAATTTTGAATCCACCTTCTTCTCTTCTTCAATAATTTCCTCTCAAATTCTTCATCTAAATGGGTGAGTTTATTCTATAAACGATTTCTCTTTTTGCCTATCCAAATGAGAATTTCTTAATAATGTTTTTCTTGTTGTTTTAATAACAGGTAAAAGGGTAGCTACAGTTGGACTCCTACAAGAAAAATCAAGTCCAGTAAAAAAGTATGCAACTTTTGATTTCACTGTTGCGAAGAAAGAAGATGAAGTTACTACCTCAGAAGATTTCTCTTCTGATGAAGAAGTAAGATATTAACTTATCCCTTGCCCCCTTTACATATAATCATACCCAGATTTAGAATAAGTTCAATTGTACAAATTTTTAGTTCTAACTAAGCTTAGTATAATTGCTGATACAAATTGTAGTCTGTGCTCAGTACAGAGGAAGAAGGGTTCTGTTGGTTTGAATCAGTCACTGAGGAACTTACATTGTGTGATTTTCGAAGTTGATATGCTTTATACAAATAGGGCCTAGTTAAATTTTTGTTTTGCAAATGGGGGCAAATGGTTTGTTAAATTGACTCAATATTTGTATACAAATAGGTCCTAGTTAAACTTTTGTTTTTGAAATGGTTTTGTTAAATTGATTCAGGAGTTGAAGGAACAACCAGAAGTAGCTTCAAAGAGCGTTTCTGTTGGAGCGACAGACAGAAGTTCGGGTTCTTCTGATAGCGATTCTGAGGAGGTAGTGAGTTTGTGTTTCTTATGATTTCCATGTGTGTATTAAGCTGTAGACTGTGTTTTTTTGGTGGAGGTTTATCATACAGAATATACACAATGTGATTCCATATATAACTAAATCACAAACTCGGAGTAGCTGGTCAAACTTATATCTTTCTTTTAGATGCTATGTTTGTTTTAAATGATTAAGATTTAGACATAGCACAGTTTGGAATTAGTTAATAGCAAAAAGCAGAATATCTGTCAATATATCGTCATTTTAGTTTTTTAACTAGAGTTGTCACTCAATGTGACGAAGTTGGTTCCAGTGACTTCTAATGCTAGAAAATGTAGGAAGTGTCTGTGAAATACCATACTCGTTATATAAGTTATACCCTAAAAACAAAGGTACCCTATACCATGCTTTCAGTTAAAACATTACTCATATTATTGTGGCACTGAAATATTTAAGGGTACCTTTGTTTTTAGGGCATAACTTATATGAAGAAACTTGGATTTCACGAGAGTTCTGGTTCTGAACACAGCTGTTCTGATGAGGACAATGTATGTGATAAGTTTGTTATTTGAATTCATCAGATTATTGTGTCTACCTATTGTTTAAAACATACTCAACACATCATGTACTCGACGTTCTCAGTAATTGACTCTTTTAGTAGATTGACCACTTACAAATTTTTAGTTCTAAGATTAGTATAGTAGTTGATACAGTTTGTAGTCAGTACTCAGTACAGACCAACAAGGGTTCTGTTGGTTTCAATCAGTCACCGAAGAACTTACATTCTATAATTTTGTGTGATTTTCGGAAGTTGATATGCGTGTATACAAAAACGATCCTAGTTAAACTATTTATATTGAAATGGGGACAAATGGTTGGTTACATTGGTTCAGGAGTTGAAGGAACAACCAGAAGTAGTTTCAAAGAACGTTTCTGTTGGGGCGACAAACAGAAGTTCGGGTTCTTCTGATAGCGATTCTGATGAGGAGGTAGTGAGTTTATGTTTTGTATGATTTCCATGTGTGCATAAAACTGTAGATTGTATTGTTTTAAGTAGAGGTTTATTGTGTGCGCAGGAAAAAGAGATGGAAGTAGTCATTACACCCAAAGTGCCAGAAACTGCATCTAGGAATGGGTCTGGAGATGTCCCGGAGAAGGAACTTGTATCTAGCGAGAGTTCTGGTTCTGAACACAGCTGTTCTGATGAGGACAATGTATGTGATTTTGATTTTTGTGTCTACTTATTGCTCATATATACTCAATGTTTCATGTACACGACATTCTCAGTAATTGACTCCTAGTATGTTGACCAGTTTCTGCAGACTGCTAAAATTTGAATGTACCTATTGATAATTTCTTATTCCAAGTTCGTGTTTTCTGTTTTCCCTAGTTTTTTCTTGACCGATCCCTAGTCTTTTCGTTCCATTATTGGTGATTGTTGTCTATTTTGCAGGAAATTGTTGACCTCGGAAAAGGCCAAGGTGATGACATATCCGATGAGAGTGATAAAGAAGAACAACAGCGGAAAAAGCTGAAGGTTTCAGTACATTTCCTCTTATTTGAAATCAATTGCGGTTCTGACATTTTAATTTCTTTTAAATGTCCATAAAACCCATGTATGTTATCATCCTATAAACCGATGTTTCTCCAAGTGGTTATATGTTTCCCCAAATGTCGGCAAACCTGTCTTATGGTCCTATGCTTCAATACACCAACGATTTTTTATCTGTATGACTTATGAAGTATTTTTCGTTTGGGGAGAAAAATATATGTGGGGATTTTTGAATTAATAAATGGTTCCAAGTATGGATATAGTTCATTATGAATGGATTGTGCCTGCCATCAGTATGAGGGGATATGGAAGTATGGGTCTCATAATGGTCTGTGTTGAAGTTCTACTGACCCGGCTCTTGCCTTCTAGTCTTTCTTTATTTCATATATTCCTAATCTCGGATTTTGTAAAATAAATGTAGGTTGCAGTGGACAATGACGAGGAGATGGTAGATGCCATATCACCAAAGACTAATAGCAAGGCAGCCGTTGAAAGTAAAGCTGTGAGTGCCTTTCTACTTTCTTAATGGTATGTATCCAAATGCTACAGAATTGAAGTTCGTTCTCCATTTTTTTCTGCAGCCCGAAACCACGACTACAACTCAAATTCAAAAGACTGGATCAAAAAAACTATTTGTGGGCAACCTATCTTTTTCACTCGAGCAGGAAGACCTGTAGGTTTCATTAGTGTAAACTTAACTTTCAGCATCAGGGTTGTTTATCTTTGGGGTTTTATCCTACTTTTTTCATTGCCTGTTTCTGTCTGTAGTGAGGAGTTCTTCAAAGATGCTGGTCAAATTGTTAATGTTCAGTTCGCTACAGATGGAGATGGACGTTTCAAAGGGCATGCAATTGTTGAGTTTGCAACAGAAGAATCAGTGCAGAAGGTAAGCTTCCTTATCCAGTGGGTTTTAGTTTTTTTCTTAAGTAGTCGCCTATTAATACTAATCATGCATAATATAGGAGTGTTGTCAAACTTTTCTTGCAGGCTCTTGAAAGGAATGGTCAAAATCTGATGGGTAAATCGGTAAAACTTTCTCTGCCCGGTAAGACTGGTGGTGCTGGCAGTGGTTGGAGAAGTGATGTGGATGCGGAATCACCAAAGACTAATAGCAAGGTAGCGATTCAAAGTTATTTATAATTAGCTGCAAGTGCCAATATTCCTTTCTAGTTTCATTACGTAGTACAAATGCTACAGAACTGAATTTGGCTCTCCATTTTTTTCTGCAGCCCAAAACCCCTACCACACCTCAAGTTAAAAAACTATTTGTTGGCAACCTATCTTTCTCTCTTGAGCAGAAAGACCTGTAGGTTTCATTAACTTAGCATCAGTTTTATTTGTCTTCGGTTTTTTTTTGTTCCTACAATTCATTGCATGTTTCTGTCTGTAGGGAGGAGTTCTTCAAAGATGCTGGTGAAATAGTTAAAGTTGACTTTGCAAAACTTAAAGATGGACGTTCCAAGGAGCATGCTATTGTTACATTTGCAGCAGAAGAAGCAGTGCAAAAGGTAAGCTGGTGGTTTAATTTTTTTGTTTGTTTTTTACTATGTGATAATGGTTAAGAGTGACAACACATAGTTAAGAGTGTTGTCATAATATGCAATTTGCCGTAATTTAAATTTTCTGGCAGGCTCTTGAGAAAAATGGTCAGAATCTGATGGGTAGACCAGTACATATTGGTGGGCATAGAAGTCCCTCTACCCCACAAACTGGGCATGCAAGAGGCGGTCGGTCAGGTAGCCGTGGCAGGAGACGTTCTTAATTCACTGCCAAGTATTTGATTGTGACATCTTGCGATTTTCTGATTTTTGACAGAGGTCACAGTTTAGTTAATTAGCAGTAATTTTGGCTTAATTGAATTCTAAAATTTTGTATCAAAATATGAAAAAAAATTGAGCAAAATCAAATATTTTATATTATAAAATAAAATAAAGCGCAAGTTGCAAACAAATACCAGGAACTAAAAACTCAATTTCCTCAACATAGAAAAACAGGAACTGAAACTGAAAACCCTAAAAATGTATTCCGAGATTAAGGACGTCTACTCTTGGTTCCATTGGCCGGAACCTGTTTAGCTTCTTGTTTACTCTTGGTGGTTCCATTGGCCTTCTCAGAATCCTGCTGCTTAGGTTCTTCTTCAGTCTTTTTTTCGCTAAAATCCCTATAAAACTTCTTTGGTTTGCTGTTGCTTCTCTCATTAGTATGTCTTGGAGTGGGAGCACTCCTCAAATGGATAGCTAATTTAAACGAAAAAAGAGCATCTAAGCAAGCATATTCAATCTGCTCCACAGTTAAGAAGCTGACATTCCAGTTGCTCGTCTGGATTTTTCTTTCCTTTGGAAATTCTTGCTTGAGAACATCCTTTGCCAAATTCTTCAACCCAGCATTATAAAATCTGCAGTCTCTATAATCTCCAATAGTCTTGGTGAGTTTATAAGCAGCCAGAGTGCCAACTTCTTCAGTTGTACCAAGATACAAACCATAATCGACCCAAAGCTTGTGAGCATCGCCATCGATTCCAGCTCCAACAAAGATATGATTCTCGTTACTGAGAAAACCAGCAAGTGATTCAGGAATCTCATCACAACGCGAGATTTGGAATATGAGACAACGTGTAGACAAACACAACTGCAAAACAGCAACTTTTTTCGACTATAGCCATCTCTGCTCTTTCGGCTCCATTCGATATCAAGACCCACAACAAGATTCTTCAACTTATTGCGGAAATCGGCGTAAACACTTGCAATCCATTGATCGACCACAGAAGCTGTATGAGTTACAGTGGTGCGGATTTTTCTTCCTTCTTCTCATCTTCCTTGTTTTCTACCTTCTTGGTGTACAACAAGACCACATTGTAAATATGATGTGTAGACGACTTCTCAACCAGTTGGTTGGTTACTGACACCTCCTCAACAACATCGCTCCTGCTTCCATTGGTACTGCTCTTCTTGGGAAGAAGAGAAAGATCAGCCAATCCATTCTGGACCTCCTTCTGAGATCCAGCCATGGTTAAAAACAAGAAATTTTCTGAAGAATAATGCAGTGAAAACCATAGGAATAGCCATCTATTTATATGCGCATATAACTTGATTACCAAGTTAGAGACGTAGTAGAAAACGGAAACCAATTGAATTAGGAAAATTATTATTTACCTCCATTAGAACCTTCTGGAAGTCCAGTAATTCCCTAATTCAAGCTACTAGTTCGGTTTTCACTAGATTTCGGACCTTATGCGATCTGCATAGGCCAAGGGCCCAGCAAGGGCCCATTAATCTAACCAAGTTTAAACTTGATTTGGTTTCCTCCTGCAAAGAATTCACTAAGCCGAATTGGTTTCCTACGGCCAGAAGTCAGGGAAAGATATATGGGAGGGGAGAATATGATGTACATGCACTTAGTGCATTACAAATACTAGAAAGACCAAAAGATTCTTCAGGCCACGGAAAGATTCTAAGTCGCCTGACGTAATTGCTATGGAATGTTGATTCGTGATTCCTCACGTAATTGCAGAGGAGCTCGTATTAGACCATCTTCAGCGGCTATACCTGAAGGGGTAGAAGTTATAACTCTCCTTGGTCAAAGGAAGCATGGGTGCATAACTTTTGCTTGGAGGGGGGCTGCACAAAACTTATCAATTACATGCAAGAGAATGTATGGCTATATTCAACCATTTTTTGAGAATTAAATTCATTTTTAGAATTGGGAACCAGACAGCATATATTTTGGCAAGAAAAGGAAAATGGTTATCACGTCAACACAAATTAGGCTTTCTACTATTGGAGCAGTGACTAATTCATCACATGCTGGCGTCGGTACAACTTTCCTAATTGGTATATATCCTTGTATATGTTCGTAAGTAATATGTCTTTACTGTGTTCTTGTTGTACAATAGCTGTAGGATATATTGTTTCCTTTGTAAAAGATATTTTTGACATATAAATATACAATTCTTCCTTGTGGTTCTCATCCATTGAGAATTCACCCTAAACACTGAGTTCCTACATGGTATCACCCTAGTTGATCTTAGGACCTAATTATCCAGTTCAATTTCTCAACCTTTTTTTATCAACACAATATTTTTAATGTCGACAGACCCCTCTTCCTCAACAACGATGAGTGGTTCTCTTTTATCCCCCAATATGACCTCTCCGGCTTGGACAGAGGCTCCTTTTGCTAGGCTTCATGGTGCTATCACTGAGAAGCTCACCGGACATAATTATCTTCTTTGGAAAGCTCAATTTCTCCCATATTTACAGGGTTATGATCTTGAGGGTTTTATCGATGGCTCTAACAAGTGTCCATCATCTAAGAATGCAGACGGATCTGCTAATCCTCTTTTTCTTTCTTGGCGTCGCACTGATAAACTTTTACTGGGATGGATCATGTCATCTCTCTCGTCATCGATTCTGGCAAAGGTAAAGACTTGCGACACTTCTAGTGCTATCTGGAAAAATCTTGAAGAACGCTTTGCATCAAAGACGGATGCAACTCTTATTCATCTTAAGTCATCTCTGCAAACTGCCACCAAGGGAAGTTTACCTATGTCAGATTATATTCAATCAATTCGTAACATTGTGGATTCGCTTGCTGCTAGCGGCCATGAGATCTCTGACACAGAGTTTCGTCACTATGTTCTTAAGGGGCTTGATTCGACTTATGAGTCGATAGTTAGCTCATTGATTACCACTATGAGTATGATTAGTGCTGATTAGTTTGAATCTATTTTACTATCTTATGATCTTCGTCTTGACGCACAAAATAAGCTTCTTATTTCTCCACCTCAAGCCAATATTGCTCGGAACAATCGTAACCGCGATCTTCCCATCACTAGTACAACTGCTAATGGGAATCCAATCACTATTTTCCAAATTTGTGAGAAGCCTTATCATGGTGCTCGTGAGTGCTGGAAACGCTTTGACAAGGACTTTTTCCCACCCCGCCGTCCACCACCGAGAACCCTTCCCAAAAAGGGCGGAAGAACCTCCTCTTAAACCCCTGCTGCCTATACCTCTGCTCAAAATGCTGTCCAGAATCAAGTTTGTACATATGACTGGCTCCATGATTCCGGTGCTACGAACCATATGACCAATAACTTGAATAATCTTCAAACTCACTATGAGTACAGTGGTCCAGATCAAGTTAAATGCTGCAGGTGGTGCTAACCTCTCCATCTCAAATACTGGTAATGCTATTTTGCAAACCCCAACCCGTAAGTTCACTCTGTCGAATGTTCTTCATGTTCCGCACCTATCTCATAATCTGTTATCTATTTCTCAATTTTGTCGAGATAATGATGTAGTTTTTATCTTCTCTGAAAACTCCTGTCTTGTAAAGGAGCAAACAACGGGGATGGCAGTACTTCGGGGACAACTTAAAGATGGTTTATATACTCTCCAATCGGTGTCTCCTCCCAGTGCTTTTGTTGGTGAACGCATTTCTCTTCAAAATTGGCATTCTCGGTTAGGACACCCTATGCTTCGTACTGTGAAAGCTATAGTCAGTCATCACAAACTACCTATTTCAGATCCAAAGTTATCTTTTTGTTCCTCTTGCTTAGAAAATAAAAGTCATAAACTTCAATTTCCTAATAGTACTATGGTTTATGAGAAACCTCTAGATTTAGTTGTGTCATATGTTTGGGGTACTTCTCCCGTTTTATCTAATGAAGGCTATCGTTATTACATTAGTTTTGTTGATGCATTTAGCCGTTTCACTTGGATTTACCCTATGCACACTAAATCGATGCTCGCCTATATTTCTCAATTTTTCTAAGCATGTTGAAAACATTTTGACACAAAAATTAAGATCTTTCAATCGACAATGGAGGGGAATATTAGGAAATTTACCAAAATTCTTCAGTCCAATGGCACACATCATCGTTTTCTCTTGCCCTCATACGTCGGCTCAAAATGGTTTAGTTGAGCGGCGTCATCGTCATATTGTTGAGACTGGACTAACACTTATGTCCATGGCTTCCGTTCATGATCCTATTGGTATGATGCATTTTTACCGCTACCTTCCTCATGAATAGAGTACCTTCAACTCCCACCGGTTCCAAATCTCCTTATGAGCTTCTATTCAATCGAGTGCCCGATTATTTATCGTTGCGCACCTTTGGCTGCTTATGTTATCCACATCTACGACCTTATAGAAACACAAAATTGGAACCAAGATCATCTCCTTGTGTTTTCTTAGGCTATAGTGCTCATCACAAAGGATACAAATGTCTCCATTTGCCTACTGGTCGTATATATTGGTCACGCGATGTTGTTTTTGTTAAACAGAAGTTTCCGTTTGCAGTTTGCTGTCCCGTCTTTGCCCAGGACTCCCGTCGCCTTCGCAGGTATTTTCTTCTCCCTCTTCGTCCTCTATTTTCCCCACTATATTATCTCACCTTAATTCCCAAACCAGCTAACTCCTTGCATTCAGCAGAACCTTTGTCCCCATCTTTAGAATCATGTGGTGTTCATCACAATATTATTTCTGACACTCATGACACTTCCCAACATCAATTGGAGACTATTGACTTGTCCACTCCAGATTCACCATCTCATTCTTCTTCTAGAAATGATGTGTTACCAACTGTACCTACAAGAAAACGTTCTTCTCTACCTAAGATTCCAAATCCAAATCCTCTATCTATTTCTTTCCCTGCACCACCTGTTGTTAATGAACATGATATGACCACTAGAGGGAAGGATGGTATTTTTAAGAAAAGGGTTTTGTTGGCCTCTAAACATGCTAAAGTAACTGATGACTTGTTTGAGCCTACTTGTATTTCACAGGCTAAAAAGGATCCTAATTGGTGTCGTGCTTCAGATGATGAGTACAATGCTCATATTAAGAACGGTACATGGTCTTATGTTCTAGCTTCCCCAGGTCAAAATATTGTTGGTTGTAAATGGGTTTTCCGTATCAAGCGTCATCCTGATGGTACTATCGAACGTTATAAAGCTCGTCTTGTCGCAAAAGGATTCAACCAACAAGAGGGTATTGATTACAGTGAGACTTTCGGCCCGGTAATCAAACCTTGTACCATTAGAGTCATCTTAACTCTTGCTTTAACATATTCTTGGCCAATTCGACAACTAGATATTCAAAATGCATTCCTTAATGGTATTTTGACGGAGGAAGTCTACATGAAGCAGCCCCCTGGCTATGTCAATCATGCATTTCCAGATCATGTATGCAAGTTACATCGATCCATTTACGGTCTCAAACAGGCGCCACGGGTCTGGTATAATCGACTAAGTGTTTTTCTACAAAAGCTTGGCTTTGTCATATCGAGGTGTGATTCTTCATTATTTATACGGCGTTCTACTGAAGACGTGGTATTTCTACTTGTGTATGTGGACGATATTATATTGACAAGTTCTTCTATGGACTGCATACAATCTTTGCTTGCTACCCTTCAACGTGAGTTTGCCTTAAAGGACCTTGGCTCTCTATCCTTCTTTCTTGGTATTGAAGTGACACGAGTCTCTAATGGATTGTTTTTGTCCCAACGACGTTATATTGAAGACCTCCTTGTACGAGCAAAGATGCAGGGTGCTAAGCTAGTTAGCACTCCTTTCCGCACATCTACAAATATACATCCGGTTGGCAGTCCAGCGTTGTCAGATGTTACTATGTACGGTAGTCTTGTTGGTGGCCTTCAGTACTTATCGATGACACGTCCCGATATTGCCTTTGCCGTTAACAAGGTGTGTCAGTTTATGCATCGACCGACTGAAGCTCATTTACTTCTTGTCAAGCGTATCCTCCGTTACCTTCATAACACATCTACGTATGGGATACTTCTCCAGCCTGCTCCTTCTATGCACATCAATTTTACTGCATATACAGATGCTGATTGGGCTGGTGACCCCCTTGATAGACGTTCTACAAGTGGATATTGCGTTTTCCTTGGTCCCAATATCATCTCTTGGAGCTCTCGCAAGCAAAGGACTGTCTCGAAGTCGAGTACAAAGGCGGAGTATCGTGGTCTAGCAATTGCGTCATCTGAATTAGTATGGGTGGAGTCTCTACTTCGAGAACTCCAGGCTCCTGTTCAGTTTCCACCTACTTTGTGGTGCGATAATCCGGGGGCTACTTATCTTACAATGAACCCCATTTTTCATGGTCGCACGAAACATATCGAAATCGATTACCACTTTGTCCGTGAGAAAGTTCAGTCAGGTCAGCTTTTTGTTCGATTTGTTTCTTCCAAGGATCAGATTGCGGATATCTTTACCAAGTCGACTCCTAAGGATCAATTCTGCTCTCTGCGATCTAAGCTCATTGTTCTTGACCACCCGCTTCGATCGAGGGGGAGTATTAGAGCAGTGACTAATTCATCTGCTATGGAATGTTGATTCGTGATTCCTCGTGTAATTGCAGAGAAGCTCGTATTAGACCATCTTCAGCGGCTATACCTGAAGAGGTAGAAGTTATAACTCTCCTTGGTCAAAGGAAGCATGGGTTCATAACTTTTGCTTGGAGGGGGGCTGCACAAAACTTATCAATTACATGCAAGAGAATGTATGGCTATATTCAAACATTTTTTGAGAATTAAATTCATTTTAGAATTGGGAACCAGGCAGCACATATTTTGGCAAGAAAAGGAAAATGGTTATCACATCAACACAAATTAGGCTTTCTACTATTGGAGCAGTGACTAATTCATCTGTGCAGCGTCAGCTGCAACTTTCCTAATTGGTATATATCCTTGTATATGTTAGAGTAATATGTCTTTTTTGTGTTCTTGTTGTACAATAGCTGTAGGATATATTGTTTCCTTTGTAAAAGATATTTTTGACATATAAATATACAATTCTTCCTTTCTCATCCATTGAGAATTCACCCTAAACCCTGAGTTCCTACATCTACAATCTCAAATTTCTTGGCTAATATTTTAGGAGTAGGTAAGCCTAATGTTAGAAAATTCTATTGGTTTTGCTAATGTAAAAAAACCAACATTTGCGGTATAAGTCTAAGGTTTAATTACGAAGGAATATGGTGATGGAAGATTTACTTATATTTACACTTTTTTTTTTTGTCACAAAAACGAAAAACCACGAAAATTTAATTATTTTTTGAGCAATCTTTATTTAACAGCATCCACAACTAATCATTTTACGTATGGTTGGTTATGCTGATACTTGCAAACAAGAATAAGAAAGAAAAAACTTGATTTAAAACTCGTTCAAATTAACTGATTTGATCAAATGTCGTTCATAATTACCATTAGTTTGATGTGATATTGCTAGAGGTAAAAAGGTTCTGCAATTCTAGTGATGTGACATACTGTCAGCTATTCATCTTCCTAGTTCATATATGGTCAGGTTGACAGATTTTCCACTCATAAATAAATTGTTTAACTAAGAGCAAGTCCAGTGGGGTGGGCAAACCGAAAGATTTGTCCATTTTCACCCACAGTGGAACTGGCAAATACAATGGATGAACAAACCATTACATCAAAGGGTTTTTCATCGCATATCTGGTTAAGCCGAGCGTCTCAAACCGAGATGACCATATCAATAAGGGTAGGTCGGTCTCAACTTAGTCGAGCACCAGCTCACATGGAGGCTAGCCTCGTCTCACATTGAGATGTTCGTCCTTGATTGAGTCGTTATGGCTAGTCTCATCTAGCAGTTCTAACTCTACTCCTTATAAACTCCAAAATTATACCTTCTCCACCTTTCTACACCCACAAGTTACACCTTCTACACCCATAAATTTTCTGATTGATGGCTCAACCGTATATTAATCCTGCAGAGTTTACCATGGATGAATATCTATATTTATGTTGAAACTCTGTAGTATTTTATGCAGCTAGGGATGCTTCTTTTGGAAGGAAAGATGTTGCGGTGTCTTTAACAATAAATCCTTAACTCCATATAAAACTGTGCATGCAATTAATGGTTTTATGCTTAGTACATCATCAGTTCATAAGCATATACCTAACTTTGTTAAGGATAATGTTAACTATACGTGGTTACCTCTGAATAAAGATTATGTCAAACTACTCCTCGCTGTTGTTTCTTCTTAGGATGCCAACAGTTGCTTGTGACAATACAAGCGTATCTTCCCGAAAGATTCACGGCTTTGGATCAACTTTTGATAACATAATGAACAAATCATGTCCCGATCTTGAAGGAATACTGATGAGATTTTTTTTCGTTGTAGAAAAAGGTTCGTTAAGATATGTGAAGATTTTCGATTTTAGACTCAAATAAAACTAAAAATAAGAAAACTCAATTCAAAGTTGTTATCAAGATTGTAGAATCTTTTGAGGCTTAGGATTCTACTATTTTCCAATTTTATGTGATTCAATACGTTCAAGTGATTCTAATATATTGCAATAATTAGATTTTTAAAAATAACAATTGTTTATCAAAAGCATAGAACATCAAAACCCTAGGCAAGCATGCTATATCAAAAGAAATCACAATTGTTTAACCAAAATCAATATATCAATTTTTTTCATCAAGGCAATTAATCATAAAAAAAATTACAATAATTAATTAAATAACAATTACCACACAAATACTGGAAAAATAGCTTCCTCCGTCGCCTCAGCAAAGGGGTTTAGCTCCTCATGTTGGAAAGATGCTCAAAAGTTGATTTCATTGCTCAAAAGGTGTTCACAAAGAAGAAAAGGTATAAATCAGTGTTTTGTAACAGATATAATTGTTACAGAACCCATTGTTACAGAGAAACTCTAACAGAACTGTTGCGAACTGAAAATAATTGTTGGGAAATTGTTACAAAGTGATTAGATTTGAAAGAATAGGTAACGGTTGCTGCGACTTTCCTTAAGTGTTGTTCTCTGTTTTTTCTTCCTCTTCTCTGCAACTTGACTGAAAATTTTCTTTCTTCTCTGTTATGTTCTTAAGCTTCCCCAAAGTCTATGTGATGCCTTCAGTGACTCGACCCAACCCTTATATAGCCAACAGGTCCTAGAATATCGAGTAAATCCCTTTATTATCTTCCCAAGAAAGTCTCGGCTATTTCCTTATTTTTCTTCTTAAACGCGGTGCTTTGGAATACTCCAAATTTCTCCTAAACGTGATAGCCTGAATCCTAGCCGTCAACATACTCTTCATACTTCACGTAACTGCCAATTATAGTTATAAAAAATCTCGAAACTTCCTGGTAAAACCTGATCATATTTCCACCTCTCTGTTTCACAAAATCACCGAAAATAAGAGGATTTGATTCCTCTTTTATCTCCCAGAACGCGTCATTGAATACCTATGTATGGTAAGAAGATTACTCTGTATCAAATCCCTTGAAAATCTCCCTTGTAACTTTCTTGTTTAACATCAAAATTTTCCGGACTTTCTCTAACTTCCCTGTTTGATCGAGAACCCATGATCCAGCCAATTCTGATCGAATAATACACCATACCAACCCTGTTTACTTTAGTCAAGTCCAACCCATTAATAATTAGCGATTGAATCTCTTCTACAGGCGCCCGAAAATCAAACCCTAAAACTGAACTTTGATGTAGTCAGTTTCCCTCCAAAAATAAAATTTGAAATGAAGAGTATATGCCCCCTATCCGCCAGCAGAGTCCCTTTAGCAACTTGGGTGGAAATAGTGATTTGGGGTGCCACTTAGTAATTTGGGTACCCCTTATCCATAGTGAGAGTCCAAGTAGCAGGTGTCCTCTGGGCGCTTTTACCAACTTTTCGAGCCGATTTTTCCAAAAATGTTTGTTGGCCAAAAATACCCACACACACATAAAACACCATAGTAACTACAAAAATGAGCCCTAACAATATATAGAATCAAGACAAAATGGACACAAAAATGTGTCCGTCAAATACCCTCAAACTTATTATTTGCTAGTCCTCGAGCAAATCTAAAAATTTAGAATAAAATCCCAACTCACTGTCGCAGGATTCGCGATTGCATTTAGCGTATGCAGCAAGCCTTTAAACCCCTAGGTGGCCCTAGTGGCCGAGTTATAGTCTCGGGAGGGCTTACCAGAGATATACCCACAAAACCTTTACTCCAGACCCTAACTATCTACGCAGAACCTTGGAATAGCACTAAAGAATCTCCTTGGTTGGCATACTCTCATTGACTACAAGAGGAAGTACCCCGATGCGAAATTCCAATTGATGTACACGAGTTTGCACTCAAGCATACTAAAATTCATATATAAGTCACAGAGCTCTACTCAGATAGTCGCACTATGGACATCAATATCTGGAGTCAACAAATTACATGGATAGATTAAGAGATGGATATAGAGAAAAACATAGATGGTTTTGATGTTGACTAGGTGAACGGTGTTTCTCATATCTGTCTGAAGGCCACTGCCAAAATGAACCTATCCTAATGGACTGAGATACTGGTCTGACTAATATCAACACTACTGGCATATACAAGGGAACCAGTGGTCGATAATCCTAACTCTAGGTCAACACAACTGGCATATACAAGGGTACCAGTGGTCGACTTTATGGAATTTATTCCGTTTGGTCTGATGGTCTGGTCTCAATTTTTTTTCACTTATATATATATATTTCATTTTTGGGTATCTCAATCACTCTATTTTACCCTAGCAGTGGTAACAACTTGATTCGTGAGCCCCACCTAAACACTTAGAAACATATTTAAAAAGAAAACAAAATAAAAACAGAAGTGAAAAGGACTCAACGAGATATGGCGAAACTACCATATTATTTCTAACACCTGAGCTATGTGCTTTTATGAATAGATTCTTTAGATGTTTCCATCTAATCAGATTGGTTCCTTAACTCCTAAAACCAAGATGCTTCCATCCACTTAGATTGGTTAGTGCCATCCTTAATAAGCATAAATTTCTAGGCTCTGGAATTTATTTATTGCAACAAAAAGCTAACAAAAAGTTTCTTCCCCACCCGCAAACTTAAATCTAACATTGTCCTCAATGTTTCTAATTAAAGAACAGTACCAAAAGTATAAGTAACATGAGGAATCAGTAAAGAGAGAAGTCGGAAAGATAGTACCTGGATGAAGCGTAATACTCCTTCCACGGAGAATAAGGAGAGAAATAAAAATAAAAACCCTAAAAACAAATAGCAAAAATAATATACAACATACAGATACCAAATACCTCGATGGTCAATCAAGGTAAACAGGGTCCTCCAGAGGGACCTCCTCAACATCACCTGTAGGAAATGGTTCTAAAAAGGGATTCAATCTCTGACCGTTAACCTTAGAAGAACTATTACCATCTAGTATCTCAATTTCAACAGCGCCATAAGAAAAAACAGTGCGGACCACAAAAGGACCGGTCCACCGAGAGCGCAACATCCCGGGGAATAGATGCAAACGAGTATCATATAGAAGAACTTTTTGACCTGGAGAAAATGACTTTCTTAAAATATACTTATCATGCACAAGTTTCATTTTGTTCTTATACTCCTTAGTACTATCGTATGCATCTCTACGAATCTCGTCCAACTCATCGAGCTGGAGTTTTTCTGTGAGCTCCTGCTTTGTTAAGTGAAAATTTTAGCTGCTTAACAGCCCAATAGGCTCTATGTTCTAACTCAACAGGTAAGTGACATGCCTTGCCAAATACTAGACGATAAGGTGACATTCCAATGGGGGTCTTAAATGCAGTACGGTAAGCCCATAGGGCATCAATAAGCCTCGACGATCAGTCTTTCCGATTAGGATTGACAGTTTTCTCTAGAATACGCTTAATTTCCCTATTGGAAACCTCTACCTGACCACTAGTCTGTGGGTGATATAGGGTAGCTACTTTGTGGGTAATACCATATTGTTTCATTAAAAGTGAAAACGGCCTATTACGAAAGTGTGTTCCTCAATCACTAATTATAGCTCGCGGTGTACCAAAACATGCAAGTATATTATCTTTCAAAAATTGGAGTACGCCTTGTGGTCATTTGTTTGACACGGAACCGCCTCAACCCACTTAGACACATAGTCTACAACAACAAGTATGTAAAGATAACCCAAAAAATTAGGAAATGGACCCATAAAATCAATGCCCCACACATCAAAGACCTCAATCACTAAAATAGGGTTCAAAGGCATCATATTTCTATGGGAAATGGTCCCTAACTTCTAGAAACACTCATAAGAAACACAATGACTATGAGAGTCTTTATACAACAAAGGCCAGTAAAATCCACACTGCAAAATCTTAGCAGCAGTCTTCTTAGCACTAAAATGACCCCCACATGCATGTTCATGACAAAAGGAGATAATACTAGACTGGTCACTCTCAGGTATACATCTCCTAATAATCTGGTATGGACAATACTTAAAAAGATAAGGATCTTCCCAAAAGAAATGCTTAACCTCGGCCAAAAACCGAGAACGATCTTGTTTACCCCAGTGTTGAGGCATTCGACCAGTAACAAGATAATTCACTATATTTGGATACGAAGGTGATTAAGAAACAAAGAACAATTTTTCATCGGGAAAGCTATCCCTTATAGGAAGGGAATCATCAGGGGAACTAACAACTAGCCTAGACAAGTGGTCTGCTACTACATTTTCTGCACCCTTTTTGTCTCTAATGTCTGGAGAAAGTTCTTGTAACAAAAGGATCCATCTAATAAATCTAGGTTTGGTATCCTTCTTGGACAAAAGGTACTTTAAAGCAACATGATCAATATAAATTACGACCTTAGAACCTAATAGGTAGGATCTAAACTTATCCAAGGCAAACACAATGGCTAATAGTTCCTTCTCGGTAGTTGTATAGTTCAGTTGGGTATCATTCAGAGTTTTGCTAGCATAGTAAATCACATGAAGTAATTTGTTTTCTCGCTGACCTAGCACAACACCTATAGCATAATCTGAAACATCATACATAATCTCAAAGGGTAGGTTCCAGTTAGGTGCCTGGACTATGGGGGCGATTGTGGGTAAAGTCTTAAGCTTCTCAAAAGCCTCTATACAAGCATCATTAAAGACAAACTTAACATCTTTTGCAAGCAAATTGCAAAGAGGTCTAGAAATCAAGCTAAAATCCTTAATGAATCGGCGATAAAAACCTGCATGCCCTAGGAATGACCTAATATCTTTTACGGTTTTTGGGACCCGTAAAGTCTTAATAAGGTCAACTTTGGCTTTGTCTACCTCTATACCCTTTGAAGATACGATATGCCCTAAGACAATTCCCGATTTAATCATGAAATGGCATTTTTCCCAATTAAGCACTAACTTCTTCTCTTTACACCTAGTTAACACTAGTGTCAAATGATGCAAGCACTCATCAAAAGATGAACCAAACACTGAAAAGTCATCCATAAAGACCTCTAAGAACCGTTCTACCATGTCAGAAAATATGCTCATCATACACCGTTGTAAAGTAGCAGGTGCATTACACAACCCGAAAGGCATGCGTATATACGCAAAGGTACCAAAGGGACATGTAAAAGTAGTTTTTTCTTGGTCCTCTGGGGCAATAACGATCTGATTATAGCCCGAGTAGCCATCTAAGAAGCAATAATGACTATGTCCAGCTAATCTCTCTCTCATTTGGTTGATAAAAGGAAGAGGAAATTGATCCTTCCTTGTGACCTTGTTCAATTTCCTATAGTCAATACAGACACTCCATCCTGTGGTTACTCGGGTTGGGATTAATTCATTGTTATCATTATGGATACCTGATTTATTGGGAACAACTTGAACGGGGCTGACCCACTTACTGTCTGAAATGGGGTAGATAATACCCGCATCTAACAACTTAAGCACTTCGGTTAACTACTTCTTTCATATTAGGGTTCGGTCGACATTGCATCTCCCTATAGGGTTTAGTGTCATCTTCTAAATGAATCTGATGCATACAAACAATTGGACTTATACCCTTAATGTCTGCTATGGTCCACCCTAAAGATTCCTTATTGTCTTGAAGTACGGTGACTAGCCTACTTTCCTGATCAGTATGCAAGTCGGAAGCAACAATCACAGGTAAAGTCTCAGATGGGCCTAAAAACACATATTCCAGGGTATGTGGTAATGGTTTAAGGTCCAACTTAGGGGGATCTTTCAAAGAAGGAATTAAGGTAGATTCAGAAACTGGTAGTGGATTGAACTTAGGTTTCCATCCATTACTAGTGTCCATCAAAGGGGCGGTATCTAGTAAAGCATTCACCTCATTAATTACACTATCGTCATCAAAGTCAAACCCAAAGTGGGATAGGCATTTCTCTAATGGATCTTCTAGCAAAGTGTTTGGTAATGACTCCTGAACCAAGGTTCCTATCATGTTTACCTCTTCAAAGGACGAGTCATCTAACTCAGAGGGTTGCTTACAAATATTGAAAATATTAATCTTAATAGTCATATTACCAAAAGACAAATTCATAATACCATTTCGACAGTTTATGATCACATTGGATGTAGCTAAGAATGGGCGACCTAAAATCACAGGTATCTGGTTTTCTGGGTCTGGGACAGGTTGAGTATCTAGGATAACAAAATCCACTGGATATATAAACTTGTCAACCTCGATTAGAACATCCTCTATGACTCCATGAGGAATTTTCACAGACCTATAATCTAACTGAAGTGTTATCTTAGTAGGTTTCATTTCACCTAACCCTAGCTCGAGGTACACATGGTACGGAAGTAAGTTCACACTAGCTCCTAAGTTAAGTAAAGCTTTTTCTACCCGGTAATTACCTATCGTGCAAGAAATGGTAGGGGAAACCGGGTCTTTGTATTTAGGAGTAGTGGTATTCTGGATAATCGAACTTACATGAGTAGCTAAAAAGGCTTTCTTAGGGACATTCATCTTTCTCTTTATCGTACACATATCCTTAAGGAACTTAGCATAAGTAGGAAGTTTCCTAATTGCATCTAATAAAGGAAGGTTTATGGTAACTTGCTTAAAAACCTCTAATATGTCATTAAAATGGGATTCCTTTTTGGTTGGTACTAGTAGTTGGGGACATGGGGCTCTAGGCACATAATCATACCTCTCAGGAACCGAATTCGCATCATCAGGAACTTTATCAGTCTTCTCAGCTACTGGTGGTCCTGAGGGGTGAGATCCTGATGGGTGAATTGCAGTATGTTCACTATCGGGCATGGTTACCTGATTGTCTACTACTCTACCACTCCTAAGGGTTCTAATTGCATTCATTCCTTTGGGATTTGGATTGGGATGACTAGGAAACCTTCCATTATCTCTTTCATTTAGAGTCTTAGCTATTTGACCCACTTGATGTTCTAACTTTGATAGAGTCTGAGAATTATTTTGTAAACTCTGCCTGGTTTCTTGTTGAAAGCTAGAGTGATTAGACTAGAGACTAATCTATCCTTCCCAAAATGAGTTATTGGGCTCTATTCCATAACTAGAGACTTGAGAGGTTCTAAGCCTATCTTCAGTTTCAACAAATGACTTATACTTAGACTGACTTAATTCTAAAGCTTCTAACCATCTAGATAGGGCAGCAAACTTAGCATCTGACTCAAAGCTTGATTCTACCATATTGGTGCTATTTCTATTTACCAAAAGTCTTTTAGGGGGCTCTACACATGATTCCCATTGTTGGGATTTGTCAGCTACTTCTTCTAAAAAGGAATATGCTTGATCAGCAGTTTTATTTAAGAACCCTCCAGCATATAATGACTCAACTAAGGATTTGGTCGATTAGTCTAACCCATCAAAAATAATTTGCACTAATTTCATTTTTTTCAAACCCATGATGGGGACACTGAGCCAAGAGATCATTGAATCTTTCTAAAAACCTATAAATCGACTCACCTTCTTGTTGCATACTGGTGCTAATTTTCTGCCTAATAGACGAGGTTTTATGTTTTGGGTAAAACTTCTGGAAGAACACAGGAGTGAGTTCATCCCATGTTGTTATGGAATCAGATGGTAAATTATTTAGCCAAGATTTAGCTTTATCTCTTAAGGAAAGAGGAAACAATCTAAGTTTTAAAATTTCATCACTAAGGTCCTTAATCTTAATCGTTCCACAAATTTCTTCAAAGCCCCTTACATGAAAGTATGGGTTCTCATCATCTTTTACTAAGAATACACGGATCATCTGAATAGTACTAGGTTTCAACTCATAATTAGCCAACAAGGCTGGTAATCTTATGCACAATGGTCGGGTGGACCTAGTTGGGTACATGTAATCTCTTACAGTTGTCATTGCTTGAACTTTCGGAGTACTAGGGATCCTTTCCTAACTAAAACAAGGCCGTTCAAAAATAGGACTCTCTAGATTAAGGTAATCAAGACTCTTGTTTCCTAAAATATCACTTCTAGGTTTTTCACGCGTAAACCGTCCTAGAACGTCTCTCTTACGTTCTGGCATACAAAAGTTCAGCAAAAATATGCGCACATGCAAATGCTGGGCTCACTAATTTAGGTAAGCTTGGGTTACCTACAACAAAATATACCAAAAGGTACGAGGCTGAGGTTTGTGGTGTTTCGGATGATAACCCCCAGATGGTTCACCGTACTAAACCACTTGTTATCCTAAAGTCGGTGCCTGACGAAAATGCAATTGGTGTGTGCAGTGTTTTTTTTTTTTAAATAAAATACTAAAAATAAACACAACAAATAAAATAAAATTACAAGTCCAAAAATAAATAAAAACTACCAAAAATAAATGTCCTTAAAAATAAAATCTTCGGCTTTCTCCTTTTATGGCAAGTCCAACTTTCCACCTTTCGTTTCAAGCAAAACCTGCACAACAAAAGAAAAGAATACCCAAAGTAAAATCAAAGAAAATAAAAATAAAAATAAAAATCTAAAAGCTAAACCTAAAGACAAGTCCGCGTCGGTGGCGCCAAAAATTGATGAGATTTTTTTTAGTTGTAGAAAAAGGTTCGTTAAGAAAACTCAATTCAAATAAGACTAAAAATAAAACTAAAAATAAGAAAACTCAATTCAAAGTTGTTATCAAGATTGTAGAGATACCGAGGCTTAGGATTCCACTATTTTCCAATTTTATGTGATTCAATTAATAATAATCATGCAACTCATACGTTCAAGTGATTCTAATATATTACAATAATTAGATTTTTAGAAATAACAACTGTTTATCAAAAGCATAGAACATCAAAACCCTAGGCAAGCATGCTCTATCAAAAGAAATCACAATTGTTTAACCAAAATCAGTAAATCAATTTTTTTCATCAAGGCAATTAATCATAAAAAGAATTGCAATAATTAATTGAATAACAATTACCACAAAAATACTAGAAAAATAGCTTCCTCTGTCGCCTCAGCAAAGGGGTTTAGCTCCTCATGTTGGAAATATGCTCAAAAGTTGATTTCATTGCTCAAAAGGTGTTCACAAAGAAGAAAAGGTATAAAGCAGTGTTTTGTAACATATATAATTGTTACAGAACGCACTGTTACAGAGAAACTCTAACAGAACTGTTGTGAACTGAAAATAATTGTTGGGAAATTGTTACAAAGTGATTGGATTTGGAAGAATAGGTAACAGATTACTTTCCCTAAGTGTTGTTCTCTGCTTTTTTCTTCCTCTTCTCTGCAACTCGACTGGAAATTTTCTTTCTTCTCTGTTATGTTCCTAAGCTTCCCCAAATTCTACGTGATGCCTTCTATGACTCGACCCAACCCTTATATAGCCAACATGTCCTAGAAGATCGAGTAAATCCCTTTATTATCTTCCCAAGAAAGTCTCGGCTATTTCCTTATTTTTCTTCTTAAATGCGGTGCTTTGGAATACTCCAAACTTCTCCTAAACGTGATAGCCTGAATCCTAGCCGTCAACATACTCTTCATACTTCACGTAACTGCCAATTATAGTTATAGAAAATCTCGAAACTTCCTGGTAAAACCCGATCATATTTCCACCTCTCTGTTTCACAAAATCACCGAAAATAAGAGGATTTGATTGCTCTTTTATCTCCCAGAACACGTCATTGAATACCTGTGTATGGTAAGAAGATTACTATGTATCAAATCCCTTGATAATCTCCCTTGTAACTTTCTTGTTTAACATCAAAATTTCCCGAACTTTCTCTAACTTCCCTGTTTGATCGAGAACCCATGATCCAGCCAATTCTGATCGAATAAATACACCATACCAACCCTATTTACTTTATTCAAGTCCATCCCATTAATAATTAGCGATTGAATCTCTTCTACAGTCGCCTGAAAATCAAACCCTAAAACTGAACTTTGCTGTAATCAGTTTCCCGCCAAAAATAAAATTTGAAATGAAGAAGATATGCCCCTATCCTCCAGCAGAGTCCCTTTAGCAACTGGGGTGGAAATAGTGATTTGGGTGCCCCTTAGTAATTTAGGTACCCCTTATCCATAATGAGAGTCCGAGAAGCAAGTGTCCTCTGGGCGCTTTTACCAACTTTTCGAGCCGATTTTTCCAAAAACGTTTATTGGCCAAAAATACCTACACACATAAAACACCATAATAACTACAAAAATGAGCCCTAACAATATATAGAATCGAGACAAATCGGACATAAAAATGTTTCCATCAAATACCAGCACTGTTGTGTTCCTGGTTTTTGTGAGACGTACTCAAAAATTGCTTCAATAAGTGATGAAGCCTGGTGTCATAATTCATATTGTGTGTGGAACCTTTGGATGTACGATCTTGCATCCTCTCCAGGAAGTTGCTTCACATATTCCTAGTGACAATATTCTGAAAGCAGGTAGTCTTACTTTTTATTGCAAAGAATAGGAACGAACATGACAGTCTTCATAAAGTGGTAGATTTCGTCTCGTCCTTAGAGGGAGAAGCTGATGATCGATCCGATAGCTTCCTTGATGTTGACTGAAGCATATAAAACTCATTATTTTTTCCCTGACGTCGAGCATGTACTTTCATTGTCTTTCCCAATCTCAATGATATTTTCAAAATGGTAAGGAAGGCATCATCAATAAGATCAATTATCCTGGTAAAAGAGCTGACGATAACCTCATGGAATGAAGTGAAAATAGAAAGGCAGTACCCTGCCCACGAGTATCCACATGGATTTCAACTTGGTAGGCGTTGTTGCTGGTGCTGGAGAAAAAGATAAATAGAAGGAATCCAAGTAATTTTGGGCTTCAGCTGAAGGCTTTATTAGTATGATAAGTGGTGAAGCAAGTATCTGATGTGAGGGTTTAGCTGCTTAGAATAAATACGTGGGTACCCAGTCCCCAGTTCCAAGTTGGGATGTACAGGATGAGGCTTTCTTCATTTCATTTGGTGGTGAGATTTGCGCTAAAGAAAGAAGTCTTGAGGATAGGATCATCATAAATATTGAGGTTGGAGATGGTTGTAGCGGCCTTGTTATCAGCGATAGTCATAACTTCAAATTTGGTAAAGCATGCCCTTGGAAGTAGATTACCATTGCCTGAGTGGAGTAGGTAGCACGGTTGTAGACATGACAAATGAACTTCTCAGTTGAATGAGAATCTTGACAGAATCATAGTGACACCAATGTAGATCGACTAGCGCCTTGCCGTATCTTTGAGACCAGTAGTGGTGAGCAGTCCCTAGTCACCCGTTTTTGCTTTTATCATCTTTGCATCGTGCCTTTGAGAAATAAAGAAGTTCTTATACGTGAATGCAATTTCAGAGCATCCATATGAAGTCTCTCAACTGAGACCACGACATATTTCATTAACTGAGCAATTTCAGTAATCACTTCTGTATATAATCAAAATGATTGGACGACTCCTAGATGTATTAATCACTAGTATAGAGCAATAACTTCTTCAGGATGTCGCAAAGTTCCCCGACTTTACAGAATAAACATTCAAATCGAGTATTACGCTTCAACTAGCTCATACCTCGATTTTTGAATAATTATAATGCTCCTAGACAGCTTCCCTGCTAGTATAGAGCCATCAATTAATTAATTATTTCTAGTCGCAAGATTCATCAATCAAATTCCTAGAAAATATTCTACGTTCTTCATAATATTTCATTACTTCAATTCATGGCTCTTCCCAGCAGAATTCCATGGGTTAGTAATACATTTCAACGTATGGGCATCTGAGTCACCACCGAGTAAGACCTGAGGAAATGGTGCAAGTGTACTTAGCAATAATGCACAATGAGCATTCAAAAATACGAACAAACGAGGAAACCTATGCAAAATAGGAAAGAAAAATAATAATAATAAAATATTAAAAGAGGCGCCTAGGGGCCCGGGCCGTCCGGTCATGCCGTCGTGGCCGGTCCCATGCCTCTTCCTTTATTTATCTAATTTTATTATTTTTCCTTGATCACATGAAAAACTCCTTCATTCGAGCAAACTTCCTCGATTCGACCAAAACTCTTATTTCTTCACACGGTGATAACAAAATAAGGAAGAGTGTCACGGGACTAGGCTTACTGGATGACCATGCCCTAGCCGTGGCCGTTCCCACAATTTCTCTTGTTCCTTATTTTATTATTTTCCCTAATCTCATGAAAATTCCTTCATTTGAGAAAAACTTCCCAGTTTCATCATATTTCCTTCACATGATGAAAATAATATAAAATAGGGAAAGATGTCATGGGACCGGACCTACTTTTCGGTCGGCCATGCCCTAGCCGTGGCCGATCCCACACCTTATAATCCCTTATTTTATTATTATTTCCTTCATCTCATCAAACTCCTTTGTTTGAGCAAAAATCCTGATTTCTCCATATTTTCTCAAATATTGCTCAAACGCGCACCAGAAAATACCAAAATTCTCAAGACTGAGAAATAGACACTATGGTGACACATGCATGTTACCTTGACTGACCAGGGTCGGCCTTTTGGCTTGCAGGAAGCCGGTCCCACATATTTTCATAATTTGACCTAATTTGTTCATATTAGGTTCAAACTCTTCCAAACAGCTTGGACTTTCATAAAACGATCGTCAGTCGGTCCCATGACCACCAGGGCTGATTCCATGATCCCTTGGCTGATTCCTTACTTTTCCATAATTAGATTTTATCACCTAATGCTCAAACAAGCACTATTTCAATAAATGATTAAACCAGCATTTAATCATCCTTTCACCAACTGGTCTCCAAAGGACTTTGGTATTTTCTCATTCGAGCATCTGAGCACTACATGGTCGGCCCATCATCCCATGTAGCCGTTCCTTCTTTTACTCATTGGTTAGTTTTCAGTAAATCATCAATTGATCAACAGTTGATCAAAATTAGGATTTCGAAACCAATGCTTCGCAAAGCATAATTCTGAGCAGGTTCAAACACTAATAATTTTATGTTGATCCTGCAATCAACATTTTAATTGATTATACTCCGTCCAGTTGCCAGTATCTTAAGTTAATATTCTATTTGTGACTGCTACCAATAATTCATCAAACGAGCAATATTTGCTCAATAATTCATCAAGCGAGCAATATTTGCAATATTTCAAATTGGTTAGTAATATTGATTAACTATCAAATATTAATTATTAACATTCATCAAATGAGCGACATATTTGAATCTCATTCGTAAATCATGCTTTCGACTCGCAACACAAAGAAATATTTTTTGCAGGATGGGTTTCAACCCGTCACAAAGGCCAAACCCGGTCACGCGAAATGAAATAATTTGAAATAGTTTACACAGTGGGAAAATATGTAATGCTTGTTTGAACAAACCAACATATTGGTTCGGTTTGAAGACACCTGTTTTGAAACTAAAACAATTTTATCATTATATTCAACAATTCATCAAATGTGCAATATTTGCTCATTTAGCAAGTACAGTAAACAGCATTATTTTGCTTGGATTCACTTTAATTATTAACATTCATTACAGGGACGTACCAAATTATAGGAAAACATATGTCTCTTAGAGGTTCATTGTACATATCCAATTTTAGATTAAACAAATGCCAAAATGAAGCTTAAGGCCAAAAGCCAAAAACATTGAAACAACAAAATGAATTCAAATATTATGTTTAATTCATGAAACTACCCAATCCTAACTTTCTAGCTTTAAAGAGCATTCGTACTCTGTTGGGGAAACAAAACAAAACAGGGTAAATCAATGTGCTGATAGTAAAGCAATAAAAATGCAAATCAAACTAAATAAGTTGATCATCAAATATTCACCAACAATAAATAGAGAAAGAAATACCCACGCAAATACCGTTTAAACAAGATTCAGAGTTGTAAATAAATTTACTCTACATTCATGGCAAGTGCCACCGTCAGGAGTAGTTCTGGTTACCAAATATCTTTTGACTCAAAAGTGAAAGGCAACGATGCCGCAATTTACATAAAAGCCTGCTCCATCGTCTCAGAATTAAATGCATTCATTCATTATTCAGTTAAATCACTTACAATAAGTAAGTAAAGCTCATAACCATGGGAAAGGGTTTGTTTCAAGTCTACATAAAACAATTTAGTCCCATTTGATAAAACCAAATTAGTACAGGTTGATCTCCACAACATAGGTAGTTTTGAATTTCACTCATATTAATTCTCTACCATCCAAAGTGAATTAATTTTAAATACTTTTCATTTCGTATTAATCTTATCAAAATCAAATACAAAATTTTTATTTCATATGTATATCATTGGACTTAAAGGAAATGTGGACTAAAAATTAAGATGGGAAATCAAATTAAGTTTAAAACCAAAACATTTTGTTTTCTTAATCAATAAATCCAATGATTCAAACAACCTCAGGCTAGTGCAAAGATTGGGTCTCAATCACGAGATTTCATAATTTCATCGATCATGTTAAATACATGCATTTTAGAAACAAGAATCGTGTCTGCTTGAGATGCCTAGAAATCCAGCAGGCGAGAAAACGGTGGAAAAAAACACCGGAAAAAGAGAGAGATTTTTCTGTAAATAGATATGAGTTGGTTTTGTAAAGAAAAACAATTAACATAATTTGGTTAATGCACCCATTTGTGGTTTAGGGGGCACACTCTATATTAGGATCGCACACGCACACTATCAGTTCTAACTTCCTACTTTAGGGTTTTGGTCCGGAGGCCTACTAGGGTTTTGGTGCGGACACGTGCGTTCACCCACGACGAGAATGTGAGTAAGTCGTGCAAACGGTTCGAGGAGTTAACAAAGCGGTGGGTGGATAATCTACCAAGTCTGCACGATGAGTAATTTGGTTTTAACACGATTTCCCACTTTCCCACTCTTTCACTTCAAGAATTGTCACACTTCTGGGATCAATGTGTTTATTATTTTTGCAATATAAATAAGTCTCTGAATCCATGATTGAAAGAACAAGAACGCTCGTCTGAACAAAGAATTCTCATCACACATGAATTCTCATCATCTGAGCAATCACTCTCAAAATTCAATCAATCAGAACTTATTCACGCAAAATACACAACACATTCGCAATCCTTGATCATCATTGATCTCACACATTTCTCAGCTTCCCTCCTACAGATCGACCTATTCTCTCTTGTGACCGAATTGAATCTGTAATGGCCATTGTCTTGGTTTAGGCCGGAGTCCTACAGACCGATCTCTCGAACTCAAAGCACTCCCGTGCGGTGCATCTATTTGCAAAAGGTTAAAGCAATTTGCTCGATCGAGAGTCTCCTTTGTACGGTCATCTCTCCACTTTCCTAAAAAAATCAGCAAATCGTTTTATCCCATCAACAACATGCACCATCCCATTGATGCATAATTCCACCAATTGTTGTTCAGTCACATTTGGATCGTGACAATCTAGTGCCTGAATTCTGAATCTCTTGACATAATTGTTCGGATGCTCATGGTTTCGCTGAAATATTCTTCCCAGGTCCGATAGAGTGATTTTCTCAGACATAAAGAAATATTTCTTGTAGAAGGCATTAACCATCTCACACCAATTGGTTATGTTGTTTGGTGTAATGTTGTTGTACTAGGTGTATGCTCTCCCATCAAGTGATTTTGAGAATTCCTTGAGGCGTAGGATATGGTTGTATTTATGCTCTCCTAAAGATTTGAAAAAATGAGAGATATGTTCACGAGCATTAATTACCACTATCTTCATATATGGAGAACTGTGGAGAGGAATATCCTCTTGGGATAAGAATTCTTTACACTTCCGGAGGATAAGGAAGTTGATGTTGATAAACGGTGGTTGAACCTTCTTTTCCTCGATTTTGGAGGAATCGTTCCAAATCTTTCCGTGTGATGAAATTGGATTGTTGATTCCTTTCTGATGGACTTTCAAAAACAACACGAGATTCATCATATATAAAAGCTCGCCCTGTTGAAGTGCTTGCACCAGGAGTCATGAAAGCATTCCTTGCCTGCTCCGTCGATGTTGACGTTCTTTGCTCTGGTGATAGCCACTTTGTCAGTGTCTTGAAAAAGTGAGTACCTCCTTCTGGGTTGCAACCATGTCCGTCTGATCTCTAGAAAGACTTCCTGCCTCTCTATTAAATTAACAATAGTAATAGGAGGCTGATTGTCTCAGATTCTTCCACCATCTGTTTTTGACGGACGAATGGTAGTAGTTCCAATGGCGGGAGATGACACACCTGAAGGTGTTAGGAGAGGTAATATCGCCTCTGGATCTTGTGGCGTGAGGTTTTACAGCCAAGGAGGTATTACCAGGTCCAGTGGTGTTTGTCGTAGGAGATGTAACAATAGGGAGTATGTTGACAGTGTCGGCAAGTGATGCATTGATGGCAGCAGTAGGAATAATGGCGCCATGAGTATTGTTACCGCCAGTAGCGCCATCATTGGTTACTGATCCATACCTAAGATACATTTTGAAATTGAGAAAATCGAGATGAAAATTGAGAAATTGATTTTGCAACACTATGGTCGCCAATTTGTAGTATGGCAAAAAATGATTCTACTGAAAATGGTAAATTGGGTGTGTCGATGAGAAATGAGTCTAGACCCTAAAAAAATATACTGCACATGAGTACTTTAGATTCGAGATATCAATCTGTACAATTCTGTCCTAATTAAACCAGAGATGGTCGTTCTAGTCTTGCTTCGGTCACAAAAATGAAGGAGAAGAGTTGGTCTCAGGGAGGGAAGCAGGGAAGGTGTTGAGATCAGAGTGATAGACTATGTGAGAGGTGAAGGTGTATAAACGTGTATCAGAAAGTAGAGCATGCTTGAAGGTTGTAAGCAGTGTGTTCTCCATGTGTTATGGATACTTGCATGTTGAAGATGATGATTACCTTTTTTTTAGAAATAGATTAGAAAACCTAATTATAAGTAACCATGCATGTACACCCTGATCTCATAGGAAGTGGAAGTTGTTAAGGAGTGAGAAGGTGGAGATTGTGTGAAAGTGATGAAACCGTGTCCCTATCGTGGAGGAAGACTAGACGGTTGCATACCCACTACTCCTTCACTCGTTAATTGTCCGCCTTTCCTGACACTTCTCATAATGGGTGTATTGCACACCGTATTACCATAGACCGCTAGACCAATACCGTGATGAACATCCCCTATTTGTGACATGTTTGTTGTCTCGACTATTTTGGTAGAAAATATCACTTAATCGTAACTGGCATAATTTATATTACTAATGCTGCCAGGTAAAAGCCTACTCGTATAATTTGATTTACCTGGGTGAGGCCCATATATCTCGAGTAAGTCAAGTCATGATAATGGACTCACCGTAAATAGTACTAAAAAATAACACATAATGATTATAAACATGCAGCTCAAATGATATCTGATGTAAAGGAAGCATCTCATATGTATAAGCAGCTAAAACCAAAATATCATTTATATAAATTTATATAAAAAAATATTAAAGAAAGTATCATTGACAGGCAAGCAACTCAAAAACATTTGACGCATGCAAGGCATTGTTGTATATAGCCTGTCAGGTTCAGTCGTGAAGTATTTAATCAGTTTTGGAAAAAAGACCTAACACATGAGACCGACATGGTCCGTCGCATGTGCAATTGCACGCTTTAAGGGAAGCCCGACCAACCTCCTTTGATCGGCAGTGGATGGCTGCACATGACGACTATGGACAACGTGATTGGTCCATGAGGAAGAAGGATGAATAGTATTAGCTCGGGTCTTAATCTAGACCTGCCAAATTGGCCAGCCAAGTTGGGTGGTTGAGATCGAATTGCGACAATCAAGGGTTGTCGTTGACCCAATTGGTCGGACACGGAAATTGCCAGGCCGGCTAAATTGGATGGCCAAGTTGGACGACCAGGATCAATTTGCAACTGTCCTGAATGGATGGAATTCATTCCTCAAGAAATTTAAGCAACTCGACCAACCTATTTTGGTCGACAATTTAGAGCGAAGCAATTAGGCTAGGAGCGATCTGGTTGGTCGAGAGGGAAGAGGGGTGTCATGCGAACGTCTGGGGACATGACCGGTCGGCCAGGATAGGTGTTAGTTAGGGAAAACCGTCTGGTAAGTGGCGTGGTTATGTTCCTTTTGCTACTGCCGGGTTTAGTCGCAGCTTCCTCTTTTTCCCAATTTTCGACTCCTGGTAGGACTTTACTCCTATTAGCTCTGTGATGGGCCGGTTTCCTAGCTTGCCTAGGTTCAGTATCGACCAATAGGGATCGAGATATCGTGCATGCTCCGTTTTAGGGCAAAAAACCTAATTTTCGTTAATTTTCGTAAATTGATAAAATTAGGTCAAAAAATTTGAATTTTGTGAATTGACACAAAATTAATCAATTTTGGTGAATTTTGCACGTTGATACAAAATCACTAATTTTTGGATACACTTGCAAGTAGCATGCATGTTACGAAAGGCACAACTTGTGGTGCCTTTCATGCATATATTAATCTGGACATTCAGGAAATTCATGCTTTTCAGCTGAGAATGAATATAAATTTAATGTCAGTATTTAAGAGTTTAGTTGGGAACACATCATGGAATAGATGCTCAGCAAGCCCTGCATTAGTGAATAATGCAAGTAAAAGCTATATTTGTGATTTTTGCAACCAACATTATTCTAATCTAAATTTCGTATATAAATATACTGAATTGCTCGGTACATATGTAAGCAGAGAGGCGTATGCGCTCACCAGCATATAAATGTAGGGTTTTACAGTTTTAGCCCTGAATTCAAAACCACCATCAACAGTGGTAGCAAACTGTAGAATTGAAGGGTTTCATACTCAGTAGGACCAAGACTGGGTATTTAAGGCGTGATCTCAAAGATATAAGGTTTGATGGTGGGGAAGTTTCTCTTGACGGCCAGGTTGTACCAAGGAAGGATTCCTTTCAATATCTGGGATCGATGATCCAAAGTGGTGGTGGAGTCAACGAGGACATTTGACATAAAACCCAAGCAGGGTAAGCGAAATGAAGATTGGAAACGCGCGTCCAGTGTGAACGAAAAGTCCCACCAAAGCTAAAAGGAAAGTTCTACAAAAAATTTGTTCGACTTGTGATGTTGTATGGAGCGGAATGTTGGGCAACTAAAAACCAGCACATCAGAGAGTTGCATGCAACAAAGATGTGTATGATGAGGAGGTCATGCGGGCATCGAGGCAAGACCGAATCGGGAATGAATGTATACGCAAAAAAACGTGGGGTAGCACCAATCGAGGAGATGCTCACCCAGCATCGGCATGCGCCGTGATAGATACATTTTTGTGTTTGATTTATCTCAATTATATATACTGGTAGTACTCATTTTTGTACTTATTATGGTATTTTATGTGTTTGTATGTGTTTTTGGAAAAATAAACTCATGCGAAAAATAGTTGCTCGAAAAGTGATATTTGAACCTCCAGAAAAGTTTTATAGGAACCTCAGATATACGTAAAAGGCACCCATGGGTGTTATTATCTACAACCCAAAATTACTTGTTGCACCCTACAAATTGTTATTCGTACCCAGGAATCACTATTTGTACCCCTGGTTGCTAAAGGGACCCCAGGAACGATAAGGGACGACCATCATCTTCACCAATTTGAAAACAGAAAAAGGCGGGAAACTAGTTTTTCTCGGGCGGAAATTAGGGTTCGGATTTGAAGGTATTAGAGGGAGATTCAATCCCTGGAGTTGCTTTGGATGGACTTGAATGGAGTAAACAAGCCTGGTATGGTTGTTGGAATCGATTGGAATTGGCTAGATTGTTGGTTTTTGATAAAACAAGGAAGATATATATTCTCGGGTTTATTTCTGGGAAGTATGTGCTATAATTGGGAGGATGCTTATAGATGGAAGGAATTGGACATCTGCTGAGAGAAGATCATAAATTTTGAACGTGTTTGGATGGAGTATGTCTGCAAAAGACGCGTGGAGAGTTAAAACAGGGAAATTATTCCCGTAACTTGCAGAGAGGGAAAGAGAAGATTTTCCAAAGATTTCTTTGAGGTTTAATCGGCATGTTTGGTATAAAAGGAATTGTAAGGGTCACGTAAATTATTATCGACAGTTTACGGGAACTTTAGAGAAGAAATCAGAGCTCGAGGAAAATTTTTCTGCTACAAAAAAGAACACAAAGAACATATGACCTACGAAGTGCGTCACAACTTGCAAAGAACCGTCGTTCTTCAAAAGTGACAACGATATAAAACTGTAACAACCGTATTCAAATTTGCAACACTTTTTAAGGTTTCTCTGTAACAGTTGAGTTGTAACGCATAAACATCGTTGCGACTTTTCTGATTTATTTAATTTTCACCTCCTTGTACACGTTTGAGCCATGAACTATTAATTTGAGCAAGTGATTAATATGACGCGCTAAACCCCTTTGCTGAGGTGACGCAACAAGCTATTTTTCCAAGATTTGTGTGGTAATTTATATTTAATCTATTATTGCAATTCTTTTTATGATTATTTTCCTTGATTAAAAATTGATTTATTGATTTTTATCAAGCAATTGTGATTTCTTTTGATAGATCATGCTTAGCCTAGGGTTTTGATGTTATATGCATTCAATTTACAATTTTTATTCCAAGAAACTACTTGTTGCAATCTATAAGAATCATTTTTAATGTATGAGTTGCATGATTAGTATTGATTGAATCACATAAAAATGGAAATTAGTGGAATCCTGGGTCTGAGTGTTTTTACAATCTTGATACTAACTTTCAATTGAATTTTCTTTATTTAGTTTTAGAATTTAAATTTAAATCAAAATCTTTAAAAATCTGAGAATCGAATTCTTTATACCACTTTCTACAACACATCATGTCGGTTTGGGTATCTCTAGCAAAGACCACCAGATCCACCGGTTCGCACAGGACGCATCAAGCATGCGGAAAGAAGGATGAAGCGTAGAGGTCGGCAGAAACTAACTTGGGATGAACTGGTCAAATGGCACCTGAGCCAGCGAAACGTATCAAGGGAACTAGTGTTGGACAAAAGTGAGTGGAAAGCAACGATCTATATGAAAGAGGTATGTGATCTGAACATGGAAATATGACTCACCCATCAATCAGCGAACGTGTAAAACCATCACAGCGGAATTGTGCAGGGAAGGACTCCCCACCCGTAGCACTGCCGCTAGCCCCCCCTAGCCATGTAGCGGATATGTTAGTTTAATGGTCGTGAATGCGTAAACCCATTATAAGGGTGTGCCCACTCCCTGTGACAAAACGAACGCGGTATGAAAACGCCAAGGATTGTTGCTCATGTATGTGTATTCTGAAAAACCTATACCCAAGCCAAGATAAAAGAAGCAGATTATGTCAATGCTTTGGAGGCGTAAAAACTTCTTTACATTTATGAGATAAAATCTCCAGCCTACCCAATACTTGTTTCGGGACAAAAAAGCTTCAGTTTTCGGTTTTCGAAGACCAATACTTGAAAATATTAAAATATATTATAAGGTGTAAAGACCTAATGATTGCAAGACCACTAGCTTTGTAAACCATATGATGAATGAAGTAATATTTGATAAGATATGGAAAATCAAAAAGGTTGATCTAATGAGGATATCATGGATTAAGGAAATAATAAAATAACCAAATAAATAGAAGTAAAAAAGAGGGAACCTGCCACGACACCGGCGACATGGCCGGCCGGTGGGAACGGTCCCGTTTATCTTTTTTTTTTAATTATTATTTTAATTATTTTGTTTCTCCTCCTTTCCTCCTATGATGAATCTTTCATATCCCATGCTTTTGGGTGCTCGTTTGAGTTATTACTATATACCCAATGCCCTTTTCTCGGGACTTACTCGGTGGTGGCCCGTATGCCATAAAGGTAAATATTCAAAACTAATCCATGAAATTCAGCTGAGAAAAGCCGTGAATTGAAATAATAAAATATTACGATAAAAATATATAAAATATTTTCTAGGAAATCAATTGATGAATATAGCACTAGAATTAATTAACTAATTAGCCGCTCTATACAAGCAGACAATCTATTTAGGAGCACTAAATTGATTTGAGAATCGAGATACGAGATCGTAAAAGCATCATACTCGTTCCAAATATTTATATAAAAGCGGATACTGAATTGCACCATATAATCTTCATATAATATTTTTTTGCACAGTATAAATAATGAAATATGCAAAATATTGAACGCTCATCAGAGAGACTTTAATATTGACGTTGCATATTTATGCTCTGAATAGGTTACATGATCAATCAGAAATCATCTTAACAAGAGCTTTTATATTTCAATTATAAAATATGAATTTCATATATTCGTCTGAAGCCAGGCCAGAGATGTACATTACTATGATTTTATAATTTTGTCCCTTGTCAAAAATACACCATCAACACTTGGATATCCTTCCTTAGACCAAAATAGCCATATTCAATGATAACCTTATTGAGTCCCAAATGTAATCCCCACTGCAGCCCCTTCAAAACAGCAATATTGTCCAAATGTTATGCAGCCAATGCTCCATATGAATTTCAAGCCGACACATCTTGAAGCTATATGTGTACCTGCAAAATCTCTAAAGTTTAGTCCGTAGCCACCAGTTTTAGTTTTTTGACAATAAGAAGTATTAATTTCAGTTTAACATAATCTTTGTTCAGAGGTAACCACGTATAGTTAACATTATCCTTAACAAAGTTAGGTATATGCTTATGAACTGATGATGTAAACCATTAATTGCATGCACAGTTTTCTATGGAGTTAAGGATTTATTGTTAAAGATAACGCAACATCTTTCCTTCCAAAAGAAGCATCCCTAGCTGCATAAAATACTACAGAGTTTCAACATAAATATAGATATTCATCCATGGTAAACTCTGCAGGATTAATATACGGTTGAGCCATCACTCAGAAAATTTATGGGTGTAGAAGGTGTAATTTGTGGGTGTAGAAAGGTGGAGAAGGTATAATTTTGGAGTTTATAAGGAGTAGAGTTAGAAATGCTGGATGAGACTAGCCATAACGACTCAATCAAGGACGAACATCTCAATGTGAGACGAGGCTAGCCTCCATGTGAGATGGTGCTCGACTAAGTTGAGGCCGACCTACCCTTATTGATGTGGTCATCTCGGTTTGAGACGCTCGGTTTAACCAGATATGCGATGAAAAAACCTTTGATGTAATGGTTTGTTCATCCATTGTATTTGCCAGTTCCACTGTGGGTGAAAATGGACAAATCTTTCGGTTTGCCCACCCCACTGGACTTGCTCTTAGTTAAACAATTTATTTATGAGTGGAAAATCTGTCAACCTGACCATATATGAACTAGGAAGATGAATAGCTGACAGTATGTCACATCACTAGAATTGCCAGAACCTTTTTACCTCTAGCAATATCACATCAAACTAATGGGAATTCTGAACGACATTTGATCAAATAATTTAATTTGAACGAGTATTAAATCAAGTTTTTTCTTTCTTATTCTTTTTTGCAAGTATCAGCATAACCAACCATACGTAAAATGATTAGTTGTGGATGCTGTTAAATAAAGAATGCTCAAAAAATAATTAAATTTTCGTGGTTTTTCGTTTTTGTGACAAAAAAAAAAATTGTGTAAATATAAGTAAATCTTCGGCACTAGTACAAATGTACAATTTTTTTTTATTAAAGATACGCAACCAATATGCTAAAGTAAATTTCCAATAATCCATCATCCATATTCCTTCGTAATTAAACCTTAGACTTATACCGCAGGAGTTATAAGTCAGATCAGTTGTTGGTTCATTTACATTAGCAAAAACAATAGAATTTTCTAACATTAGGCTTACCTACTTTCTAAAATATTAGCCAAGAAATTTGAGATTGTAGAAATCCTAATTTGTGTTGATGTGATAACCATTTTCCTTTTCTTGCCAAAATATGTGATGCCTGGTTCCCAATTCTAAAAATGAATTTAATTCTCAAAAAATGGTTGAATATAGCCATACATTCTCTTGCATGTAATTGATAAGTTTTGTGCAGCCCCCCTCCAAGCAAAAGTTATGAACCCATGCTTCCTTTGACCAAGGAGAGTTATAACTTCTACCTCTTCAGGTATAGCCGCTGAAGATGGTCTAATACGAGCTCCTCTGCAATTACGTGAGGAATCACGAATCAACATTCCATAGCAATTACGTCAGGCGACTTAGAATCTTTCCGTGGCCTGAAGAATCTTTTGGTCTTTCTAGTATTTGTAATGCACTAGTGCATGTACATCATATTCTCCCCTCCCATATATCTTTCCCTGACTTACGGCGTAGAAAACCTATTCGACTAAGTGAATGCTTTGCGGGGAGGAAACCAAATCAAGTTTAAACTTGGTTAGATTAATGGGCCCTTGTTGGGCCCTTGGCCTATGTAGATCGCATAAGGTCCGAAATCTAGTGAAAACCGAACTAGCTTTTTTTTTGATAAACCAGGAAGCTATACAGTTTTAAATTAAGCCTATGAAACAAAGAGGAAATCATTGAGAGTAATCCACATATTCTTATAGAAGAAGTTTGTCCTTCCTAACTCTTTTAGCTACACAAGTAGAATTATTGAAATCTCTCTTTACATGAGAGATTTTACAAACTTTAAAAGTAGAAATAAGAGATTTAATGTTTTTAATCAAATGGTTATTCTCCCATCTAACTAACATATTATTTGAAGTAATAGACTGCACAACCAGTTCCGCATCTGTCATGAGTTGGACTTCAGAGATATTAAGGTTCTTGATCCAACTTAGAGCCTCCAGTATAGCCATGCATTCTGCAGCTTCTGAGTCGATTACTCCGTCTGCATACGATCCCTTAACTCCATCAAAGGTACCTGCAGAAGACAACAACACCATGCCGGTGCATAAGTGAGCTAAGGGGTAATCCAAAAACCAACCATCAAGTTTCTATGTCGGGAATTGGCTGTACAGGCAGAAAGAGAGGTTTAGAGATTTTGTTGAAAGACATGTTCACATCTTTCCTTCCATATAACCCAACAACCAACCATCAAAGTAATTAACTTAGATATGATTTGCATCTCTTCCATTTATGTGCGATGGATTGAACCAAGGAGATAATCCAATCTTTGATGCTACCACAATTTAGAGCAACTTTGATCCACATTAATACCCAAGTGTCTCCAGGACTATTCTTGTATGTTGATATTGAAGTAAAAAAGATGAAAGATGGATTCATCTTGTTGATTGCAGATTGTGCAGATAGTTTCCACATCATTATGATATCTTGAAACCTTATCTTTTGTTTGCACAATTTCTTTTAGACACTTCCATATAAATAGCTTGACCCTGTAAGGGATTTCTAACTTCCATAGTGCTTTCCAAACATCCTTGGGGACTGTATTAATGGCTTCTTGTTGCAGGAAATTACTTTCAACCAACTTGTTGTAAGCACTTTTAACTGTGAATAACCCATCTCTTGTATGCCTCCATCTGATTATGTCTTCCTCCTCTAAATGAACTTGCATTTTTAATATTTTTTCCACAACATCAGAAGAGAAGAGAATATGGAGTAATTATGTATTCCATTCTGCAGTATTTGGTTGTAGTAGTTCAGAAACAAACTCAAACCCAAGATGCATAGGACAAGATGGAGTTGGCTTAGACTCCAGATTAATAATCCAGTAATCATACCAGATTCTTGTTTTCCTCCCATTTTTTTATTTCCATACAACATTCTGTTGTAGATTTTGAAGTCCAATTTCCACACCCTTCCAGATCCAACTAGAGTTGTTCTTCTCTTTTTGCATATGTAAAAATTCCTCATCCTTGAAGTACTTTGCTTTCAGTATCTTAACACATAATAAGTCAGGCTGAGTACTTATTCTCCATGCAACCTTGGTTAGAAGAGCATGATTAAGTTTTTCAAGGTTTCTGAAAGCTAACCCTCCAATTTCTTTTGGAACACATAGAATATTCCAAGAAACAGGATTATTACCTCTATTGGATTTATAGCCCCAGAAAAATTTCCTTTGTTGAGTGTCAAGCTTCTTAATTAGTTTTCCCGGTATCTTGAAAGTACTCATCTGGTACATTGGCACAACATTTAAAACAACTTTAACCATGGTGCCCCTCCCTGCTTGACACATAGTACCTCCCTGCCAATTAGCTAATCTTCTTTCAAATGCCAAATTAATGTCTTCAAAAGAGTTAAATTTGGATTTACCAATAAGCAAAGGAGAGCCCATATACTTCTCTTTGTTTTCCATGTTCTTTACTCCAAGAATGTGAGTAAGATCATCACACTTAGAAGGATCCATATTACTACTAAATAAAATGGAAGATTTGTCAAAATTTATGACTTGACCAGATTGTGAGCTAAAATCTTCAATAATTTGAAGGAGATTAGTCACCTTTGGTTAAATTGGCATGAGTAAAGATAAGACAATCATCAGCAAAGAGAAGATGATTAATAGGAGGGGCATTTCTGGCAGCTTTAATGCCTGGGATTTTCTTGGATTTGTGAGCTTCAGATAGAGACCTTGAAAACCATTCCATTGACAAAATAAAAAGATAAGGAGACAATGGGTCTCCTTGTCTGATACCTCTTGTGGTCTTGAATTCCTCACATGGAGAGCCATTAAGTAATCTTTTGAAAGAGAAGTAAATGCGATACATTGCTCAATAAGGTGTAGCCATTCATCACAAAATCCAAAACTTTTCATAACCTTCAAGATAAAATACCATTCCAATCTATCAAAAGTTTTTGACATGTCTACTTTTAGTGCTAACCAACCACTATCTCCCTCCTTTTTCTTCATGGAATGAATCGGTTCATGAGCAATAATTGTGTTATCATTGATAAGTCTGCCAGATACATAGGCTGCTTGATAAGGTGAGACTATTCTGTCCATTAATGGCTTCATTCTAACAACTAGTATCTTAGAAAGAATCTTATATGAAGTATTACACAAGCTTATTGGTCTGAATTCAGATGCTGAAGAAGGTTTTTTTTTGTCTTGGGAATTAAAGAGATATAGGTTTTGTTGAGAGTAGGACATGTGTTTAGTGGTGAAAAAACTTTTAACCATTTCACACACATCCTCTCCAACTATACTCCATTGAGATTTATAGAAACCTGCTTGAAAACCCTCAGGACCAGGTGCAGACCAGTTTTCCATACTCTTAAGAACTGAGAATATCTCTTCATTAGTAGGGATAGCTACAAGAAGTTTGTTTTCTTCTTTAGAGATCAAGGGAACTAGATGGGAGTAAAACCTTTCCTCTAGATGAGGGTTTATAGTAGTGCTGATTCCTTGAAAATTATCTGTAAGGAGCTTGGCCAATTGATCTCTAGTATGTATCCAATTACCATTGTTGTCGTTGAGGGAATCAATGTTGTTCCTAGCTCTTTTTCTTTTTGTTAAAGTATGAAAATACTTTGTGTTGTTGTCCATGTGTTTGAGAAAGTTATCCCTGGATTTCTGCTTATTAAACTCATTCTGAATTTGATGCCATCTTTGTAGTTTTCATTTACTTGAAAAGCCTTTGAAGTATTGTCTTGAGAATGGGGTAGTGCTTGAATGGCTGTTAGTTGCTGTTGAAGAGAATCAACTTTGAGATTAATATCACCAAAACGCTCTCTGTTCCACTTAGAAAGAACTATTCTTGTGAATTGGATCTTTTTAATGAGTTTGAAAGCAGCTGATCCATTAACTTGTTTACTCCAAGCCTTAGCAATCTCAACTGCACATTTCTTATCATTTAACCATGTTTGAAAGAACTTAAAAGGCTTCCACAGTTTAGGTTGATTATAATCTGTTATGAGCATAATAGGGCAGTGATCACTAGCCATTTGACTTAGATATAAGACCTTAGAGGAATGAAAAGAAGTATTCCATGCTGCATTGCCAAGAGCCATATCAATTCTGGATCTTCTTTTACCAGTACCCAAATTATTATTGTCCATGCATGTATGTTCATGACCAATGAAACCCAAATCCTCTAGACCAATATCATGAAGCATTGAAGTAATTTTCCCATCCATTGAAAAAGAAGAAGAAGTAGAAGCACCAGAGTTTGACAAATGAATATTTAAATCCCCCAGTAAACACCATGGACTGTTTACATTCATCCCTGTTTCTTCTATGAAATCCCACTGAACTTTTTTCTTTTCTCCATTACCATAGCCATACATACAAGAAAGTAACCATTCTGGTTGACTTGGGTTATCTTGAATAACTAGATGGAACATATTGTTTTCACTGCAGAGAAGTTCACAAGAGAATCCATTTTTCCACATAATAGTGAGACCACCAGATAGCCCTACTGAAGAGATATATCTCACATTTGGATAATGAAAAGGAGAAACAAGGGGCTTCATCTTAGATTCATGTAGTTTGGTTTCACATAAAAAAAATTATATCAGGATTTTGAGTTCTAATGAGGTCTCTAATATGATCTCTGGTATTAGATCCTTTAAGCCCTTGAACATTCCAAGAAATGACTTTCATGTTTTCTAAATTTACAATGACTAGTAGATACAAAACTAATTTGTAAGAGGTAACGTGGAAGCTAAAATTAAAAATGCATGGTAGATTAAATACAGGTAAAACCAAGATCTTAATTTTCCTTATTATGTTATCTAAAATCGAAGGAGGTATTCTAATAGTAATTAATATAAATGATGGGAGAAACCTAACACAACAATGTATGATAATTAATTTTAGCTTATAATTATGGTTGTTGAGAACAATGCACAAAGTAGCTGAAGAAAAAATCAAAATAGGAAAAAATAGGATTTTAAGGAATTTGTTTACCTGATCCCCTCAAGTGCCCGCATTGTAGAATTAACTCCAGTTGAGATCTGTTGAGTATTCATAGAGGTTTGAATTGAATTCAGCATAGTGCTTTGGGAGGATGTCTCAGTTATGGAGGGACTAGTAACACCTGCTTCACCTACTCTGTGTCTTTTTCCTAATCTGCCTTCTTCAGTTGTGATGCCTTCTACTTTCAGTAAAGATTGTAAATTTATAGCTTCACCATCTTTTGGAGGGACAAAACTAGTTGACTTAACAAATTTTTTCTGAATCTTCTTAACTGCTGGAGCTTTTATTGAAGATATCTAAGTATTCACTGGCACAGCATTAATGATCTTGCGAATGTTATTAATCTTACCCACAAAATAGGGTTTTTCATGAGCTTTCTTCAAGAAAATAGCAGCATCTTGACAAGCAGTTTTAGAGTGATTAATAATATAACACTCTGTGCAGATGCTTTTTGGTTGTCTCTCAAAGAAAAATTGCTGCCACTTTGTAACTCCAGCATTTGTAGAACATTTCACTCCCCTTCTCATAGTCATAGGCATAGAGAGATCCACATTAACACAAACTTTGACAGGATCACTTCCAACTGGGATTGCATCTTTAGGTTCAATAGCAACGACTTCGCCCATAACCTGACCCATTTTCGTCACAGAGGTAAAACCGAACTAGCTTGAATTAGGGAATTACTGGACTTCCAGAAGGTTCTAATGGAGGTAAATAATAATTTTCCTAATTCAATTGGTTTCCGTTTTCTACTACGTCTCTAACTTGGTAATCAAGTTATATGCGCATATAAATAGATGGCTATTCCTATGGTTTTCACTGCATTATTCTTCAGAAAATTTCTTGTTTTTAACCATGGCTGGATCTCAGAAGGAGGTCCAGAATGGATTGGCTGATCTTTCTCTTCTTCCCAAGAAGAGCAGTACCAATGGAAGCAGGAGCGATGTTGTTGAGGAGGTGTCAGTAACCAACCAACTGGTTGAGAAGTCGTCTACACATCATATTTACAATGTGGTCTTGTTGTACACCAAGAAGGTAGAAAACAAGGAAGATGAGAAGAAGGAAGAAAAAATCCGCACCACTGTAACTCATACAGCTTCTGTGGTCGATCAATGGATTGCAAGTGTTTACGCCGATTTCCGCAATAAGTTGAAGAATCTTGTTGTGGGTCTTGATATCGAATGGAGCCGAAAGAGCAGAGATGGCTATAGTCGAAAAAAAGTTGCTGTTTTGCAGTTGTGTTTGTCTACACGTTGTCTCATATTCCAAATCTCGCGTTGTGATGAGATTCCTGAATCACTTGCTGGTTTTCTCAGTAACGAGAATCATATCTTTGTTGGAGCTGGAATCGATGGCGATGCTCACAAGCTTTGGGTCGATTATGGTTTGTATCTTGGTACAACTGAAGAAGTTGGCACTCTGGCTGCTTATAAACTCACCAAGACTATTGGAGATTATAGAGACTGCAGATTTTATAATGCTGGGTTGAAGAATTTGGCAAAGGATGTTCTCAAGCAAGAATTTCCAAAGGAAAGAAAAATCCAGACGAGCAACTGGAATGTCAGCTTCTTAACTGTGGAGCAGATTGAATATGCTTGCTTAGATGCTCTTTTTTCGTTTAAATTAGCTATCCATTTGAGGAGTGCTCCCACTCCAAGACATACTAATGAGAGAAGCAACAGCAAACCAAAGAAGTTTTATCGGGATTTTAGCGAAAAAAAGACTGAAGAAGAACCTAAGCAGCAGGATTCTGAGAAGGCCAATGGAACCACCAAGAGTAAACAAGAAGCTAAACAGGTTCCGGCCAATGGAACCAAGAGTAGACGTCCTTAATCTCGGAATACATTTTTAGGGTTTTCAGTTTCAGTTCCTGTTTTTCTATGTTCAGGAAATTGAGTTTTTAGTTCCTGGTATTTGTTTGCAACTTGCGCTTTATTTTATTTTATAATATAAAATATTTGATTTTGCTCAATTTTTTTTCATATTTTGATACAAAATTTTAGAATTCAATTAAGCCAAAATTACTGCTAATTAACTAAACTGTGACCTCTGTCAAAAATCAGAAAATCGCAAGATGTCACAATCAAATACTTGGCAGTGAATTAAGAACGTCTCCTGCCACGGCTACCTGACCGACCGCCTCTTGCATGCCCAGTTTGTGGGGTAGAGGGACTTCTATGCCCACCAATATGTACTGGTCTACCCATCAGATTCTGACCATTTTTCTCAAGAGCCTGCCAGAAAATTTAAATTACGGCAAATTGCATATTATGACAACACTCTTAACTATTGTTGTCACTCTTAACCATTATCACATAGTAAAAAACAAACAAAAAAATTAAACCACCAGCTTACCTTTTGCACTGCTTCTTCTGCTGCAAATGTAACAATAGCATGCTCCTTGGAACGTCCATCTTTAAGTTTTGCGAAGTCAACTTTAACTATTTCACCAGCATCTTTGAAGAACTCCTCCCTACAGACAGAAACATGCAATGAATTGTAGGAACAAAAAAACCCAAGACAAATAAAACTGATGCTAAGTTAATGAAACCTACAGGTCTTTCTGCTCAAGAGAGAAAGATAGGTTGCCAACAAATAGTTTTTTAACTTGAGGTGTGGTAGGGGTTTTGGGCTGCAGAAAAATGGAGAGCCAAATTCAGTTCTGTAGCATTTGTACTACGTAATGAAACTAGAAAGGAATATTGGCACTTGCAGCTAATTATAAATAACTTTGAATCGCTACCTTGCTATTAGTCTTTGGTGATTCCGCATCCACATCACTTCTCCAACCACTGCCAGCACCACCAGTCTTACCGGGCAGAGAAAGTTTTACCGATTTACCCATCAGATTTTGACCATTCCTTTCAAGAGCCTGCAAGAAAAGTTTGACAACACTCCTATATTATGCATGATTAGTATTAATAGGCGACTACTTAAGAAAAAACTAAAACCCACTGGATAAGGAAGCTTACCTTCTGCACTGATTCTTCTGTTGCAAACTCAACAATTGCATGCCCTTTGAAACGTCCATCTCCATCTGTAGCGAACTGAACATTAACAATTTGACCAGCATCTTTGAAGAACTCCACACTACAGACAGAAACAGGCAATGAAAAAAGTAGGATAAAACCCCAAAGATAAACAACCCTGATGCTGAAAGTTAAGTTTACACTAATGAAACCTACAGGTCTTCCTGCTCGAGTGAAAAAGATAGGTTGCCCACAAATAGTTTTTTTGATCCAGTCTTTTGAATTTGAGTTGTAGTCGTGGTTTCGGGCTGCAGAAAAAAAATGGAGAACGAACTTCAATTCTGTAGCATTTGGATACATACCATTAAGAAAGTAGAAAGGCACTCACAGCTTTACTTTCAACGGCTGCCTTGCTATTAGTCTTTGGTGATATGGCATCTGCCATCTCCTCGTCATTGTCCACTGCAACCTACATTTATTTTACAAAATCCGAGATTAGGAATATATGGAATAAAGAAAGACTAGAAGGCAAGAGCCGGGTCAGTAGAACTTCAACACAGACCAATATGAGACCCATACTTCCATATCCCCTCATACTGATGGCAGGCACAATCCATTCATAATGAACTATATCCATACTTGGAACCATTTATTAATTCAAAAATCCCCACATATATTTTTCTCCCCAAACGAAAAATACTTCATAAGTCATACAGATAAAAAATCGTTGGTGTATTGAAGCATAGGACCATGAGACAGGTTTGCCGACATTTGGGGAAACATATAACCACTTGGAGAAACATCGGTTTATAGGATGATAACATACATGGGTTTTATGGACATTTAAAAGAAATTAAAATGTCAGAACCGCAATTGATTTCAAATAAGAGGAAATGTACTGAAACCTTCAGCTTTTTCCGCTGTTGTTCTTCTTTATCACTCTCATCGGATATGTCATCACCTTGGCCTTTTCCGAGGTCAACAATTTCCTGCAAAATAGACAACAATCACCAATAATGGAACGAAAAGACTAGGGATCGGTCAAGAAAAAAACTAGGGAAAACAGAAAAACACAAACTTGGAATAAGAAATTATCAATAGGTACATTCAAATTTTAGCAGTCTGCAGAAACTGGTCAACATACTAGGAGTCAATTACTGAGAATGTCGTGTACATGAAACATTGAGTATATATGAGTAATAAGTAGACACAAAAATCAAAATCACATACATTGTCCTCATCAGAACAGCTGTGTTCAGAACCAGAACTCTCGCTAGATACAAGTTCCTTCTCCAGGACATCTCCAGACCCATTCCTAGATGCAGTATCTGGCACTTTGGGTGTAATGACTACTTCCATCTCTTTTTCCTGCGCACACAATAAACCTCTACTTAAAACAATACAATCTACAGTTTTATGCACACATGGAAATCATACAAAATATAAACTCACTACCTCCTCATCAGAATCGCTATCAGAAGAACCCGAACTTCTGTTTGTCGCCCAACAGAAACGTTCTTTGAAACTACTTCTGGTTGTTCCTTCAACTCCTGAACCAATGTAACCAACCATTTGTCCCCATTTCAATATAAATAGTTTAACTAGGATCGTTTTTGTATACACGCATATCAACTTAGTAAAATCACACAAAATTATGACTGATTGAAACCAACAGAACCCTTGTTGGTCTGTACTGAGTACTGACAACAAACTGTATCAACTACTATACTAATATTAGAACTAAAAATTTGTAAGTGGTCAATCTACTAAAAGAGTCAATTACTAAGAATGTCGAGTACATGATGTGTTGAGTATGTTTTAAACAATAAGTAGACACAATAATCTGATGAATTCAAATAACAAACTTATCACATACATTGTCCTCATCAGAACAGCTGTGTTCAGAACCAGAACTCTTGTGAAATCCAAGTTTCTTCAAATAAGTTATGCCCTAAAACAAAGATACCCTAAAATATTTCAGTGCCACAATAATATGAGTAATGTTTTAACTGAAAGCATGTTATAGGGTACCTTTGTTTTAGGGTATAACTTATATGAAGAGTATGGTATTTCACAGCCACTTCCTGCATTTTCTAGCATTAGAAGTCACTGGAACCAACTTCGTCACATTGAGTGACAACTCTAGTTAAAAATCTAAAACAAAGACGATATATTGACAGCTATACTGCTTTTTGCTATAAACTAAATCCAAACTGTGTTATGTCAAAATCTAAATCCTAACATACCCCCCAAACCCTTAATCATTTAAAACAAACATAGCATCTAAAAGAAAGATATAAGTTTGACCAGCTACTCCGAGTTTGTGATTTAGTTATATATGGAATCAGATTGTATATATTCTGTACAATAAACCTCCACTAAAAAAAAACACAATCTACAGCTTAATACACACATGGAAATCATATGAAACACAAACTCACCACCTCCTCTTCAGAATCGCTGTCAGAAGAACCAGAACTTCTGTCCGAGGCTACAACAGACACGTTCTTTGAAACTACTTCTGGCTGTTCCTTCAACTCCTGAATCAATGTAACAAAACCATTTGCCCCCATTTCAACAAAAATAGTTTAACCAGGACCATATTTGCAAACAAGCATATCTGCTTTGTTAAATCACTCGAAATCATTGAATGTAAGTTCTTCGGTGACTGATTCAAACCAACAGAACCCTTGGTCTGTACTGAGCACTGACTACAATTTGTATCAACTAATATACTAAGCTTAGAACTAATAATTTGCAAAATTGAAATTATGGTTAAATGATTATTTGAAGGAAAAAAAAAAGGGGGGGTAGGGGATAAGTTAGTGTCTTACTTCTTCATCAGAAGAGAAATCTTCAGAGGTAGTAACTTCATCTTCTTTCTTCGCAACAGTGAAATCAAAAGTTGCATACTTTTTTACTGGACTTGATTCTTCCTCTATGAATTCAACTGTACCTACCCTTTTACCTGTAATTAAAACAACAAGAAAAACATTATTAAGAAATTCTCATTTGGATTGGCAAAAAGAGAAATTGTTTATAGAATGAACTCACCCATTTAGATGAAGAAATTGAGAGGAAATTAGTGAAGAAGAGAGAAGGTGGATTCAAATTTGTAGGGTTTTTTTGAAAGGGGGAAAAAGCCTTGTTAAGGGTTTTTTTTTTTTTTTTTTTTGATAATAAAGGAATTTTATTACTTAGCTTTCTTTAAAGAGTACATAATCTTCCTCAATCCATTTAACAATATCAGGAGGAAATATGGATTCATAATAGAAACTATTTGCTTCTAGTCTAGCTTTTTTTGCTAGCTCATGAGCAACACTATTGCTTAATCTATTAACTAATTTGCAAAACCAAAAATCCTTATTTAAAAACTTGTTCTTGACTGAGAGGACTAAGTGATGATTAAACCAATGCACATGCTGCTCATTATTATGAATTGAGTTAACCAAGTTCTCACAACTGTCTCAATGATAACCTTGTTGAAGCCATTCCTTTCTATCCAATCCACTGCGTTAATTAGAGCTTTACATTCCAAATGTTCAAGACCAACTTCACCTCCAATTCTTCCTCAGTTAAAGCCTTGTACCGCTAATGCTTTCCCCGAAAAATTACGCACAATAAGTCCAATGCTTCCTTTTCTTGTTTCATAAACATATGAGGCATCAATATTGATTTTAATGAAATCTTTATCCGGTGGAAACCAAACCTTGGGAAGAATTTTCCGTTCTTAATAAAACTAGAAGAATCGCAGCAAAAGCACATTGTTTTATCGGATTATTAATACGAATAATCGAGCTCCGAATATTAGTATGTACTCCCGAAAAATCACACCGCACCTGTCTTTCCAAATATACCAGTTGCACACATGAGTTTGATAACACAAGAATTTGAACGTAGTTAATACCATCATTATCATTATTGTAAAACCAAGATATTACTTGATCCTGGATGGAAGGAAAATTTGGATTATATCTTCAATATTCACATTTAAACCATGCCACGAGATTTAGCATAAGAACAATCCATAAACAAATGTCTAAGAGATTCAAAGATTTTGATTGCATAAGCTACATTGAGGCTCTACCTCGTATTTATAGGGGCCAGTTTCTCCCTAACAGCACAATATCTCTTAAGCATTTCCAAATAAATAGTTGCACTCTATGAGGGACTTTAGTCCGCAAAGTTTTTTCCAAACCCTTTTGGGAATATAATCGTACTAATAGCATTATTAACATGGTTAGTGCAAAGAGTATTATAGGCACTTTTCACGTAAAACTTACCTCTTCTATCTGGTTTCCATATCAAGTAATCCTCACTTTGAAGTTGGAAGATTCATACTAAGAATGGCGGTTGAAGTTTCATCATCAAAAACAGATTCTAATGAGTTTTGTTCATTCAGTATTCTAGATCCAGTCAAAAACAAATCACAAACAAAGGTGAGAGTAACAAGGCTAGAAATTCCCACAATGGGAAAGGTGGACTATTAAAGCCTATAATCCAGTTGTCTAGCCAAATATTAATTTTAGTACCACATTGCTGTACAATCCACATAGAGTGAGTTTGCACAATTTCAATACCACTTTGTAAATACTTTTCCATAACCAAGAGCAGTCATTTTTGAGTTTATCAACATGAAGTAAACTTCTATCTTTACCATACTTAGCTCTAATAATCTGTATACCGAGTGTTTTCATCATTGCAGGCCTTCCAAGCTAATTTAGTTAATAAGGGAGAATTGAAATGCTCTAGATTTTAAACCAAGACCACTTGAGCTTTAGGTGTATCTAGTTTATTCCAACCTATTAAGCAAAGGCCTTTATTATCCTTATGCCCCTCACCAAAAATGTTTTTGAATGGAGTCCATTTTGTCAAGCATGGTTTTAGGAATCCTAAAACAACTCATCTGATATGTGGGAAGAGCATTCATAACATGTTTAACCATAGTGGTTCTAGCAGAATGGTTCATGGTCTTACCTTTCCAAGTTTTCAATCTAGTGCCAAAAGATTGAACCAAGGGGTTAAAAGCTTTTGTCTTGTTTCTACCTATTAACAAAGTAACACCAAGATATTTGTCAGTATCCTTCATTTCAATCATATTGAGCTCTTTAGCAAAAATCTGCCTAGCACTAGGACTAACATTATGACTGAAATAGACACTAGACTTATCTAGATTTAGCTTTTGACCGAGTAGACATTACCAAAATAGTCAATAACACTTTTTGATACCAGCTATATTATGCATGTAGCTTTGGTAAAGAAAAGAATATCATCAGCAAACAATAGGTGAGTAATGCCTGGAGAATTCATGAAGCTTTTACACGGAAATACGGTGGTTAGCCTCGACATTTAAAAGTAATCTCGAAAGAAACTCCATACAAAGAATAAAAAAGATAGGTGATAAAGGATCACCCTGTCTAATTCCTCTTGAAGGAAAAAAACTTTGGGTAGGGAGTGCCATTAAGTAACACAGATATCGGTAGTTGAAATGCATTGATTAATAAGACCACGAATTTAGAATCAAAACCAAATTGTTTTAGGACTCCTAAGAGAAAAGACCATTCAATCCTATCAAAGGCCTTAGAAAGATCAAGTTTGAGCCATGGAACCACTATAACCCTCTTTATGCTTCATAAGTATGTATCATCTCATGAGCAATAATGATATTATCATGAATATCTCTACCAGGAACAAAAGCTGCTTGATAAGGAGATATAAGATGTTTTAGATGGGGTTTAATTCTATCAGCAATGATTTTAGAAATGATTTTATAAACTGTGTTACATAAACCAATTGGTCTGAAATCAACAGGGCTCTTAGCATTATCACATTTTGGAATCAAAGACAGGTAGGTTTTATTAAATTCTTTTGGCATATGACAGTTTCAAAAAAATTTTGAACAGCAATAATAACATCTTTACCCACAATATCCCAATTATATTGATAAAAACCCCTGAAACCATCGGGACAGGGAGAACTCCAAGAACTCATATTCTTAATAGTTTGATGAATTTCCTCCATAGTTGGAATTCTAGATAAAAGAGAGTTGTCTTGGTCGAGAAATGATAGTAGGCATAATGTCAAAAGTAATATCATTAAAAGTAGGATTAATAGTTCTACTATGATTCAAAATGAGTAACAAGCATATTGGCAATATCCTCATTATTACTAATCCAATTACCATTATCATCACAAAGACAGTCAATGTTTTTCCTAAACATTCTTCTATTAGCTAAAGTATGGAAATACTTAGAGTTGTGATCCATTTCAGTTATGAAAGTATCACCAGATTTTTGCTTATAGAATTCTTCTTTTATACTGAACCATTCATCAAGTTTCTTAGTTAGAGCCACAATATTATCATGCTGAGAAACAGAAAAGCTATCATTTTGAATTGCTTCAAGATGTGTCTGTAAATTATTAATATTTCTATCAATATCCCCAAACTCAAATTTATTCCAATGAGACAGCCTTTTTCTAGTTCTATGTTGTTTATCAATCAATTTGAAAGCAGGAGAGCCATTAGAGCTAGAATTCCAAGCAATCTGTAGTTGATTTTTAAAAGCATAATGTTTCATCCATTGCAAAAGAATTTAAAAGGTCTCCAAGTATTTCTAATGGGTTCCTCGGGAGATAATAAAATAGGATGGGGTTGATCGAACTTTTGAGCAGGATGAGAAAGCTTGGAATGAGGATAACAATTACACCAAAAAGTGTTACCTAGGGCCATATCAATTCTGGATTTTCTACTACCTGTACCAAAACTATTGCTAGTCCAAGTAAAGTTCTTACCAGTATAACCAAGATCCATTAAGCCGTTTGAGTTTACCTTGTCTTGAACATACCTATCTTCTAGAGAGAAATTAGAAGCCTCAGTAATATCATGAAGATGGAAATTTAAATCTCCTATTACTAACCAGGGCTGCAAAATGTTTTCACTGATTCTCAACATGAAATCCCACTGAACTTTCTTTTTGTCAAAGTAAGTAGAGCCATACATGAAAGAAATTAAAGCATATGGCTGGCTAGGATTAACTTTAGTTATAACATGGATCATATCATTAGATATATCCTGAACTTCGCAATGAATACCATCCTTCCACATAAGAATTATGCCCCCAGCAAGACCCACTCTATCAATATAAACATAATTACAGTAACTTAGGGAGTTTGCTAAGGATATCATTCTATCACTATTAAGTTTGGTTTCAGTGAGAAATAGGAAATCAGGAGATTGTAGTTTTACTAAGACAAACAATTGGTCTCTAGTGAACTTTTTGGATAGACCTTGAACATTCCAAGCTAAGATTTTCATATTGAGAAATCTATAAGACTTTTGATGTAAAATAGATGATAGTAAAAAGATGAAATAAGGATGGGTTAAAAAATTTACCAGATTAGCATTGGCCTCAATCATAGCATGAGAGTACTCCTTTGCAAGTTGCTCCCTTCCTCGGTGCAAGTCATGCTCCATACCATCAAAGTTGTCCTTTTATCAGTATATCCAGTGATTGTGACCAATGCTCTCCTCAGTATCATCGTCTTGGACCTCTTAGATTTTCTAGCTTCTTCTTGCTTTTCAGCTCTCTCCTTTTCTTCTTTGCCTCTTGCAAGCTTCGCAAACTTTTGTAGCAGTGATCTAAATCATCTATTATTTCCACACCATAACTTCGGCGATTATGACAATAAGTTACATACTCTTCATTTGTATATCTTCTTATTTTTAGATCCGAACGCAACATTGTCACATTCTCATCATCATGATCAATAGTAAAGCAATGCTTGCAGAGAAGGTGTGGTTGTCTCTCCCAATGATACCTAATCCAAGTAACACCGCCAAGAGTTGTGTTCCACCATCCACCTCTGTGTAAAGGCTTCTTAAGATCAATCTTCACTCTAGCAAGTAATCATTGAGCCAAAGCTTGGCCGACAATTTTTGGATCAGTCCATATTTTAGTTCCCAATTCAACCAAAGCTTCATCAATAACAGAACCGCATGATGCTCAAGTAAAATATTTTGAATTACACATTCCATTCTGATGAGAGAAATCATGATCTTTAATGAAGCAACAGATGGATCATACTTAACAATATTAAGATGACACTTTTTCACATTCCATGGACCTTTTCCTCGAGAATAGCTTCAACTATATCATTTGAAGTAAACTTGAACAAATAGATGTTCTTGTCCAAACCACGATATATTTATTATTCTGTAAGGTTTCCATAGCACATTAACTTCTTTTCGTACCACATCGGGTTTCAACTGGATCTTTTGAGTGAAGCTTTCCCAATTACAGTGTTACCCCATTCTTGAGCAGAGATGAGATAGCTCTAATAAAGCCTACGCCTCGCCTCGGGTGACGAGTATTGATGTCACGGATTCTTGTTTCTTTCATTTGAGATGTAATGTTGGAGACTTGAGAATTAGAAGAAGAGGCCATAACTCTAGGTTTAGATGTTATTTCTCCCTTATAGATGGATGTATAAAAGAGATCAATCCATTCCTCTTATAAAGATTAAGATCGAATATAGAGTAACTATATATAGTTATTCTGTTATAACTATTCATAGATAATCTCGAAACAAAATAATTCTCATGGAATAATTAGGAGTAATAGCATTAATTTCAATTGTAGTCAACTGAGAGGAATGTAAATCATAGCTGTCATACCACCAATTACGCAGATCTATAGGGGGAAATACCGGATTTTGAAAATTCAAATTCTGGATCTTGTAATCTTGAAACGGTCTAACTGAGTCATTGAAGCAGCTTGAATCGTTTTCCACATTGTAATCATACACATAATCTAAACAGCAATACTGGATCATACTGATAAAACCCATACTTTGATTGATGGTGTGCAATACGCTAACGGAGATGAAATCAATATCTTCTTTGCTCTGTAATAATATAGTTGATGTAAGAAGATGAAACATCACAAAGGTCCAAAAATGGATGCCTTCCATGGCAATGAATATAAGGCCCTGCAAAAGATTAAAAACCCATTAAAAATCAAGTAAAATTAATAAGAAGAGATAAGAAAATACCTAATTTTACTCAAAAACGTTTTCATTAATGGTTTCTTAAAGAAAAGAAAAATAGAGAATAAAATTTATTTTCAATTTTAAGAGGTAAAGGAAGGAAAAAGCTAAATCCATCATAGTATCATTTAACAAAGTAAGAAACAGATGAAAAGTTTAAGAATTAGTTCATGCATCAGAAATAGAAGAGATTTGCTATAGAGCTATTGTTGAATCATTTGGTAAAAATTTTGGAAT